>CM035236.1:6929376-7478289 GCA_020226215.1 Sindora glabra
ATACCGAATCTTAATCGAGAAAGGAAAAAGAAATAGGATCCCACATATAACCGAGGAATTAATGCTTTCCTTCAGCTTTATCAAGTGAAAAACGAAGTATGTACATGATCTTTGACTTGTAAAGATAATAACTTCGAGAGATTTAATGCGAATCCATGGATGGATCACTGCCTTCTGCTTTGAGCATTGAATGTGATCAACTGCTTTGGGTGGCTTCAGTTGCAGTTGGAAAGGAAATAACTTAAAAAGCGCCCAGTTTGATCGAATTGGTTGACAGTTGAGATTTAAGCCATAACATCAGAGTTCATTTAAATCTACTTTTTCCTATTTGACTGTCGGAGAAATAAATAAATCTTCTATATAAAGCATAACCTTAATTTGCTGATGTTGCCGCATTAGTTACGAAAGCATAGCGTTACACCTTAATAATTGATGTACTTTTCCAAGCATTGGAAAAAATGCCGGTTGTGCTTATGGACAATAATCGGCCCTCCGAGCCCCGGCTTTTGATCACACTCTCTTCACTTCTCATTTTAGGTGAGGTCTTTTATATATTAAATTTTATTATCTCACATTAAATTTTATGATTTTGTAAGAGATAAAAAAATTAATTTAATAATTCACAACTCACTAATAAAAACTAATTTATATGTATATTAAATTTTACCCCATACATAATAGATACATAACAGAATTCGTGGATATACATTATGGGGGTCATTTCAATCTGCTTTGGCTTTGTTTTTGTGCAGTGATACAACAACACTTATGTTTTTAACTTGTAGTTCAATAATGAAAGTGCTTTGATCGGCAAGTGGGATTATTCTTGATCATGGACAATTTAGTCCACGTCACATCAGTTTCTTAATCTTCCTAGTAGTTTATACAATCACTGCATTTTTTTTCTAGTTAAGATAATGCTCATGTCAAATTTCAAAATGTGTGCATTTTTTTATTAGAAATGGTGTTTAATTTACCCAATCGTTAATATGAAGATTCTCTAGCACTATTTGACAGGGATGGTTGAAATATCTATATCCAATGTAATGAGTCTTAATCACATTAGATTTAAAATTGTAAAATAAGCAAATTGGATAGATATAGACCAATTCATATAAATTCATGAAAAAAATAAATTAAATTTTGAATGATTCAATTTGGTCTATATTTGTAATTCAATCAATAAATTTATGAACTTTAACGACAAATCTATAAATCAATCTAAATCCTTAATAGATTTAAAGTAACAAGTTTTTAATATATTTATATTTAATTGGGTTCAAATTGAATTTATCTAAACTCAATCTATTACCATTCTTACTCAGTGATGCAACGCATTGATGCTTAAGGTATATTAAATGACTTATTACAAATTTTTGTTATTAAAAAAAAAAAAAAACCAATGTGAAGACGGATGTAATTAGTCAATGGCCGGAGTTTCTGGAAATTTTTGACTTGGGTGTATTTGCATCAGTCCCTAACCCATGCTAAAACTTCAACCGTAGTAGCAAGTTCATCCTAATGGTCATCCACACCCTCATGGAGCTATCATTGCTTCAGTTTGATTCCACATCCATAATTCCATATTACATGGTGGGGTAGGCAACGTAGCATACGGCATAGCCATTTTCTTCCCCACTGTTGACCCACAAAACCAGTGTTGGGAAGAAAATTAGCATATAGTTTCTTATTAAATTTTATTTCATTTGAGAAAAATATATTATTATATAAAGTATCAACTGATTTCTTTTTGGCACTGGATCAACTCATTTGCTCCTATCCATGGACCTTGACAAGCAGGAAGTTCTAAAAAGAAGAACAAAAAGTCCACTGGATCTTATTTTGGGCTAATGAACCTTGTCATGAGCCTTTTACACCTAAGAAAAAGCCGCCGCCACGTTTATAGGCCTGTCTCGCAGAGGAGAAATACCCTTCCCTGGTTTTCTTTTAAGCATTTCGTTTTCATAGTATAGCTATGTAACTTCTGTATTTATCTTTGTCTTGCACCCTCAATCCGAGGTAAAAATTCACATGTGAATACAAAATGTACACTGCATGGAAATTTGATATTTAAAAAGATGATCCACAGAAAGTTGGTTTTCAAGTTTCAACAGGATTACCAATAAAATTCCAGCAGGCCTTGAAATGTTCTTTCTTGATTACAGAAACGAAAAACTACCCGGTAGAGGGTTTGTCAACTTTGACGGGACTGTAACAGTAAAAGTCACGCACCGTTGTTACTTCAAAATAATAAAACAAACTTCAAGTGATTACCTTAACATGAAAGCATGTTCTCTTTATAAATGACCAATCAACAATATTTACAAGATAGTCTATTTACAACAACGCTTCTAACATTTCTGCTCGATGAATAAATTTTCCAGCTCTGAATATGACCACAGGAAGCTAGGAAGACATTAGACATATACAGATTACTAAGGAATCATGTTATAATGCATTGTTAGATAAGCAGCAGAGTTTTGCAAGTTCAAATGCCAATCACATTTACTTGTTAAGCAGGTATCAAAGCCCAGGCGCCACCCATAAAGTGAAGGCACAAAGAGAGACATATTGTCAATAAAACAGAGGATTTTGCAGCAGCATATCTCACAACCTCAACCACTGCTTCATGAACAACGACAGCGCATCTCTCAAGAGCATTAAGGAACGTCTCTAAAAGAAACTCCATAAATGATCTGACGGTCTCAAATGTCACCCTCCCAGTCACATCAAGCACAAGCCTCCTATTGCTTGGAACTGCTAATGTCGATGAAACCTTGCTGACCCACCCGCTCTCTTTCCCTTCATCTAAACCCTTTCCTTCTTTAAATTCTTCTACACGTGACATTTCTTCACCCATATCCTCCTTTCTGATTGAACTTGGACATTCTTCAATAGCCAAGTAAGAAGTGGAACTTGAATCAACATTTGGATTTGAACTAGTTAACACCTGGTGAGATGTTTTTACCAAAGTCTCAATGGCACCATTGCAAACAGTCACCACCATGTCTCTGACTTTAGTCTCATGCTTTAGATTGGTTAAGCCAGAAAAGAAATCGTCATAGGTGTTGATATGCATCGTCTTGTCAAGATATACAGCAACTGCTGTGCTCACAAATAATTGGACACAATTGCCAATTAACTCCTTGCACTTATCATCACAAACTGCATCCACCCATCCTGGAACTAGCTCTGAATTAGAGACAAGATGTCTTGCATTGCTTGAATTTGAATCTTCACCAGAACGTTCATTTGCATAATAGGCCAGGACCAGGTTTCTAGCAAAGCTTCCAACAACAACAGAAGCAAAGCCCGATCCAGCCGGTGTAAACATTTTGTCAACCACCCGTTCTGCAAGGCTTGAACTAGCATTTGTTTGATCATGAGAAGACCTGTCCACAGATTGACGGCCACGCAAAACTCCCTCAGTTAAAGCTTTAGTGACGCTTGTGAGAGAATGTGAAAATTCATCAGACGCAGTTACTTTCGAAATCTGTTTGATGCTATTGGGTGCTTGATCAGAATTTGATTGCAAAAACTCCTTCATATCTCTGGAGACCACAGCAATAGTGTCTGCCGATTCAGAGACAGCTTCTGCAACAGAAAGGAATGCACCCAAAAGCTTTAAAATTCTATTTCTCTGACGAGCTATTGATGGAGCACGATAAAATCTGTAAGCTCCATACCCAGTGAACCCAACAGCAGCCATTATGAAGATCCACTTCTTCCTTTTGCGGGCGTAATCAAAACCCTTTTCGATCAATTGCAATTCCATACGATAGAAATCTCACACAACTAATCAGTTGGTTATAAATTCAGCCGTCCCTCAACCGACAAAAGTTGCAAGAAAGATTTAATTTCTACTTCCTGATATCCTGGAGCTTACAATCTGAAAAACCTCCTTTCTCGTTTTCAATTCTCTCTTCTGTTTCCAACAATATAAAATGATTGGATTTGAATACAATGAATACAGTTACAACTCAACGAAGCATGTGACGTTGGAGCCGATGAAGACAAAAATTCTAAGAGGAAAAAGGGGAATGGATAGAGAGACCGACCTGTAAGATGGGAGATGTTGATGCCATTGCAGAGGAGCTAAGACACAAGACACAGTTGCGTCTCGCGTATGCAATTCGAGGCAATTGTAACTTGTCAATGGAATTGGGGCTACATTTCTTGTTGGTGGCGCCCATTGTCTTACCCATCCCCTTCAATGCTAGTTTATACTTGCACTCTTCATCCTGCCCCCAATCCATCCACGAGGACCACGACCACCACCACAATTTCAATTTAATAACATTTTCGTGAATTATCGTATGCTGGTCTGAAGAAATGTCCAACAGAGTTTCTGGACCTCGTCAATAATATGGGTTGGGCTTTCTCACAGCAGGGAGAAACGAAGGTTAGACAAAAGATCCGTCTACATATTGGATTTTTATACAAAGAAAAAACTAATTCGAAGGCCTACATATTAAATTATAAGCCCACTTGTTTTTCCAGCAATGATAGGATATGGAGAATACTGAAATTTCAATACGAGACAAAAAAATAGAAAAACTTCTATTTATATAATTATTTAAAATAATAAGAGTGATTAAATTATTAAAAAAATATATATATATACAAAAATTAAAAATTTATTTTTATTTATATTTTAATAAATGTAATATTTATTTTTTTAAATTATCAAGTGAATGGATACTATGAGAGAGATTAGAACATTGAATTTCTTCCATCTTAATTAATATCATCTTCAAAATTCAAATTTTATTTACCATCAAATAAAATTCACCCGAAGTTAACTTTTCACCAATCTATCATCTTACTGATATAAATAGAATATTTCAATGTATTAGTTGAATGAAAATTAAAATTTAAGAGATAATTATTTTATATGTCAAACTATGAACGAGGATAGCATTATTTTCAAGAAATATTTTCTTGAGACGTCAGTGAGATGGGACCAGTGCAGTCGCGTATGTCTGCTAGCAGCAGGCCAATGTGAAGTAAAATGCTAGCCGACCTTCACGAAATCGCAAGACACGGCGTGATATGATCGCAGAAGAGATTCCCACCATATTATTTTTAAAATAAATTATATTGCCATCGAAATTTGGCCTAAATATACTCCCATCTCCTAATTTTTAAAAAAATACTGCCCCACCCTCATATTTGTTTAATTTTTGCACTCCCACCCCTTTTAAATAACGACTCATCAGCGAATGAAAGTAGAGCTCACAGCTTCCATCCAATTTTCACCGCCTATTTTGACCTTGGTTTGTATTATAAAGCTGTAATTTGCTGCCTCATAAAGCTTAGGAAAAATCCATTATTGCCATATATTCCATGAAACCTTTTTGAAACATCCTCGGATAACCGTATCATGCAAGACCTCAGAATTAACTGGCACGAGTGATTGGTTTTGCACGTCTTCAACAAATTTCTTGAAAAGGCATCAGGTAGAACAGTATATTTTCCATACGCTTCAATCAGCTTTACTGTATATCAAGAGATTTGAATTCTGAATTGCATTTTGCAATTAATAAGCTTTCCCCTTAAAAAGTAAAGCAGATCAGATTTTTGAAAATGGAAGCTCTCTGAGAGTTCTGATAGCAATTCATTTTGTCATTTACTTTCTGAGGAAGCATATGTGTTGAGACATTTCTCGAAAGGCAAAATCTGCCGACAAGGAAATAATCTGGACAAAATTAAACAAACAATTACGTAGTTATATGAAATTGTTACTTGAATAAAATCGACAGATTGCCTGATCATTGTTTGAAGCATCAACTATGGCTGTCTTCAACCTTTTCACGATGGCTCTACAACTTGAAGTGGCGTCTTGGTCTTCATCTTTGAAGTTCTGATCAGTTACCTCTGCCAAAAGTATAGAAAAAAATATATAAATAAATTGTAATAGAACGTAAGCTTCCTTGAACATATAGATAGTGAAGCCCTAGTGGTAATTTTCTCCTATCATAGTCACGCCTATTGGCAGGGTGTAGGAAAGTTGCAGAAGTGGCATCAAATTTAAAAACATAATGGAAAAGAAACTATTCGATTCCTTGATAGTCACTTGCATGCTTTAATATCCAAAGACAGAAATATTCAATTAATAAACGAATTTTGATAAACACTATTATATAATGTTATCTTCTGAGCTTATAATTTGCAGACACTGCATAAACAATGATGATTCCACTTAGTATCATACAATAGGTTCTTGTTTCATTTATGATTCTTGAAACAAGGCATGCCACAGGTCAAACGTACTGCAACTACAACATACCATCAACAAATCATAGGTGCACTCAAATCATGCTCTGTAAAAAACTAATGTCAAAGGGATGTTTTGTGAGGATGACCACACTATAAGCAGATTATGTGAAACCAATATTGTGTGAGGCATACTTTGGCATGGCTGTCAAGTACTTGATAACAAACATAAGGGCACTTTAATCATTCCGTTTAGAATGATAACACACTTCACTGATTTGCACCATGCAGCAAGTTTCATAAAAATAAGTCTGAATGAGACCGAAATTAAAAAGCTTGATTTATTGTGCTTAAATTCAAACTTCATGAAGCCTCTTCTGTGCAATGTTTCGACGCAAAGACAATTTCAACCTCGGAATCCGACCAAACCTGATTAAATGTACGTCAACCTATGTTCGGGCCATTGAGGTCCCAGACATTGATGCATTCTGAAGTTTGAATGTCTATTCGCATAGATTGATGACACAATTTCTGTGAGTTTTTTACAGCGCATGACTAGATGCATGCATTTGAGAGCGAGAAAGGAAAATCATAGGATAATTTATGAAATGTCCATACACACAACAATGTGCAATAAAGCTGGGTGACAAAATGTACAAGTGTTTAGGCAACAAATTAACAGGGCCACCCGACCCAATATGCAAGTCCAGCGGTACCTACAGTACTGCCAACCAATTTCAGATGACATTAGTAACAAAACTTTGCTTGCTTTAACTTTTTATTGTCGAAACTTTCCTTTAAATGAGTCCCCTCATCACAAAGTAAGCCGTGTTCGTGGATATCATATTCTCTCATAGCATATCCTCATTTTACTGAGGAAAAATGATGACCTAATGGAATTCTTGCTGGATCGTGAGAATCAGCTCTGCTCTCCAACACAAGTTCATTTCTTTCAAGGTTGACCTTCTTCTAGCAGTCATCTTGTAGAATCATAAACTGAGAAATTACGGATTAGGCATGATTTATGACGGAAAAGCACAAATTGCATGACATATCCACGCAACGGGATGCTATTGAATTTGATGTCTGACCTGCCTAAACTTTTTAAGGGAATTTTGAAGAGTTATAGATTTGTATGCTTCCTTTGAGCTAATACCATAATTTCTACCAAAGAAAAAAAATAATCTCGAACCACATAAACCCAAAACTCATTCACAAATGAGGCCTCTAAAGAATCAAGATATAAATTGTGTTATTGATCAGTCAATTTGGCTGACAGGTCCTGACACAAGATCGCCAGATTGAAAACAAATTTAGTATATTTCTTGATCATCAAAAACAATAATAAACCTCATCTTCCCAAGATCACATACAAACTCCCCTAGCAATGGAAAATACAGGTTATTTTTTAATTATTTCAAATTTTATAATGTTCTGGCAAGCAATGCAGGAGAGAAATAAGGTTTTAAAACTTTAACCTCAAACGAGTGGTTTGTTCATAAAATTTGGTTTTAGCCACGAAGGCAGAACATAGAGGACCAAACAGGGTAGTCTCATCCCAATTTGACAACTACATCTACGGCTCCAACCTTTGGGAATGATAAACAATTATCACCCAGAAAATCCCCTTTACTCCGAAACTAATATTTAACGACTAATTACTACTACAAGAAAAAAAAAATTAAATCTTTACCAAGCATGAAACCAAACCCTAACATTGATACATTTCAGAGGAAGCCTAATTAAATCAAACCTCATGAGGTCAGTATAATCTAATTTATACTAAAAGCCTTGTAAATAACGGTGTTTGGCGATTGCTACAGTGCTTTCCGCGCGAGTATCTTCGTCTTGCTCTAGCGAAGAGGCACGTTGTGGTTTTTGTTTACTCGCACTCCTCCCTTTCGGGTATGAATTTGGTTCAATTTGAATTTGAATTGTTTTTTCCTTCCGTTTTTTTTGTACGGACTGATATGCATCTATGGTTGCAAGGGCGAGATCTTCAGATGTTTCAACTTTTCCGAATCCTTTGGCTCGCTTTTGATTAATTTAAGTTCATCCCTTTGCACTTTTTATGTTTCATTATTTCTTGTATGGCTGATTGTCTGATTTTTTTCTATTTTCATCATTTAGTTGGTTTATTAGCCTGATCTCTCTATCTGCTGCTACAAATTTTGATTTGATTTGTCTTTTGTCGTTCGATTTTCCCTTTTCCTTGGAAACTCTATTTATTTATTTTTTTACCAATATTTTGGGCAAAATTTTGAAACCGTAAAACATAATAGAAGCTCTAGCTTTTATCCAGTTGCAATTATGTACTTCTTGCTACTTTTGGTTATTTTTTGAATCTAATCTAATTTTATTTATATCGTTTGTCATCTTTTCGCTGATTCTCTTGATCTGATTGTAGCTAAAGAGGAGATCCTAACTGTTTTTGTTGATACCCCTAAACTGAATTAGTTTTTCTTATCTCTGTTTTGAATTTGAAGAGTCCGTACACTGCCATTTCCCCTGTCTTTGCCTATTGTTAATTTGTTATTGATTCTTTTTGTGGTTTGTCCTTGCGTTTTAAGCCACTTACTCTCCAGCTCGATTTTATTTGCTATTTCTTTGGTGAGTGTGGAAGCTTTGGTGCTAGGTCTATTTCTCCATTTTCTCTGCTATCTTGCTTTGTGGAGTTAAGTAATTCTATTGTTATGGTTTAGCCATTTTGGTTGCATCTTTGTAATTTCTCACAATGTTTTTGTTCATGTTGCTTTGTTACTGAAAGCCTCAACAGTTTTTCTTTTCCTTTATGCAAAAGTTTGAATGAATCCATGTTCAGTGGCGCTTGGATTCATAACACTCTCAGATTAGTGTTGTTTTACTGAGTAACTCTACAGTTTTATAAGGTTATGTTCTTATTTTTATAAAGTTTATTCCTTTTGCCCTTCATTTATATATCATTATACATCTGTTTTCATATTTCTTTTCGATTAGTTAAGAGTTCAGAGGTTTTAATTTTTGTGACATATCGTGATCTTCGCTGCTTGTATTCACAACCCTGTGTGACAAGTTTAGTCTATATGAGATTTTATGGGATTTTTTTATTGGTACAAACTCAAAGAGTAGCTCCATACTAATAAAACTTCTGGATTTAGGTGTTCTAATTTGCTAAAAAATACACGGGAAATGAATCTTTTTGAAAATCTTCTTGCTATTCTTCTTCGCTTAATATATCTGTCTTCCCTTATTGTTTGCATTTGGCTTACTGATCTCTGTTTTCTTTCATTTCGTATTAATTTTTGAGGGGTTATCTGTCTCACATCTCACTATTTTCGAGTTGCAAAACATTGAAGACACTTCGCTTTGAAGGAATCTTCCCTTTGTTTGCACTGCAAAGATTTGGAATTCATATATTTGGTTTAACTGCTGTAATACTTATACCTGTCCTATAATAGTTGGTTTTTGAAGAATTGTAGTTTCTATTGCTGGTGCTGATGAGGGATTATCCAAAGTTGTTTGTGATTCATGCACGCCGTTAAAGGAATCTTAACCTGGCCCCTCCCTAACAAAAGAGATTAGCTGTATTACATAGAATCTTGTGGGATGTTCATCATGATATTCTGTTCTTAACTTTTTTACTATATTCACTATTTTCTTTCAAAGATAAGGCCATCCTCCAATTTATTAATTATCATCATTCAAGTCTAGATACATTACTTGTATTTATTCATTCTTTCCTATTTCAGCAAGCAGCTGTTTGCAATGATTTTATCCTGATTTCTCCAAACTTCTTGGTGTGGTACTTTCAGGTTGATTTGCTTGAAGGTCAGAAATCAGATAAAGTGGAGTCCCAATATTACCAGAAGAATTAGAGGCCATGAAAAATGTGTTGGCTGTTGAAGAATGTTATTCCTCTTTTTCTCTTTCTTTTTTTTTTTTTAATTTAATGTGCTGCTATGCTTTTTTTAAGATGTTGACCAAACTATTGCAGCAGATTATTTTCTATTTTTATTATTGATTGCTTCCTGTAAGAAGCTGACGAAGTCATTTAACTAAATTTTCCCAATGGTCTTATTTTTAACTTTGAATATTGGACTTAGTATTATCATCCATAATTGAATTAATGTATGTTTGCCCTTTCTATCGAATTCAAATTTCTATGTTTTTTTGACAAAGAGTTAGTTTAAATATATATTTAATATTAATGATTTTTTTTATAATGAGGATAAAAATAAAAAATCAGTTCTTGGATTCAAGAGTCTGTTGGACCTGATAAAAGACAAAATCAGATTACTTGATTTAATGCCACAGCCAAATCTGATGCATAGTGCAATTTTAGCATAATAGATCATTACCATTACGCTGAAAAGATCAGTGAATAAGGATGACTTAATAAGTTGTTATCAGAAAAAAAAAAAAAAAGAAGGAAAAAAAAGGATGACTTAATAAGTGACTGGCCTTTTGTACATCTTCTAAAATGTATGCTTGAAGCAATATTACATATATAGTCATGTTCTGAAAACTTTAATAATAACTGGATTGTAGAACTAAACACGTAGAATTATCAACAATTTGATGTGATATATTTACTATTAACGTCTAATCACGTGATAATAATAAAAGTCAACTCTATATTCTCTTTCTACTGTTAGGAGAATACTTATCTTTTATTTGTATATATTTAATATTTTAAAGTTCTCAATTTTCAAGTTTTACTCATCTAGATTGAAGTGATAATTTTTTAGTTCTACAAAGGTTTTATAAGCCATTTAATTTAATTTAATTAACAATTGCCACATGATTAAACACGAACTAAATGATTTTAATAGCACATAGTTTTTTTTAGTTTAATTTTTCACTGTTCAGTAACTTAACATTAAGTAATATTATTTTTATCATTAACGGTAAGTTTAGGGTAGAAAATGACTCTCTTACTAAGAAGTTGATATTAGTACAATCTATTTGTCTGATTTTCTTTCTTTTTCTCATTAACGGAGAAGAAGGTAATAGTTTTCAATTACAGGAAGAATAAACAAACTTTTTTTCATTGCATACTTTTCAAGACCAGAAAACGAAATTACCGACCAGCATGGTTTAACTTTTTCCGTAATCAACAGAGGAAAGTAACAAAAAGTAAGGTTGATTTTGCGTTTTGTATTTTTATTGTTTTGTGTTTAACTTTTTGCTATATTCTCTATAAACTATATTTCTTACTATTTCTGTGTAGTTAGTGTTTTGTTCTTATTCCTTTTTTTGCATTATTTCTTTTGTTACAGCAATGTTTCATCTGATGGTGCACTTACCTTTAGTAGCTTCCACCTTTTATGCTCTATTTTTTTCATTTTTCTCTACTTCAGCAACTTTGCTTCTATTTTACTATTATTGATTTTCCTTCATTTCTTTTGTTTTCTATAAGAATTTTTCACGGGCAAGTGCAGCTATGGCTTTCCCACGTCTCCATTCGCGATTCTAAAATTCCCACAATACTAATGTTTGTCCGCGTTTTATATAAAGCTAAGGAAGAAGCTTTATACCTGGATAAACTTTATGCCATAGTAATAGAGATAAATTGTATGTTTGGAAATGCTCTCTCTCTCTGAAGTTTTTTTATTACAGGTTTTCCGATCTTCAGCATATTGACATAGCTATTTAACTATGAAAGGTATGATGCTCTTGATAAACAGCTATTTAGAAGTTTCGAAAGGTATGTTTACTACTCATATATTTATTTCAAATTCGCACATGCTTATGAAGATCTTTTTTTTTTTTTTAATATTGTTTATCATTTTGAATTCCTTTTGTAGTTTCATCCATTGTTCTCTCCACACTAATCAACTTCCTTCTCTAAGGCTTATACTAATCCAAACTGTTTGGTTGCTTTTGCTTTAGGTTATGATTATATTTTGATTCATTCTTGCTGAGGTTAGTAGGTGATATTTAACTCTCTTGAACTATGTTTTTTTATTAGAAAATGCATATATAAAATTTCTCCCAGAATATAAAGTCGGTGAAGGGACTTGCAGCCAAGTGAAGATAAAATTATGATCTTTTTCTCCAAATGAGACTAGGTTTTTGTAATTACTATGAAGATTGATAAATTAAGATTACAAAGCTTAGAAAAATTAGTTTCATACGTTGGTTTCCCAAAGAGAAAATATAATTAATTAAAGTATTATACACATTAATTGCAAATGTTTAAAAGGAGATATTATCATCTTCAAATTATTAAAAGTAGGGTTAATTACCATTTTGATTTCTTAATATATAAATTAATTGTGTTTGATTTTATAAAATAATATTATATTTTGATTGCTTTAATATAAAAAGGATTTAAATTTGATATATTGTTAGTGTAAATCAATTTTACAATATCAATCATTATTGTATTGTTATGTTATTAATAAAATTGTCAAAACAACCTTAATATTGGTAAAAATTGTCAATTACTATCATATTTTTAATGATGAATTATTTTTATATTTATTGATGTATAAAATATTTTATACTAAAAGGGCATCAAATTTAAACCCATATAATAATTATGATCTAAATTATTCATTAAATTAAAAGTTTAGAACTCTAATTGAAAAACAGAGGTTGAATAGAGCATATAATTAATAATTATTTGAAAAAAAAAGTAGTCGGTTAAAATGCATAAATATCTAAATGGTGATTTTTTCTCTCTTAAATAAATCAATTATTTGTACATATTTTTTAATTTTTAATAATTTACACATATTATTTAAATATCAATATTTAAATTATTTATTGCATAAGTTGAAATTGAGTGAGATAAAATTATAATTTTAAAAATCACAATATAATTTTTAAAAATTTCAAATTCATGACTAATTTTAAATTAAAATAATTTATGAAAAGGACCCGCGGGAAGCCGCGGGTTATATTCTAGTTTACCCTATTCTTTGATATCTCATGACAACACGTGTCATATGTTTGGAACTCGCTGTATCCAAAGCAATGAGCAATTTAGCAACCACGTGCGTGTCACCGGAAAACTGCCCCGCGGACACAAATCATCATTGAATGGCAACGATGGAGGTGGATAGACGCTGGCTTCCAATTGCTGCAAAGTTTACAGGTGTGCTATATAAATTCTAAATCGGATGCGATTAATTTTGTGTTATAAGTAATATTTAAATATTTAAATAAAATTATATTAAGGGCTGAGTTCAAACTGAATTTTGTGATATAAATTTGATAAGTATAATTTAAATTTAAAAAGATATTATTAGATAATTAAATACAATTTTTTAAATTATTTTTTCTTAAAATTAGGTTAGATTAGATAAATACCGACTCTTTAATTTTTATAGTTGAATATCAATATCTAGCAAATTTGTTTTTTAAGTTTGCTCCGATGACGGAATATTTGTGTTCCAGTATCTGGTGGTTATATCCGTAGACGCATGCTATTATTGACACCACCAATTCCAAACTTAGAATTTATTTCTTGCGCCGTTGTTTGCCCAATTTATATTAGTTGTTGTTGCCTTGCCATGCCTTCATCCTCTGTCATTTTTTATGTCTCTGTCACGACTGCTCCCTGAAACCTCCACCTGTACTCCGTGAATTTTACATTTGGTCGGAATCAAACACAATTAAATCCACAGGTAACCATGCTACGTAAGATTTTTCATTGTGTCCAGTAATTTAGTATCTGTTCAAAACTTAGTATACATGTCACGAATTAAAAGTTTCAATTCTTCTGCATTGGATTGCAATTTCTTCGATCTGAGCCGTAGGAAAAAAGGTTGTCTTTTGATGATGATTTTTTATAAAAACAATGAATTCAATGGAAGTTCGAGGTTTCCTTTCGTGCTCTTTTTTTCATTTTTACCTTTCAATCTAATTTCCACACAACTTCTCTTTTTACTAAAATATTGGACGGTGAGTTCAAAAATAAACAACGGAATCTTGAAAGTCAGACTAAACCTTATTATAGGAAACACATATTTCAAGTTCCAAACTGTAATGATCGATTTTCTGTGTCATGACTTAGAATACAAGAAAGATGGCTCTCGCTTAACGATTCGTTTCTTAATTTTTTTTTTTCAAATAATATTTACGAGTTTTGATTTTAAACGTTTCTGAAGTACAGCCTGAGGATGTATAAGTAGATGGTCCTGGCACACATCATAGCAGGAAGACGAATTAGAAGGTTTATTTGTGGTATAAGATGGACATAATCTACGAGCCCCACATCGATCGAGAGCTTGAATCACTCATTGAAAGAATACATCCACCCAGGTACTTTCACGTTAACTTGGTCTACTCATCAAATTGAATGGTCTAATTAATTTGTCATTCTGGACTTTGTGTTTTGTGAGCAGAATCTGTATAAACAATGATTCATGCGGGGACTGCACGGTTGTCAAGGTAAAATACACAAAACCTAGTTTTATTATATACACTTTATTACTCCCGCAAACCTTAATTCATAATAATTATACTTACTGCCAAATAGGACTGCCATAGAAATATGAACCGATCGCAATAGGTCGATTTGTATTACTCGTATTAAAAATGGATTCGATTTTAGGAGTTCAAATCTGTAAAAAATCGTGATAAGTACAGGTCGTTTCGTGGGTTTTAACTAAAAA
Source organism: Sindora glabra (assembly GCA_020226215.1). Classification (NCBI taxonomy): domain Eukaryota; kingdom Viridiplantae; phylum Streptophyta; class Magnoliopsida; order Fabales; family Fabaceae; genus Sindora; species Sindora glabra. Next base: position 6,944,196 of record CM035236.1, read on the forward strand.
TTCATAAATTTTGGGGATATGAATTGATCCGTTGCAAACCGGATCCGTGACAGACCGATTCATATTACTCGTATTAAAAATGAATCAAAATTTGAAGTTCATATCCAAAAAATAAATCGCAGATCGATTCGCATATTGCAACTAGTTTGACAGCCCTACTGTTAAAGCCTTTGCTTTCTGGCAATTTGTGTTATTATATCGTGGCAAAAACACTTTCTGCTTTGGGATTACATATGTTCTATTCCCACCTTGGCCCTATGCACAATAAACAACAAACACATAATATGGAAAACGCAAAACAAAAGATATGTGAATTTTGACCCATGGTTCCTGGAAAATACAAATTGAATTTGATTTGCCAAGTGCAATTATTCGATTACAATTCTGTACAAATATCTGCTTAGAATTCCATGCTTGGAAATTGAAAGCGACTGCTTGTTGTGTTTACACAGGTTGACAGTGCGAACAGGCATGGGATATTGTTGGAGATGGTACAGGTGTTAACAGATCTTGACCTCGTCATCCCCAAATCCTACATTTCCTCCGATGGTGGTTGGTTTATGGACGGTCAGTGCATCATAAAATATTAAATGCGATAGTCTGCTCAATATGATTAATCACTATCTTATGCATAACTACACCAACACTCTCATCTCACCAAGTCTTGCCATTGCAGTGTTCCATGTGACCGACCAGTTCGGCAACAAACTCACCGACCATCGCCTCGTGCATCATATTCAGCAGGTTTTTCCTTATCTCCATATTCTAAATATGAAAAGAAAAATATTATAAATATAAAAAATGGTTCCAATTTCTAAATTTTTTATATTTATTAATTTAAATTTTATAAATTTATTTTATTATTTTATAGTTAATGATAATACTTTATTTTTATTTCAAATTTAGTTTTAAATTCTATTGATGTATATAACATGGTTCATATTACAATTTCAAAGAAAATTCATAATTTTAAATTAGATGATATTTTTTTTTTCTTTCCTTATTATTATTATTTTTTATTCTGTGTGTGAATAACGATAATTTTTATCTAGTCAGACTCTGCGTGCTACAGGGAGCAGGGGTACTTCGAAGGAAAATTTGCTTTTGCATACTGATCAGGGACCACAAAGCGCGTCGGCGCGGAAGACAGCTTTAGAAGTTACTGGGCCTAATACCGGAAATTTCAGCTGCGCTTGTCGTCTTGGGATGCAACGTAACAACAGTGAGGGCCTGGACCCACAATCAAAATATGGCCTGCATTATCTACGTGGAGGATGGAGCCCAATCAGGGTCCATCACAGATCCAATCCGCTTGGCCCACGTGGAGCAGCAGTTGGAGAACGTGGTTGACGCCCATGAAGTAAGAGGGCATGCGAGGAGCGTGAGGCTGACGGCATCTGCCGCCGCCGGCACGCACTGAGAACGGCGGCTCTACCAGATGATGTACGCACACCGGGACTACGAGAGCTGTCGGGCGTGTCACGATGACAGGAATGGCGATCACCAGAATGGATGTGATGGGACCCACGTGTCGATCAGTAGATGCCAGGATAAACAGTATTGGGTGGTGAATGTGAGGACCGGAGACCGCCCGAAGCTTCTCTTCGATACGGTGTGTGTGCTGACAGACATTCAGTATATGGTGTTTCATGCCTCCATTAGATCCTGCGATTCCATGGCTGACCAGGTCCCATGTTCGTAAATCATTAGTGAGTTTTTGGTCGCTGATTCAATTTTACAAATACTGAATTAACAGCGTGTTCCAACTTGAAATATGTTTTCAGGAGTACTTTATAAGGCACAAGGAACGCCCAACTCTAGAAAGAGAAAGCGAGAGGCGAAAGCTGACCTTATTTTTAATCGCCGCCATAGAGCGTAGAGTTTCCGGTCTACGTTCTGTCCCTTAAGCAACTGTTTACTATCATCGTTGGATGATCATTTGGTTTTGACATGATTTTCATCGGATGCTGAAAAAAGTAGACATGATGTTTGGTGCATGCAGCGGTTAAGGATGGAGCTCCAGACTGAGAACAGGAAGGGTTTATTGTCTGACGTGACGCGGGTGTTTCGTGAAAATGGACTGTCCATAGCAAGAGCTGAGATAGGAATAAAAGGCAAGAAAGCAGTGGGATCATTTTACGTGACAGATTCTTCAGGAGAAGATGTGAGTCCAAATATAGTGAATGTAGTGAGAGAGGAGACGGGTGGATCAGTAGTAGCAGTTCAAAAGTCGCCGAATAGAACACCGCAAGGTTCACCCAACAGGAGGATTGCCCAGGAAAGCGAGAGCAGTATAGAGGATCATAGCCCGGGAGTTTCACTCGGAAGCAAGTTATGGTCGCATCTTGACCGCCTTTCCAGCAGTTTTAGCCTCATTAGATCTTGAGAGCTTTCCATCATTCAACTTGGGAGACCGGAATTGCACTTTTAAGTTTTAACATAAGGAAAATGCCTCCAGATGTAAATATGTAAAATTTGGTAGCTTTAGGTTTTTCATTTTTTCCCCCTCTCGTTTCCTAAAGTTCTTAGTAAACATTGTACATATCCATAGAATTTCTCATTAATTAATGATACGTCAGAACTGCTTCGAACAAACGAACTGCTTATCAGCCACGTGAATTACTTCACTATCTTTTCTTATGTAATTTTTTTGTTCAGAAGCCATTGAAAAAGACTTGATCACTAGTAAACTATCGTATACTAGTTACAACATGAGAAGTGAGAACAAATCAACCTTGGTAACTATCTTTTGAAGTACAACGCTTACCAAGTTATTGATGCCGGGACAATTCTCCGATGCCACAAGAAAAATAGTCCTATTGGCAGCACTAAATCTAGGTAATCCAATTTTGTGGATCTCACAAGAAGAAAGGTGAATTCCACAAAATTAGATGGCTTAGATGTGATGCCACTAATAACACCCCGTTGATGCAAAAATTAGAAATACAATGTAATTAATTTAAAAGGCAAAATTGGTCTTGTGTTAGAGATTAACGTGCTATAACCGACCATAAATTTTAGAGACTAGGAAAGATAAAGAAATTAAGGGTTAGAAGATAAAACTGCTTTTGCCGCCTGCTGAAAATAATTGAAGTTCAAAGGGGCCAACAATATGCGAGACTTGCTCTGATATTATGAAGGAATCATCATTTTACACCTTATATATGAAGTAGATATATATGTTTAGTCTGCTTATTGTTAAGGAGATTACATGATCTCCAAGGCCTAGAGAACCCTGCTCGGTGGTTCGAAGATTGTCGTAGTTGCAGGGCTTATAGGAGGGAAAGCCCACCAATTATAAGAAGATGATGGTGGTGGCGATGATAAATTCAATTCCAGCAAACCCGGTTCCATTGCTTCACCCGCAGTCCCCCGAGATTTCACTTCCAGAGCTCCATATTCCACGTCCTGCTGATACCAGCTCGAAGATCGGGACGATTTGTTGGGCCAAGCTCCAGGTGATGGTGAGGCCGTTCTGATGTCTGATCTGCTAGAGAACATTGTGACAGGCGCCGAAGAAACATCGACGGAGTTATTAGCAGTAGCACCCAGGTTCTGAAGATGGTAATGTTGAGGCTGTGGCTGCTGAGACTCAGGTTGACCAGTAAGCTGCTGAACAAGGCCTCGGAAGTTCATAGGATGCACCTTGAACACTTTGATGGGTGCTGGTGGCGGCGGTGCCACTGGCGCTTTCTTCCATGGCTTTGCCTGCAACTTCCTCACCGAATGCAACAACGCATCATGAGATTTGAAACTAGAATAATTAGCATGTTTCAATTGCTTTGATTCTTCAGAGCTGGACCAAGAAGAATAAGAACCGGAATAATCTTCCATAGTTTCTAGAATAAAGTATGTCTTGCTCTTTCGATAAAACTAGAGTGTAATATAATAAAAGGGCGAGATGCAATGCATTAAGTGGCCTATATATATCTATAGAGAGAGAGAGAGAGAGAGGGAAAAGTTAGTGTGTTGGATTAATGAAATTCAACAAGAGGCAACGACCAAAAGATGGGGCAGCCATGGGCATGAATATGGAGTGTGAAGATATTCAAATGGTGGTATCTGTATTGACCGTCGGCGGCGGGCGTAAATAAACAGCGGAAAAATTGATCGATATATGTTACATATTTTTAATTATAATTAAAAAATAAAAATAATTATTAATTTTTATTTTTTTAAAATTTAAAAATTATATTATTGATATAAATCATTTCATAAAATTAATAAATAAATAATAAAATTAATAATTATACTTCCTAATTATTATGATTAAAAACAACCTCATACAAGAATTTCTTTGACAGTGACATATGCAGAAACCCTTGCGTGGTCAAAGTTATCAAAGTAATGAAGAGGGATGGCCGAGTTGCTTCCACTAAAAAATACCGTCCAAATTTGTCGGCATCAGCGGGAGGAACAATTACGTCCCCCCAGAGTAGATAATTTTATTCTAACTGATCAATAATAATTATAATTTTTAATATCTTAAAATTTAAAAGGTCTAATTTTAATATGTATGAACCAAACAAAACCAAAACATAAGTAATAAAATTAATAATTAATTTTTATTTGATAAAAATAAAAGCATACTTTATGAATTGAATATACAAGCATTTATCTCTTTTCTGGCACCCACGTTGCTTTGCTTTTACACCTTTTCCGACGGATCGCGTTTGAAGGCATTACATTTGTTAAGACACTTGCCACTTCCACCGTGAAAAAATTAACATTGCCGTCCAACATTGTCGTTGTCCATTTTGTTATATTACCATTTATTCGCTTCGGAATTCATTCCAACAATATTTTATTTTATCAAATGATTTATTTTCAAATATTATTTCAATTAAATATAAAATTTTATTTAATTTATAAAAGTTTAAATTTAACTTATTATTAATATAAAATATTTTATATTATTAATAAAATAGATATATTATTAAAAATAATAATTAAATTTTTTTAATAATAATAAATAAATTTTAATAATATTTTATTGATATGACAATATATAAGTAGATGATAATATAAAATTAATTTACAACAATACTGAATTAAATTTACATTCTAATGTAAAGCATATACTTTATTAATATCTTTATCCTAATTCTAAGATATTATTTATCATATTATTATTGATATATCTTTCAATTGTATTTTGTACTTCTTTTTAGGGTGTCAAGTTTTGACTAGGCAAAATAGTTTCACATAAATATGAAATATTTTACATAAATTTGAATTAGGTCTGTACAATATAAATTTTTGGCATGATACAATAATTTGGTGCATGCAAATATAAGGTATTTTAAATAAATTTAAATCATCAATAAGTCAATATATTTAATATGAATAATAAATGAATCAAATTAAAATTGATTTAAAATTGTTAACAGATTCATTTTAAAATTTATATTAAAATTTTAATATAAATTTTAAGAGTATTAATTAAATAAATAATTAATAATTAAATCATAAATAATTAAATATATTAAAAATTGTGTTTTTAATAAAATTATAATAAAAATTTAACAAAATATTTAATAAATAATTAGAAATAAAAAATAAAAAATAATTAAATTTTATAAATAAATTTATAATACAAACCTTGTTATTCAAAATTATCAAATACGTTAATTCATCTAAATATATTTAATATAATTATTATCTAGATTGAATTTGTATCGAGTTTATTTGGATTATTCTCATCTTTTGATAAGACTAGAACTTAATACATAAATATATTTAAAATTATCAAACTTACTTATTTTCAATATTTTTATGGAAAATAAGTTATTTATAAATATTAGGGTTAAAAAATTTATTAAAATTTTATTTTTTGAATCGATTATCCCTAATTCATAAAAAAAATCCATTTATAAAATGTTAAATAATATTTCACAAATCAATAAAAATAATCATTTTAAACTTTATTTTCAAATATTAAAATTTATTTATAAATGAAATAAAATTCTTTCCATTAAACTGAACTGAATTAAATTCAGTTCTAGAAACAGAAACACGATTCATGAGATTGAAGGGTTTAATATTAATATTAATAACAATATCAATAATATAATAGAAATTTTACCTTTTAAGAAATTGAATATTTTATCATTAAATTATTTATTTAATTTTAAAATAAATAAATTAAAATTATTGATACATATTTTAATATATTAAATATAATTAAATGATAAAAATATCTCTTAAAAAATAAAATTCTTCGCAGCATTAGCCTTGATATTAATAGTTAACGGCTTATATAAAACCACAAGCAGGCTTCAAGAAAATCATATAAATGGAATGGAAAAAAGTATGACCGCAAGTAACGGGGAAGATCTAACACATAATAATATAAGCAGATGACGAGTTCCGGGACTGAAGACCAGCCGCCCCTGCCAGGCTCCGTGTTGTCACGCGCACATCATGATTCCCGCATTTTCTTTTGGCAAACTCATAATATCTTTGACCAAACTCTTTGCTCAATAATTAATATTTGTTGACCAAATAAGCTTCCGGCATTTATGGACGTTTCCATATTTGCAAATTCCTTCGTCTTTTCACCAAATATGAACTTACAGTTTTTTTTTTAATCGAAAGAAACACATTTTTCCCCTTTGTAATATAACTTTATTTATAATACGTTCGTATATATTTTGAAATTTTAGAAAAAATAACTTCTAATTTTTACAATTAATATTTTATCTTTTTATATTAAATTTTGATTGAAGTTTAATGGAACTTATCAAAATTTAATGAAAATTACTCATGTGCTCTTTTATTAATCTTAATTTAATCTCATTTGACCTTAATTAATTTCTAATTTCACCCCACATATATTCCAATTTCATTTCTATGTAATATATAATCCTTAGGTAAAATCTTTTGCCAGAGTATGCCAGCTACCATGATATCCTACAAACAACAAAAAAGCCACAATAATGAGAGCCTATGCTTGCCTCAATTTGAGCAAATAAGTAATTGCTTGATTCGATTGAAGCAAAGGTGGAATTGGGATCGAAAGATGTGCGACTAAGGTATTAGAATTTGACATGCCAAAATAAATAAATAAATAAATAGATGATATAAGTTAAATTCTTTAAAATTTTGTTTCGATTTATTAATGAATGAAAAAGAAATGAATGCGAGAAATATATGTTAAATTCTGTACTTTTTGATAGAAAATAAATATAAATAAACAAAATGTTAATAATACAAATTATATTAATAACATTTTTAACACTTTAAATTATATATGTGGATATCATAAATAAAATAATACTATGTATAGATAAAGTGTATTTTTACGTTTTCAATTTACTTAAGGTTCCAATTTTTTGTATAAGAAATACTTTACTAGATATTGTTTTTCTTCCTTTCTCACTTTCCGCTACTGGAATCAATAAGAAAAATAGTTAACATGAAATATATTCTATTCAATAAAAATAATAATTAAAAATTCTTCATTTTATGAAACAACATATAAATAAAAAAAAATATTTTCCAAAAGACCACAAATAAAAAAGAAGAAAGAGAAAGAGAATAGTGTACTTAAGAAGCAAACAAAGAGAATAGTGTACTTAAGGGAAATACCTTTTAATTAAATTAAATCACCTTCCCCAATCATCTAATGGGGAAGACTATGATACTCCCAGAGGTTTCAAACCTTGAGTGGTGTGGCATAATCTCATCTATTGGATGAAATTTTGCCACACCACCCAGAGTTTAGAAACCCTGGAGGCACCTTAGATTTTCCCTCATCTAATATTACAAATCCTACTCTTTTCCCAGTACCCTTCTTTCCCTTGCATTTTTCACCCTTTTTTCTCTTTATTTGTCACCCTCTCCCTCTTTTCTCTCTCATATTTTTCTCCTCTCTCTTTCTCATTATTTTCTTTACCTCATGTTTATCTTTACTATACTTTCTTTAGTAAATTTTACTCACCTCTCTTAAAATTTGGGTGAAAATTATTCACCACCTCTCTATTTTAATTAATTTCATAGACTTCCCTTCCCAACTAACAAGTTTGACTCCCTTTGAAATTTTATCTTTTTACCAATTTAATCCTTTGTGTCAACGTAAACCATTAAAATATAATTTGTTTGTGTAAATAATTGTTGATGTTCTATAAATTTATTTCAAGTAATTATTAATAAAAAATAAAATATATTATAATACTTTTTATTATGTAAATATATTATAATTCAATTTAATATTTATATGTATATAACTAGTATCATCTTTACAAAATCAATAGTTTTACATTAAAAAATTTTTGTCAATTTCTGATGTTATTTTCTGACTGATCTCTGATAATCAGTCCTAGACATTAGAAATTCATCGAATATTTATCAGAATATTGATTGTAAATTAAAAAATGTATATGTTATTTTTTTCGATGTTTGTGTCCATTGGAAATTCCTCCTAAACGTAAAAAAAAGTAATAAATAATTTTATGAAATTAAAAAAGCTATGAAATATTGTATTAGTGGCTGATGTGGCATTTTCAACATTTACAAGCATTAGAATGTTGTGTGGCAGACACATTTTCAACATTCTTGGACATCAGAATGCCGTTAGAAAAGTTGGACTCTTTTTCCAAAACCCTGAAGCAACGTGATCCCCTTTCATTTGGTTTTGCTTAGCATTTTTTTGGTATAACTCACCACTTTTTAGTCAAGAGCCACCATCACTCCGATTAAGCAAACAAGAGCAACCAAACAAAAGTGCACTCTCTATTTGATTGAACCAAACAAAAAGCCACCAGAAGCAACGTGATCCCCTTTCATTTGGTTTTGCTTAGCATTTTTTTGGTATAACTCACCATTTTTTAGTCAAGAGCCACCATCACTCCGATTAAGCAAACAAGAGCAACCAAACAACAGTGCACTCTCTATTTGATGGAACCAAACAAAAAGCCACCAGAAGCAACCGAAGCAACATTCCTCACATCAAAACCTCACTGTCGATCAAGCCAATAAGAGCAACCAGATAGAGGTACCTTCTTTATTTGACAAAACCATAGCACTGGATGGCTTGGAAATGGGAGAAAATCAAACTTATCCTTCTTTTCCAAAAGTTCATGATATTAGGTCCCTTTCATGTTTGTCTATTTTTATCTAAATATTTATGCTAAAAATTAATTAATTTAAAGGATGGTCTTATAATTTGCTCGATGGATCTAGCACTTGCCATCCATTGGCCATCTATTCTAAAAAGATTCTCTATTTGAAATAAATTTATATATGATTTATTCTATGGATGGATTTTGCCTTCTCTTATATTCTGCAGCTAATTAGTCTCGAAAACTACTTAGGGCAGTTGTTTGCTGCTACAAATTGTTGTTTGTGTTCTAAAATTTTCAAGTGTCCTTCATACGAGTTTGACGAATTAGTATATCACTATAAGCTTGCTACTTTCTCATAATCTATTAGGAAATCTAGAGGATTATATTATAGTTAGGTTGATGGGTCTATATATGATTCTATGATTAACCTGGTACCTAAAATATTATTAGCCATATAGATTGTGGCATATATTGCAATATTAATAAGAAACATTTGAAAGGGCTGCAATAATGAAAACTAAATTAATTTGAATGTTATTATAGAGTAAATAAAAGGTTTGATGATCCTAAGCTTAACAAATATTTCATTTAGTATATTTTAGCAAAAGAGCTTCTCATAATGTCACTCTTTTCTTCTTTCTATTGATGGGATTCTTTGCCTTTTTGTCTACCAACAATTACATAGATTTTTTTAGATTAAACCTAGATTATATTCTAATGTTATCAAAATTTGAAGCTAGATAGGAAGAAAAATTGCATTCACAGGGGTTCAGTATAGTGCTATATGATGTTCTATTATTGTCCTTATAATTGCAATCTGTTTGCAATAGAAAATCCAAGAAATAGAGTTAAAAAGCTTGATTTCAAACAAGAATGATGGATGGATTTGGGTTTCTGAATTTGTTTCAAGAATTGAAAAGAAAAAAAAATGAAAGAGAGAGACATGGGGTAAAAGTAAATATAAGAATGATGTTCTATTATTGTATAGTGTTGTATAATGTTCTGTTATTGTCCTTGTAATTGTAATCTGTTTGCTGATTTTTTTAATGTATGCCAAGACACTCGTTTAGTGGTTTTGGCACCATGACTAACTTTCCTAGCAAATATGACTACAATGATGCCAACAAATACCTATCAAATCACTTGGAAGTGATCAAGATGAATTAGAAATTACTTATTTAGATAAGGATTTGCGGTAAGTCTGGGAGTCATAGGCTTTTTTCATGTTAAATCTTCATTTTACACATTCTTATTATGCTTATTTATTTATCTTCTAATTTAATTTTCCTTTCTTATCACTTGCAGAATATCAAGAGGTCACAGAAATAACTTGTTCATATTCATATTGAAAATGGTGGGTCCATCTTACAGAGTCCCTTTTTGATGTGGTTGCTCCAATAATTGGTACATTGGCCAAATTTCAAAAGATCTTAAGGTAATAGTTTATTCATCTGTTGAAAAAACCAAATAATGGATTTAAATGGGAAAGGTCAAAGTACATGATAAAATATTTTATTTAAGTTAACCAAAAAAAATAAAAGAAATGAACTTCTTGATCCATGAGATAGGATCCATTTAAGATATGATAACGTTAGTAATATAGGTCTTGATTTGGTATATATGGTCCTATTGTTTGGAGAATATACAAGTGAAGGAGGAACTTCTTCAGGGGTTTAGAAAATATATAAGGGTGTATCTGTAACTTCATAAACAGGATTAGATGTTTCAGTGAATAAACTTAGAGAGAATTTATATGAGAAGTGAAGGTTTACATATGTAATATGTAGAGAATTCATAAATGAGAATATATGTACTATGCAGAGAGTAAAGGTTTATATATAATGACTAGGCTGAGAATTATTCCATTTTTAAAATAATTAAAGAATACATATGAGTTCGACAAGGTGCCTTAAGTCTTGATCCATCTCCTTTGGGGATTCCCACACTTTTTGAATAAGCCTTTTTTTTATTAAATTTTTAAACATAAGACAACAAGTAATTAACTGGTAGTGATGAATTTGGATAATACTGAAGGGCAAGACAAAGTCAAAAAAGAATCAGTCTGTTTCTACCTTATTTTAGTCACCCCCGGCTAGGATACCTTTTAATGGCCAGCACTCATCAGGATATGTGTTTATACGTATTCCCAGTCCTAATCAATAAGTAAACTTTGATCAAATCTTATCACAGATGACTTCCAACATGGCCCCTCCCACACAAACTTAATCTAGAATGTGTTCTCCCACACTGACCCCTGTACATTCACCTTCTTAGTGTCATATCCCATTCAATCCCCTTCTCTTAACGCGCCTTTCACCCAGTCTTCTCATGAGTCACCTACCACATCTACTAATCATTTGGCTTTCACTCAAACATTAATAGCTCCCATTGGGCTAGGCCATGATTAATTTCACTTTGCATCTAGTGAAAATATACTTTCAATGCCTGGGCGAATGTAAATTATCATATTTATTTATTCCATTATTTATGCTTATGAGTAATTTAAAACTATATAATAGATTATGATGTTTTTAAATATTGAAATAAGTTTTTTCCCATAGAAGGACCCATGCATTGTATTAAGAATATTGCGTAATGATTCTTTACTAAAACATGGTTGAAATGGACAAACATTCTAAAATTAACTCAATTAATGTGGCTTGATAAATAATTTAGGGTATTCTATATTAATTTATAAATTTTATATATTTAATTATTTCTATCTATCATTAAAGCCATGTTATTTAATATATATTTTTTATCAATGTGTCATTTGTAGAAATTTTATCAATGGAATCCTATTAATCGTGACAAATTATGGCAAGTTTTTAATCACCAAGAGTCTAGAATGTTAAGTAATGCATTCAGTAAGGCCAAAGCAACCGATAAAAAACCTATTTGGATTACTGAGCAAATTTGGCAAGATTTTCTATGTCAATGGTAATATCCAAAATTTAAGTAACTACAAGACTAAAATAAAAAGAATCGAGCTGCAAAACTAAGTGCTTCCCTTCATTGTGGAGGTTCCATATCTATAGTGGAACATGTCCTTAGAAAAGTAAGTAAAACCTTATCTATATATATATTATATGTGTATAACCAATTGCCTAATATGTTATTTCTAAATTTTATATTATTTCAAATAGGAGAAACAAAATGGCAAGAAAGCTAAATTTCATGAAGTGTTTGCTGACTTACACAAATTCAAGAAGAAGAAAGATTGTGTAGGGCAGTGGGTGGATTCTTACACTGCTCAAACATTCATAATTTATTAGTTTAATTGAGTAAAAATTATGATTATTTTAGATTAGTTTATATAAATTTAACTATCTTTTATTCATTTACTTCCCCTTGTAGGAAAATTTCAATAAAAAGAAAGAGAGATTGATGACTTCTCAATCAATATCAAAAGGGAGTAGCAGTTCATCTGTGTCATTTGATACCCAGATATGGAAACAAGTTATGGGAGAAAAAGGAGGTTGAATCTATGGGATGGGATCACAAGCGCACACAATGTGGTCTGAGTCAAAATATTTTGGAAGGGCTTCTACTTATTCTTCACAAGTGGATGCAGAATGGAAACAAAAGGTGGATCTAACTATAATGACCTTATTACAATCAGTTCAATCCATGATGCAACAATTTAGAATGCAACCTCCAAGTATCCAACAGCTTTCTATGCCTTATAAACCACCTACTCAGATGCCTTCAATGTTTTATGGATCACCTACTTAGATATCTTCTATGCCTTGTAGACCATCTACTCAGATGCCTGTCCAGATGCCTTTTTCACATATAACTTCTTATTACACTTCTATGCGGCCTCTTTTTAGACAACAACCAATCCAACCATGTTGGACATATCCGATATATCCAACATCATGGCCACAACAATATTCTAGTGGATCATCACAAACTTCACAACAAAATCCTTCAAATCAAAATGTAAAAGTGAAGGATAAGGAAGATTATGAGACTACATCATGAAATAATTTTTAATTTAAATTATTCAAATGTTTTATACCTTTGTTTAAGGTATTTTGGTTAAATTATATGGATAATAGTTATATCATTTTGATCTTGATTTCCAATATATTTTAATTTGTATTTGCATATTAGATTGAATTTAAAGTAGATTATATATATTTAAAAATTAATATTAAGTTATTTAATCAAGTAGCAAAAATTTTTTTAAAAAAATAAAATTCTTTTGAAATTTTTTTTTATCATTTTATATTTTCCAATGTCTTTCTGATGAATAAGGATGTCGGAAGTGTGACATGTCATTGCCATGTCATCTTTTTCGATGTACGTAACCGTCAGAAAAAAATTATGTGGCATTGACATTCATTTATTTTTTACGTTTTTAGCTATCGGAAATGATGTCAAAAATTTTTAACAAATTTTCTAACGTATTTGGGAATTAGAATTTCTAACATACATGAACGTTGGAGATGACGTCAAAAAATTTTGATAAATTTTTTGACGTATTTAGGCATCGAAATTTTCAATGTACATGGACGTTAGAGATGATGTCAAAAATTTTCGATGGCCATGTATGTCAAAAAAATTTTCAACAAGTCAAATACTGACATTTTGGTGGTCGTCGAAATCCATCAGAAATTGATATTTTTTTATGTATTTCTGACACATTTGGATGTCAAAAAATGATTGATTTTTTGTAGTCTTAAAAACTTTCTATAATATAAAATCTATTTAATGAATTTAAATTTAATTTATCATTAATTTAAAATATTTTATACTATCAATAAGTAAGAAGAAAACAAAATATATCATTAAAAATGTAATAGTATTGTCAAGAGCTTGTAACTCAAATAACAACTAATATTCATTAAAAAATTTGTACCTTTCTGTACATCTAAAATTCGATTCTTGATTTTTATTTATATATATCTAATAGTTTAATCACTTTTCCATTTGAAAAAAGAAATAGTACTTAAGAATTTTTAACAACTATAAATGAGTTTTAACAATTTTTTATTAACCTAACAACATTTAAGTAAATGATGAAATAAAGTTAATTTATATAGATAGTAAATTAAATTTAAATTTTTATTTAATTATTTGATACAATTAATTAAATGTCATCTTAATTTTTTTAAGATAATCTAATTTATTGTTATCTAAATTCTTCTATCCCACTAAATTAATAAATTAATGTTAATTATAATCGACACTCTTAGTGATACTCAATATTAATTTAAGAGCTTTTTATTATTATATCTCGGGTTCTAACATAATATTTTATGTGTTAAGTGACTTATCACTTCTTTTAATTAAAAAATTAATGTTAATTATAATTTCTAAAACTAATTACAAGAAAACTCAATATTAGTGAGAGTAATATATTTGAAACTTTTCTATCTCTTGTTAACTTTATATTTCACCATGTTTGATAACTCTAAATTCAAAATAAAAATTTCATCATAGCAAAAAGTATTGTTTCATTTTTATTTATATTTCATTTCAATTGCAAGTTAAATATAAATTCATTTCCATGAAATGTATGATATTTTTATAAATATATTTAAATTATATAATAATTAAAAAGTTAAACTAAAATAAATATAAAATTGCCTGCCTTGATTAATGAAGTGAGATAAATGAAATGTACTAATTTTTACAAATTACTTTCTTTGAAACACTACATTAATAATTTTAAAATAATTATAGGGCAAGACTCCACATCTGAAATATTTTTTCTAGATAATAGATACCCTACTTAATATTTTTACTAAATTACACCATGTGTTACAAAAAATTGATTCCACAATTTTATAATTATTTTATTTTAATTATCTAATTAATATATAATTTGAATATATTTATAAAAAAAATATTATACCTTTAATTGGGATGGAATTATATTTAATAATGAAATATAAATAAAAATGAAATAATACCTTTTGTGTTATTATATTTTTTTAATTTAGAGTTATCATACTGAAATATAAAGTTAACAAGAAATAAAAAGAGTTTCAAATATATTATTGTTAGTAATATTGAGTTTCCTTATAATTAATTTTAGAAATTATAATTGGCATTAATTCTTTTTTATATTAAAAGAAGTGATAATCTACTTAATACATATAAAATATTGGGTTTGAATTCAATGAAAATTTATTAAATCAATATTGAGTATGAATGTATTACTAAATGTGTTGATTATAATTGACACTAACTTAATGGGACACAAGAATTTAGATCACAATAAATTTGATATGTTAAAAAATTAATATGATTTTTAATTGATTGTATCAAAGAATTAAACAAGGATTTAAATTTAATTTATTATAAGACATTTACTCATGTATTGCTATATTAATAAAAAAATTGTTAAAACCTATTCATTGTTATTTAGAGTTTTTAATTATTATTAATTTTTTAATGATCATATTCATCTTATTTATAGATAAAATATTTTACATTGACTATAAATCAAATTTAAATCCATCAAATAAATTATATATTATAGAAAATACTTAAAACTATCAATTTTAACTAAGTGATACTAGGTATATACATAAAATTATTAAAATGAACATGTTTTCATAATAAAAATATTATAATATATTTTATTGTTTTATAATTACTTATTTGAAATAAATTTATAAAACATTAACAAATATTTACACAAAAAAATTGTATTATAACAGTTTTCCATTTACTCGAAGGGTGAAATTGGTAAAAAAAATTCGAACGGTGTTGATCTTTGCACGCTGGAAAGGAAGATTTGTCCTTTTCGCCGAGAAGCGAGTGAAATTTACCCTTTTTTTTATTATTATTCTCTGTCATTCCCTTTCTTTTCTGGTCTTTTTTTTATCTTTCTTCTTCTCTCTCTTCTTATATCCTTGCAGACGTTGATGTACAATAATTAAAATAAAATTTATGTTGAGAAAAATTTTGAATAATTAAGAAATTGACAAATATAATCATTAATTTCAGATAAAGTGCGATGAATATATGCATTAATGTTCTCAAGAAATGACGAAGATAGAAAAAAAGAAGCACTCAAAAATTTTTAATTCTTACTATTAAGTATTTGTTAACTCCCACTTTTAAAATATTTTAATGAATAATAAAATGATTTGCTTCTACCCACCATATAAGAAGAATTATTTTTTTTCATGTTACTCAAACAACGAAAATAATTTATTTTTTAAGTATTTTCTTAAAGTAATACTTTTTATAAAATTTAATTTTTATAATAACAAATGGAACTTGAAGTCCAATCGATCGATTAATTCACTGGATGGAGTTCATCGGGCTGATTTTTTACCATCGTCTTCCCAACTAGGAATGTGATATTTTTACATGACAAATACATATTTTTTATTCTGAAAAAGAAAATGATTGTTGGTGAAAAGACAGTGCTTCCTTATAGAAGGTCAAATATGTTCGCGTTGGGCTTTTCTCCGAAAAAATATATAGAAAAAACTCCAGAAGCCCTCTCCTCCTCCAACCTCCGATCCTTAGAGCAGTTGGTTTGTGGGACTTTTAGTTCCAACCGGTGGATTTGGCATCTTCGTTTTTCCTTTCTATGTTAGTGCAGAGTTGAGAATAAAAAATTTAACGCTAACATCTTTTGAATATATTGGTCAATTTAGGAAGAAAGTCAAATGCACTGAGATATTTATATAAAAAAACTAAATAGATAATCAAATATATACGATAGAATGATCCATCATACATACTTTAATATTAGAGTAAGAGCTTATTTTAATAAAATAATAATAAAAAGTACTAATTGAATTTAAATGAATATATCTTAATCATTTATAAGTTGAGGGGAACATGAATTATACTTGAAAAGATAAATTCTTCATGATGTTAATTACAAATAATCAAACATAACTCATGAAATGAATTTATGAATCTTAAGAAATTAATTGCAAATAATTACACATAAATGAAGAATGGTTAATTGCACTAGTTGAAAGAATTGAATCGATTTAATTATGAGTTGACCGACTGGTTATTTGGGACATTGTCAAAACCCACGTTGAGGGTTTCACCGGCATCCAGAATAATTCACATATCCAATTGTCCCTGAGTTCTTCAACCAGAAAATTATTTGTTTCTATTTTCAAGAATGGACTCGTGCTCGAACTGAACCAATTTTGAGGCAATTGAGAAGTAAAACCCATTGACGCGTGCTAGTACTATTAACTAGACTGAAGGCCCACTCGTGGGAGAAACAGCGGGAGAACCAAGCGTTTCGGCGTCTACACGTGATGACGCTGACTTCTACAAAAAACATCATGAGTTTCTACGCGTCATTCGAAATACAATAATATTAAATTAAAATTTAAAATCAAATTTTGAATATAAAATAAAAATTATGAATTAAATAAAAATAATAAGATAAATTTATAAAATTTAATATAATATATATAAGAAATTCATAATCTAATTTCAAAATCCATCTCATAATATTTTTGTTCAAAATAATCATCATAATGATTTATTATTCTTTGATTTGTATGATTCATTGATGATTTCATTTTTGTTATAGTTCCAAAACGCCACGGTATCAGTAAGAAACTAAACACATAGCATGGTTTTTGTAGGAAACCAAACTCATACAAGTGAAAAACCTAAGATCGATAATATTTGTTGTCGCTTCAAATACAAAAGTCATCGTGATATATTTATACCGACGATAAAATCATTATTTCAGAGTCATTTTTTTTTTATCTCCGTCGCATTTTGTTATTGAAATGATGATATATATCATCATTGTTTAAAATCTATAACAATGATATTTGTTATGGCAATAAATATTATAAATTATAGCTTGAAGATGTGGTAATAATCTATAGAAATAACAAAAGTTATTGCTTTAAATATGAGATACTGTACCAACCACGTATATCATTGTTTTAAGGCATTAGTAACAACTTTTGTTGTGGCTTTAGGGTTTTAATTTTTTAATAAAAATTCAAAAAAATAAATTAAATAATTATTAAAATTATGATACTAATTATAATATTAGATTAAATAAAAATAAATATATAAAAAATAAATACGATACAATAATCTCACATGTCTTCATATTTTTTCAATTAATATTTTAGAACTTGTAATACATTGAGCAGAAGTGAGAGCAAACATTTGAAAAAAAAAAAAAAAAAAAGGTGGAAAACTAGTAATCTCACATATCTTCCTATTTTAGCAATCTCAAGTGCGTATCCCAAATTTGAAGTTTGATTTTCAGATGCTCACCTTCTAAAAGACCAACAAATAAGAATGTTACAAGCAAAAATAAATAATCGAACTCTACACCGAAGAGAATTAATCTCCGTCGAAATAAAAGTTTCTTTTAATAATTCATGAGCAAGTAAATGAAATCATGTTACAAGCAGAAATAAATGATCGAGCTCTACATCGAAGAGAATTAATCTCTTCAAAAATAAAAATTCCTATTAGTAATTCATGAACAAGTAAATGAAATCATACTTGGACATAACATCAACAGTTTCAACATTCAAATTTTCTGTTTGGTATCTTCAGCAAGTCCTTAAATCTAATAAATGTTGCAAATCTCGTCATATTAATAACTGCCTAAACTCAATAACAAATGCATTTATAAGGGCAGACAAGGAAAATTTGGGTTCCATTTGAATTTATTTATTGTCCTCTTCTTTATTTAACTACGTTAATTTTAGAATTTTTATTTTTATTTTTCATTGTGTAATATTTTCCATCTTTTTAAATTCACTTTTGTGATGAAATCAATTATTTTTATTTATCATTATTTGACATTTTCTTCTTCATTAAACTAATTATTTTTTCTTATTAATCATGGCAATTTTAATGCATACTTTTAATTATTATAAAGTTAACTTTTTATCTGATAATTATTAAGTATTTTTTTATTTATTTAAATTATTAAATTTTTAATTTTTTGTCTTTTAATATTTCCTAAATTATTTTTAAGTTAATAGTCCCTTAGGTCTATGTTTTACTATATCAACTTTATAAATCTTACACTATATCCAAATAAAACATAGATATATCAAAAAAATTTACAACATTAATATAGTACTTATTTTCATAAATTTATATCATCAAAGCCAAGAATAGTAAATTCAAAACTATACTCAATCTCATAGTAAAGTATATTAGTCATATCCTAAATTATATATCAACCACATATTCAAAACTTAAAATTATTTTTCATAAATTCACAATAGTAAACTCACAAAAACATAAAATTGTTCCTCGTAAATTCAAAACAACAAACTCACAAGTTCAACCAATATTAAATTCACATGCAATCCAAATTCCTCAAATATAAAGAAAAATGAAAGATATAAGAGATAAATGGAGAGAGAGAGAGAGAGAGAGGGTGGGAGAAAAAATTGAAAAACTTAGAGAGTGAGAGAAATTACCTTAGGAAGTAAAAAACGTAGAGAAATGGAAAATTGCATGTAGGAATGAGGAAGAAGGGGACATAACAATCTAATATATTTAAGACCTAAAGAGACAACATTTTAAATGTCAACATTTTAGATTTTAAAAAGTTGCACTTTTTAAACCTTCTAGGGCATTAAATTTGGCACCTTATTTTCGAGATCCTAAAGAGACATCATTTTCACTCTAGAGTAACAATATTTTCACTCTATAGAAATTACAACATCATTGTTATAAGATACTTAGTAGTTTCATTCCCAAAAAATGACATAAATTATCAGTATAGGTTGGAGAAATTAAAAGAAATGATAAATGTTATCAATTTAAGGGTTAGGGCACCCAAAAAAATGCCATTGGCCCATGTTGCTTTTGCTAGGCCAAAGTGATAACATCATTATCACTATAAAGATTTTTTTTTTAACCTTAAAGTGATGATTTTGTCATCTCTCTAGACATTTAGGCATGAAATTAGCACGTTACTTCTCCCACCAATCCAATTTATCTCCTAAAATGATGATTTGGATGTTATCCCTTTATACTCTTTTTCTTGCAATAAGATGAGTATTGGTAGAAAAATATCAAATGAACCAAAAAAAAGAAAAAAAAGGGCTCCATAACCGGTAACTTAATAAATGAATTGTGATTTGAAGCTAAATCATATTTCAAAATCAATTTAATTATAAAGCAAAATATTATATTAGTTTTGTCAAAATCTTAAGTAGTATCATATTTTTGAAAGTTTTGTACATTTCTTTGTATCTAGAATCATTTAATTATTGATCTTTATATATATATGCATTTAATTGTTTAACCATTCATACCTTTACCTAAAAAATATTATAATAGTATTAATTACATGTGAAAAATAAATTTCTAGAAATTTAACAAATAAATTGGACCTCAATTAAAATTAAATCATATTTCAAACAATTTGATTATAAAGAAAAATATTATATGAGTACTAAATGTACGTAAAAAATAAAATCTGTTCATATATTTTTTTTCAATTTCTAACTTTTGTTATCCATTTCTGCCTATTAGTTCAAGTGATAAAAAATTGGCAACCTTTAAATAAGATCTTAAATTTGAGTCTTATAAAAAAAAAAAAAATGAATGCTTGAAAAATTTATCCTCACATTGAATCCAATTCATTTCAAATTGATGATTCAATGAAGCTACGGCATGCCAGAATTTTTTTTTTTTTTGAAAAAAAAAGGTTTGTTATCCTAGATGGATCGAGAAATTTGCCCAATAGTATGGAATCATGCAACAAAAGCTACATAACTTACTGTCCTGGTTTTGGATCCTAATTAACTCCGCCACTTAAGGATGAGATGCGGTTAAGGAACAAATTGAAAAGAACCAAATCCAATTCGGAAACCGTGCAAACGTGGGTCATACTGCATTGCAAATTCCATCTTTGCCGCAAAACCTTACGTTCGTTAGGCTTGCGCCGAATTTTTATTTACATTGTCCGTGTCCGTGTTAGGCGCCAAGAATTATCAAAACACAACAATCCTCGTTTCTAACTATATATTTATCAAAATGTTTTCGAAAGATAAGCCCATGCATAAATTTGTTTTTACAAAATAGCCTATGCATAAATATTTTAGTGGGCGATAAAATTAATAAAAAAATTATTTTATGAAGAACATAATAGATATTCACCCCACTTATTTTTGTACACATGGCCACATGGCCACATGCCGAAGGAGCTTGAATCGTGTAATTGTTCAGTGAGTTTGGCAAATTGATTGAAATTTTATGTTATGATTGTTTGACACTTACAGAAATTAGACCGGCACACCTTAAGTGAGGGGCAATTAAAACCGCGGTTACTAGAGATAGCAGCTATTATTCGTATGGAATCCGGCGCAACTGTACTTCAGAAGATGAAATGAGATTCCATAATTCTTAATAAAAATAAATAAATGTATCAACAATTATAAATTTGAAAAACATTTTTATTATTTTTTATTTATTTAATTTTAAATTATCAATTTTTTCATCAAAAATAAGATATCTTTTTTTATTTTTTAAAACACATCTCGCAAAAATCTTTTCTTAAGATGGAATTAGACTTCCATTCTACATGAGTATAAGTAGTCCTCATGTCAAAAACTTGATTTTGGAAGGTAAAAATAAATCAAAGTCAGAGATGTCTTCAACAGTACTCATAATATAAGGTCAGCGAATAGAATGTCAAAATTTCTCATCAATGATGGCACTGAACAACATTTGGACTAATGTGACGCCGTCGACGTATTAAAAAAAAATGAAAATCACTTTGATCTCCCGTTTTAGAGAAATAAGTGGCTCACAAGAAATGGAAAGAAACATACTCTATTTGGCTTTGAAGTCCTCGTGCGGCAACGCCTTAAATTCTGGATGGACGATCATTTTTAGGAATGACATAATGCTAACTCATATTCTTCCCCGCCAAAAAAGAATAAAAAAATAAAAAAGGTATTGTTTATATTATAATAGTAACTCATTCAATTATGAATTCACTCAACCACTTGATAGGAGTTGGATCCATGAATATAAATTAGTTAACCTTTTCATCTATTAACTACAATCATTGATTTGTTTTCTTCACTAAACACGTCACTTTATTGGTCGATCCGATGCCCAAAAAAAATTCTTTTATT
Organism: Sindora glabra; assembly: GCA_020226215.1. Taxonomy (NCBI): domain Eukaryota; kingdom Viridiplantae; phylum Streptophyta; class Magnoliopsida; order Fabales; family Fabaceae; genus Sindora; species Sindora glabra. The sequence goes on from CM035236.1 coordinate 6,966,349, forward strand.
TTTTTCAAAATTGAAAGAAAAAGTAATCGCAATCAGCGTTAACTATCATTTTTTTATATTATTACAGAAGTACTCACTTATTATGAAATGTTTAGTTTCAATTATAATTATTATTTAAAAAATAAGTCTATTATCATAATCTATTAAAGTACTAGTGATCCCAAATATTCTCTATTCTTTCATTAACCACAAATTATCAATCTCTTACATTATACTCATAATGTCTAGAATAAAATAATAATCGAATACTATTAGCTCAATCATTTTAGTAGTCAATCCATCGTGAAGAAGTTGCTTGATAATATTTCAAGCAATCCGGATTTGGGTTAGGTTCCTCCCCTAGATTGGAAGACCACACAAACTTCCCAAGCCCATTGACACCACATGGACACTAAAGTGGGCCTACTAAACTTTTCGTCCACAATGAAGTGGCAAAAAAAAAAAGCAGCAGGCTACCAGCTCCTTGCATAATAATATTGTGATTTATTAATTTATTAATAGGTCGGGACTTCCATTACAAGTTGTAGATTGTGCTATGTATAACACCCCACCACTTATTTTCTAATAACTGGTCTATTTATTTTTTTTGTGTTTATAGAAAAAACTCACAAATTTTACTTAATTATGGAGCCATCCCAATATCTCATAGAGCTACAGATAAGGAAATGAAAGGCTAAAAGCAATTTCCGGAGCTCAGTAGTATGCCAGCAATGGATGTCTAAAATATCACGATGTATTTGAACATATTTTTATTTTTCATTTTTAAAATTTATGCTTAAATTTATTTTTAATTTTTTTTACTTTCAAAAACTATTTTTAAATTTAAAGAAAACAAAAAAAAAAGATGCTTGATGAAATACATAAGCAAAAATTTTATTTAATTACATTAAATAAAGAAATAAATTTAGAAAATATCTGAAATTTGTTTTTTAGATAAAAGTTTTAGAAATAATTTTAAAAATAAAATTTAAGAATACATTGTCAAATAATTTTTTAATATTTTTAATTTTAGATATAAAAAATTATTTTTAAAAACAAAACCCCAACAAATTCTTATTCATTGTTTCAGTCAAAACTCGCACTCTTCTGCAAAGATAAATTGAAGTGGTTGAATTGAACCGATAATTTACAAACATCAATTGTGTATATACATACAGAGAGAGTGTACGCTTCAATTTTTTTTTCTTCTTTGCAATCTGAATTTTGTCTTCTATATGAATTAAAAATACACAAGAACTGAACAAGATCCGCAGTATAGGTTTCATATTCCATACTGATCTAACAAAAAAAAAAAAACCCCCGGGGGGGGGGGAGATGAAGAAGAAAGAAACTAGGATTTTTCTTGTTTCTTTTTGGCAAGAGAACAAATTGAAGATAAAAAAAAGGATTTGTTCGTTTGCTGCTTATCAAAAATAATTTTTTATTTTTAAAATAAAAAATTCTGTTTGAGAATATATTTTTATAATTTATTTTTAAAAATTATAATTTTAAATACATAATTTAAATTATTTTTTAATTTATCTTTTTTACTAATATCAACTTTATAATTAAATAAAACCTTTCTTTATTTATAATATCAACCGATAACTTACTATTCTACAATGAATTCTAAAATTATAAAAATAAAAATATATTAAAACACACCTTAAAATTTCATAATAGTTGATGCGCCTTGTTCATCAGATTCCAAAATTTGAAGTCACTCCTCACATTCTTGAAACTGCGTATCCCTATTATTTGACCTCATCATTCTCATAATCCGACTATCGCGTGCCGCCGTTGCTATGGCCGCTTTTCTTCAATGGATGATTTTCCGATCCACAATTTTTCACAACCGAACCACGCTGTGACCTCCTTGTTCTTCGCCAATCATTTTTCAACATTGAAGGCCAATGTATGTTGTCAGAAAGAGGAAAAGGAGAAAAATACATGAAAATATTGGACATAAAACAAAATTATAACATTTATTGTTGGATCATGGACCGAATCGTTTAAATAGATCTATAACCTGATTCATACTCCAATTTAAGAAATGTCTATAAAGAGACAGACAAAAAGAATTCAAAGAGTTGATTAAGAAAACATTTCTTATAACTTTGTGGTAACTCTCTCTATTTTTTCTTTGTATATAAAAAGATATTTAAGCTGTGAACAAAACTATCTTTGCAAAAGATTGCAAATATAACTAGTGAAAACAAATATGAGATCCAGTGCCTTCTATTGTGTACTTCTATAATTTAGTATATATGAATCCGATTCATGTACTTCTATATTTTTCAACATTTACCTATTCATTAATTAGGAAAAATTATATTTTATTCTCTTCAACTATAAGGTTGTCGAATTTTATTCCTTTGAATTATTAAAATTTGAATTTTACCCCCTTTAACTTTATAAAACTTAAATTTTATATCCACCGTTACCAACTTAATGGAATATGTTAGGAAAATCAATGATGATAAACTATCGTTATCATATTTCACTTAGCAGCGGTTAAAATTTGTTATTATATTTATTAATTTTTAAATTTTTTTTCACTTTATCGATGATTATGAATCGCCGCTAAGGATAATAGTGTTAGTTTCTAACTGCCATTAAGTATTATAGAACCGCTGCTAAGTGTTATGGTCGTTAACTTAATAACGATAGAGATAAAATTCATATTTTCTAAAATTGAAGGGCATAAAATTCAAATTTTAATAATTCAATGAGGTAATCCGACGATCATATAATTGAGGGGTAAAATGTAATTTTTCTAATTAATTATTATAACCATTAAATTTATATATTTACAAATTTAACTTTAATTCAACAGCTGAGTGGAGGTGTTATACCAAAATCTCCGCTTTATTAATATCAATATCATTATATCAAATTAATTCCAACAATTTAGTATTTGATATCAAGTCAGAGCTTTCTTTATCATATATGATTCAGAGCCACTATCTTCTTGTTAACTCTACAAGAATATATGAAAATTATCTTCTTTGTTTATCAGGTGCAATTCAATTAAGTTATATGCTAACACAATATAAAATTAATTCGTAAAAAGTTTGATTCAAACCTTTTACAAAGTATTCATGAATTAATATGTGAATTAAAATTAAACTTTGTATTATTTGATTTAATTGTTCACAAATTAAATAAAATATATTTTATTTTATATTATGTATAAGTAATATAATGATTAAAAATACAATCACATTGATTATTGAGAGTTTACATGAATAAACATGATGCTTTAGTTGTATTAATTAATTTTTTACTATCTGTTATTTTCTGCTAATATAATTATTGGTATTATATAATAGTTATATAAATATATTATGATGTATTTGATGGTCATACAAAAACTTATACTAACACACCTAAAATGAAATAAAAAATTATGATACTTGGTGATAGAATTTATAGTTTAAGATGGGGTAAATTGACTTTTAAAATAATTTCAAGTAAAAAATTTGTATTAAAATTTCTTCAAGATCAAGTAAGTTAGAAATTCTTGATATTTTGATAAATATGTTATTGTAAGCACCTTAAGATTCTTTTTCAAATAATTCCTTCAAGAAAAAGAAATAAAAATTGATTGTGTGTTTCTCTTGAATGAAAGAATAAATTCTTTGAAAATTTTAAAAAGTAACAAAGAAAGATGAACAATAAGAATTTTTATAAAGGTCCAATAGTTCAAAGAAAATGTCTTTTGAGTTTACTCTTCTCTTTTCAAATTGCCAAATATCACTTAAAGTATTCATTAATTTTAATCAAAATTATAATACCTAATTTTACAAAATTTATCCAATCTTTACTAAGATTTCTACTATCACCTACGTTTATAAGATTTATTCAATTTTCACTAGAATTTCAAATGACACCTAACTTCACAAGATCTTATTGATTTATGCTAGGATTTTAACAATTTATAAGAAGGTATTTTTCTCATAATTTGATTAGAAGATTTTACAAAATCTCTCTCTCTTACACTTTTTGAATGGTTAAACAAGTTTTGTAACAAAAGAAGATGAAAAAACGTTTCAGCATTTTGAGAGGAGAACAAGAGAATAATTGAAAGTTATAGTTCAATAGTTTGATATGTTTTCCTTGAATAAAATGAAACTTATTTATAGGAAAAATTTAATGGAGATAGCTTGTTTTTGAAGGTAACTTACTCTCCAAGTTATCTTCAATGTCTCATATGTTGAAAATGTTGATTTGAAAGAGATTAGATCAAATTTGGACACTTGGCAACTTTAAAATTGAATTTCACTAGAGATAGCATAATAACCTACTTACTTTAACATTGAATTTCATCAGAGGTAGTATAACAACTCTTTTGCTATTTTGTTGAATATTTGAATTTTCCCCTCATCTTTAGTTAAAAAACTAAAAATAATATTTTGTACTTACTTGAATAACTAGTTGTACTTTTTAATAAAAAGATATTTTTATCAATTTTAGCATACATAGAAAATTTTGAATTTGAATTTCCTTCTTGCATTTTAAAATTCCTTCTTCTAATTTAAATTTCTCTCTCAAGTATGATTTAATGGATGAAATTGATTCTTTAAAATAAAGATGACCATTGGATTTTTCAATTTAAAAGAATAGCTAAGTTTTAACATTTTCAAAATAATAATATGAAATAAGATTATAAAATGAGTTAGTCATCTTAGGCTTTTAAAGAACCAAGAGTGAAAACCTAAAATATATTTATAAAACCAACCATAGGCTAAAGGAATAGATCTAAATTAAATGAGCCTAAATAATAAATCAATCAATCAAGTCCACATATTAACAGATTGGTCTTAAGAATAACTTTTATAAACCCATTTGGTTCTTCACTTGATTTATTTGTAAAAGATAAACTTTTGTACGTTTAAATTTGGATGAAGTAACAAATTCCTTACATAGGATTATATAAACATGTCTAAAATTGTAATCCTTTCTAATTCAAATTTGAACTTGAATATTTTAATTTTGATGAAAAAATTGAGGCACCTAACATATTGTTTATATCCATTTACCGTTAATGCAAAGTCATTTAAATATATAATCAAAATTGGATTCAAACACAAATTTGAAAATTTTAAGTTTGATAGGTTCAAACTCAAACCTGCTTACTTTTGCAAAATTTAATTTTAAATATATAGTACATGTTTGGCTTTGCTGATTTATACCCTAAAGTAATAGGATAGTATTATGAATACTTTCACCTCTTAAAAAATTTAGTATTTTTATTATTAAATTATTTTTAAATTTTAAAATAAATAAATTAAAATTAAAAATATAAAATTTAATATATTAAAAAAAATAATAATGAAAATATTTAACCTTTTAAAAAATTAAAATTTTCCATAATAATAATAATTAATTAAGATTGCATGCATGGCATAAACTTCAACAAATCAAAAAATCATCAAAAATTAATTTAAACTGGTGGTTTTACAGATACAATGACAAATTTTATGACATAACAACTCTTGACCGTGTCCTGCTCATAAGATTATAACCAAATAATACATCTACGTATTAGTCTGTGTCCTAGGAGCTAATTATAGAGATGATTGCAATATTACACAATGTATTACGTTTCGTTTTGACAATACAATTATTATATTTTATTTTATTTTATTTTGTACAAATTATAACTTAAATATAATAATTTCTTTGGAATAGCTTTGCTATTCCTAAAATATCCTTAATCAAGTATTATTACGAAAAGGATAGTAATAATACATTGAGATTAGTATATATAATGACTGATGATTATAAATCATAGATATGTGATATCAAATCAATACATAAGTACATTATTAGTGAACAATGTACTGGACTGACCTATTGTGAGAATACTGCATAGATAAATGTATCATTAGTTATTCTCATATGACCACAAATACACATAATCTTTTAACCTAAAGTCACTACAGTTTCCTATACGAGAAGTTACTTACTTTGATATCGCCCTATATCACCTTTAATCGGGATGACGAGTGGGGCTTTAATTAAGTGTGTCACGAATTATGCAGAGGGAAGTGAGTGATGTAAATGAGATTTTATTACTCTTGTATAAAAGAGAGATATCCTTGGACCCTTTAATTGAGTGAGACTTAGAAATACATAGTCATATTCAATTGGATCAATATGTAATATTAATTATTTATTTTAAGTCTATTCAGTATCAAGAAATATAAATTGAATATTAACGAGGATGACACACTCCATGCCTCTAGTTCGATTTGGATATTGTTACAAAAGGAATTATATTGCAAAGTATTATTCACACATTAAATGGATAATGAGTCACATACAATTTTTTATTACTTGGGTGGTAGTGATGTATTGCTAGAAGCTACTCACTATCTATAGTCCACAAGTGGGTCATTACTAATATAGTAAAAACCTATAGAATCATATAAAAAAAGTAGGAATGAGATAATAATTAATTAGGCTTTAGTTGGACTAAAATCCAATTAATTGGACTTATTTTAGTGCATATATATTATTATTAAGATAATAATATATTTTTCACGTAATATATATAATATTATATGATATTATTTGATATTAAAATAATATTAGATAATTTCGTTATTAGATATTAAATAATTATATTATGAAATAATATTATTATCTAATATAAGATAATTATATGCCAATTTAATATTAGATAATTATATTATGAGATAATGTTATTATCTAATATTAGATAATTAATAAATAAGTCATATCTCTCCTCACTCTCTCTATGATAAGGATAAGGTGATAGTTGTTAAGTGAGATTAGATTTCTGAAAATATTATCCTAGTAGAACTAGGGATGTGGAATGCCTTAGGTCTATAAAAAGGAACTTAAAGGTAGCATCTAATACATATGAGTTACCATTAAACCCTAACTCACCTAGGAAAATGTATTAAACCTAATCCTAAAGAGAGAGACAAATCCTAGTAGCTTCATAAAGGGAGAAGTCATTATTCACTCCGTGCAGATATCATAAAGACGCTGTACATTTGGTTGATATCTGATTCATCTGTTCTCTCAATAATTTATTCAGAAAGAATACGAACACAAATAAGGTAAAACCCTAATACTAATTTATGCCCTTTTTGTATGGATCCTAAGTAGAATTTGGATCAAAATTTTAAAAATTTCGCTGCATATATTGATCCAAAACCTAACATTACGTCTGTCATTGCACACTCACTTCCTCCACCTCCTTACCATGAGTAGGCCCAGCCCTTTGAGGATTGAAAACGATAGTGCAGGCATAGTTTATGAGGTTATTTGGTTCGCCTCAATAGTATAAAAAGTTCTATTTTTCATAAAGTAAAAAATTAGTGAGTCGTTTGATTGACCATTATTTTACAAACTATAGGAAATAGAATATTCTAGAAAGTTCTACTTCTCACAAAACATAGAAAATCACTTACCCACCTCCCCCTAAGTAAGTTCTATTTCCCATGTTATTTATAGATACAATGATAAAATTATCCTCATTAAATTTAATTAATGACAGTTAAAATTTATTACTTTAGGGGTCGTTTGGTTTGTAGCAAAAACGTGGGAAGTTATTTTTCCTAGGAAATAGAAAACTATAAGTTGTTTGATTACTCACAAAATATGAGAAATCACTTTCTAGGAAATTGTATTTTCCACAGAATGTGGGAAATCATTTATCTACTCCCCCTAAGTAACTTCTATTTCTTAGGAAATGTAATTTCTTTTATATTAACCAAATAATATTGAGAACTTCTTAAAAAATTCATATAGAAAGTAACTTTTTAGGAAATTTAATTTCTCACAGGACCTTATTTTCCATATGAATCAAACAATCCCTTATACTATAATAATATTGAGGATATAATAGTTATTTTATTAATATTTCTTAAAATATTCAAAGTTAAATCAAACAAGACATAGGAAGTTATTTATCAGGAAATGTCATTTCCTATGTATTAACCAAACAACTTTGAATACTTTCCAAAAAATTCGTATAGAAAGTTATTTCCTAAAAAGTTCAATTTCTTATGAGAAATTACTTCCTATGTGAATCAAATGATTCCTTAATTATTGGTGGAATCACGTACAAATTTGTATGTACTAGTACTTCTATTAAAATTTTTAAAATTTTATATGTTATAATATATAATTTAAAATATTTTATTAAATTTAAAATTTTATTTTTATTAAAATATTGAAATTTATAATAATTATTTATTATTATTTGTTAGATTTAATTACAACTTCTTTAATTCCTTATTAAAAAAATATTGATCAAAATAATAAATATATTAAAAATTATTAAAATCTAATAAAATTAATTAAAATAATATATAATTATTTTTATATTTTTAATTATATATTTTAGTACTCATGTTCGAATTCTGACTTTGCTATCAGGCGCAGTGCTGCTCTTGTACCAAAGGATATCAAACCTCTGCAATGATTTAATTTCTCAGAAAACAGGATTCATGAACCCTGCGGTTCAGAAGTCATGAGAGGTAGATTAGCAAGATCTTTCATATTGATGCCGACGGGTGATAATGTTGAATTTCTTAATGTTGGCTCTGATATTTTTAGTTTTGACCCAATGTTGTTGCACGGAATGCTTCCAGAGTGATATTGTTGTGATTTTTATGTTATATTATAAATTAATAAACTATTTTATAAAGATATGTTTTTTGAAATGTAAAATTAGAATTTTTGAGATGAAAAGTTATAGTTTTTAAAATAAAAATTTTTGTCCTTTTAAAATTCAACATTCAATAATTATATCTGTTTACATATTTTTTTATAAAAAGATATTCACAATTTTATAAATAAAAATTATTATTTTCTCCTCTTGTTATAATTGAAATATGTCTTCTTCTTGAATTCTTATTAAATTGATTTTGGTTATAAAAATAGAAAAATTATAGTCTTTTATTATTTTGGTTAGACATTATATCTTGTAAGTAAAATTTCTATGAAATTATCTACACTTAAGTGGAGAAATAACTATCTTAAAAATATTTTACCTAATATTTCCTTCCTTCAATTTTTTTTATAATATATTTATTCTCTCTATTTTTTTAATATCCTAGATGTCAATTTAATTCACATGCAATCTTGTTAAACTGAATAATAACTTAAAACATATTGTGGAATCCAAAAATTAAAAAAAGAAAATAGCCTACAACCTACTTCAAATGTTGCTGACATATTTATCTATATGGTAAACTAGCTAAAATTTAAGAACCATATTGAGAAAGAAGTTGGAAAGTTAACATCAGGGATGCCCTCGTGATCAGCATGTTAGTTCTTTAAGCATTGAAGGCCAATCCATTTCTTAAAATAGTCCTTAAAATAATTAAATTGACTGCCGAATGGATTTGTATCCATTGATAAATTCCATTTGGACGGCATTTCAAAGCCTTTTATCTTTCTATATTTATACGTAAGCTTAATTTTTTTCCCAAGGCATTAGATTCCATTATAATATTATTTATAAAAAATGCTGATACACAAAAAATAAATTCAAAATTATATTTTAAATCTTTTATATCTATTGAATTAAATTATATAAATTTCTCTCACTATTTTTTATTCAAATAATAACTATTAATTTATATTTAGAACTTAATTTTATATTCTTCTTTTAATGCATAAAATATTGTTGATTATTTATTCATAAATATCCTTGAAATGATCATATATTGTTGGATTTTTATGATCCCTAGGGCAAAATAATAAACAATGATTATACGAAGATAATATTAGAAATAATGATGTGTGTGTGTATATATATATATATATACATATATATAGAGGAAAGTATTTTTCTTAATTCTATGTCTTCCTCTCATAAATAAAAATTCTTCAGTCCGGCTTGCCATTAGTTTGATAAACCCCGCTCCTTCATCCAATGATTTGGCTTCCAATTCAGCAATATAAATCTTCAATTGTAGAAATTAATGAATCACATTACAAAATAAACCATTTGTTTAGTAGTTCCACTCCTGAAATCCTCAAAAAACTTGTTCTTTGTTTTTTATTTTTTATTTTTTTAAGCTAGAAATTTATATAAAACTAAAAAACATACGTAGTACTAGGCACAGTTTTGTCTATAACTTAATTCAAAATATATAATATGACACCAAGCCTGAAGGAAGGAAAAGCATAATATTCAAAACATCAAAATTAGTTATAGCATTTTTAGTTATAAAATTAACTATAAAATTTGCATCCCTGTACACATGTCTAACTTCAGGCAATGCTAATTTGAACAATAGATCTATACAATTTTCAATCAAGTTTTAAACATTAACAATAGGTGAATTTACATTGCCACCATTTGGCCGCCAGCGTTTTGCGGTCAAACAGCTGTTTGACCGCAAAACGCTGGCTTCTCCAACGTTTTAAAACAGCGGATTGACTTCCAACGTTTTAAAACGTCAATCCGCTGTTTTGCTGATCAAACAGCTAAACGCTGGAGAAAAAGCCAAAGGCCAAACGCAGACATTGTTTAATATAGTATTAACCACAAATAAGGAATCCAGCTTTACTATATTACAGGTTAGTAACTCTCTAACCAAAATAGTATAGCACATTCTTGCTGCACTTAGTGAATATGCTAACTTTTTCGTAAACTCTCTCATAGCACTCGTGGTAAAGATAGCAGGATATCAAAGATTTATCACCTATACAATAACATCTCGTGTACAACATGTTCATAAGCTATAATTAAATGTCGCTAAAATACCTGCTCATATCGAGTTGTAAGATCGCCCTACACATGGAGCTTTCAAGTACAACAAGCTTAAAAAAGGAGCAAACTCCTATTATAGGCTAATAAAAGCCTATCTTTTAAACAATGTGATTCTACTATATTATTTGAGCATATTCACAATCCTCTATTACAACCAACCACCCATTGCCTTGTACTATCTTTAATAATTGTTGAACATACTATTAGTCTAAGGTTATTTTTGGTAACACCATTTGTGTTGAGTTTGAAAATACCTGTAAGAGGAGGTTCAAATCCTATTTCCCCTAACTAACTATTGAGTTTGTATTTTGTTAGGTACTATAATGGCCCAAAATTCCAATGCTTTTGATAAAGTAATATACTTTATATTATCACTTCCTTGGTTATCTTTGAAGACTTTCTTATTCCTATTTAACAAAAAATGCCAAATTCTAAAGGAAAACAAAATAGCTGAAAGGACTTTGGGATTAACACACCATTTAAATGTAAAAAAATTATGCTTTAGCTAAACAATAAAATCAAAGTGGAAGGAAACAAGACATGGACTTTGAATCTAAAGACTTTCCTAAGATTTCATGGCCACAGAACATTCATGCAAGATATGAGTAATTGAGTCAACGCTACTCATATAAGACAAGCAAGATAAAGGGACATTTATATCTTTACTAATTAAAAGATCTCTAATTGGATTTTTATTTAAAATAGTAAGCCAAATGAAAATTTGTATTTTAGGAAGAGTAGGAACTTTTTAAATCTACTTGAATTGTAAATTTGAAAAAAAAAAGGATTAATTACCTTCAAAAACCTTATAAATGCTTTTGATAGTACATTCTCCTGATTTAGACATGTCCCATATTAACTTTTCCTCTTTACTAGTCATACTAAAAGAAGTTCCAATAATACTTGCAACAACATCCTTAGGTGAAACAAAAGATATTTCATCAATATCCCAAGCTACCTGATTAATAACATCTGTGACATTTAAATTTTCATCCTTAACAAATAAAAGGTTTTGAATACAGTTTCTCAAAAGTCCTAACCTTGTCCAATTATCATGTCAAAATTCAATTTTATGGTCATTACTTACTATCCATTTTAAACTAACTGAAATTACATCCTTTACACATTTTAAAGCTTTCAAGTTTTGAGAATAAGTAATATTTTTTTATTATGCCATTTAACTCAAGAGAAAGATATTTTTTCCTTAAAAATTGAACTCACAAAGCTTGGCTATTATTAATAAATTGCCAAGCTAACTTTCTAGGCATACCAATATTAATTGCAAAATTTTCTCTAATACCTAAACCATTAAAGTTTTTTAGAAAAGTTAACACATTGTATTTGACCAAGGCTATTTTCTAGTTTTTAAAAGATCCTCCCCATGAAAATTTTCAAATAATCTAGTTTATTTTTAAATTGATACTTCTTGAAATTTTAATACAAAACATATAATATAAAGGAAGAGAAAAGAGAATCGATTTAATGAGAACAACTCTCCTTGCTGAAGATAAGTTTCTAAAGTTCCATCCTTGAATTCTTTCTTGAAGTTTATCAACTAGAAAATTAAAATCTAAAGCCTTATAGTTAGCTTTAATATTCATTCCCAAATATTTACCTAAACTAGGACTATGATTAATGCCTAGTTCACTATTGATTCCTTCTTGAAAACAAGATTAATATTTTTTGAAAAATAAATCCTTGATTTAACAAAATTAACTTTTAAACCTAATATTAAAGCAAAAAACCTTTAAAATATTCTTGATTGCCAAATAATTTTTCAAATTAGCTTTAGCAAATAAGATAACATTATTAGCATAAAAAAGATAAGAAAATTTCAAACTATAGTTGCTTAATTTAATAGGATCCCAATTTTTAATAGCACATTGGTCATTTATCATCATATACAAATATTCTAAACATAAAATAAATATATATGAGGTGAAGGATCATACTATTTAATGCACCTAGAAGGTTTAAAAGACTCTAGCTTTTCCCCATTTACTAAAATTTGTATAAAACTCCAAAATAATACTCATAATTAAGAAAATACAAGAGGGAAGAAACTCAAAAAAACCTGGAGGATTTTTCTAATAAAGTCCTACTCCAAGGATTCATAAGCCTTCTTAAAATCAAGTTTAACAATCATGTTACTTACTTTAACTTCACATTTATTTAAGGATAGCAGTAGAGTAGAGCGGGGCAAATCTGCCTCAAGCTCCCCACTCTACACTTTTACCATTTACTTTAAATTGCCTTACCCGATAAGATGAGGCAACTTAAAGCATCATCTTTTCAATTTGTGGAGCACCAATGCCCTATAAGGAAATCCATGAAAAAGGAAAAAAGTTAATAAAAATTTTAATTTTTATATATTTAAAATTTAAATAGAAACAACATATAATATTCAATATAATCTCACTATATAAATCTAGAAATACACATAATTTAGTCAAAAATATCAAATTATAAAAAAATAAAAATAGATAATGCATAAATTAAAAGAAATACTAAATTTCCTTTTTTATTTTTATATAAGAGTTAAATTAAAAAATTAAAAATAAAATTATTAAAAAATATTTTAAATAATTAAATTACTAAAAAGGTTATATATATAATATACACATATATTATTTATATAGATTTGTAATTTTATATATGCAGAGCTTCACAGAGCAAAAAGCAAATTGTAGTAATGTTACCCTGCACCCTAAATTTGCTCCGGGGTAAAAACCTACCTAGTAGAGCAAATTCTTTTGCTATATTTGCACCTTGTTGAGGCAAAATCCATGAGGCAAGTATTTGCCTTGCAGTTTTGCTATCCCTAGATTTATCTATAATGTAAAGAATTTCTTTAAGTATAATAATGTTATGAACTAGTTTTCTATTTCACATAAAAGTTATTTGAAAAGGAGACATTAAATTACCCAAAATAGGTTTTAATCTCAAAGTTAAAATCTTTGATATAACTTTAAGAATCATGTTACATAAACTAATAGGCCTATAAGCATTAATAGATTCATGAACAAACCTTTTAAAAATAAGGAAAATCAAGGTTTCCTTGAACCATTCAAGAATTTTACTGGTATTAAAAATTTGATAAACATATTGGCAAATAGAATCTTCAACTTCATTTTAGAAATACTAAAAGAAGCCAGGATGAAAGCCATTAGGACTAAATGCTTTAATGGCCTTTTGGCACTTCAAAGCTACCCAAATCTCTTGAAAATTAGGGCATTTGGCTAAAATAGATTTAATATTATCATCTAAACTAATTAAAAGATCTTAAGACATTCACACAAGATATGAGTAATAGAGTCAATGCTACATACACAAGTCAAGTAAAATAAAGGGACATTCATGTCTCTACAAATTAAGAGGTCTTTTGTTGAATTTTTATTTAAAATAATTAACTAAATAAAAAATTGTATTTTAGGAAGAATAGGAACTTTCCAAATCTACTTGAATTATAAATTTAGAAAAAAGGGATTAGTTGTCTTTAAAAAATTATAAATGCTTTTGATAGTACGTTCTCCTGATTTAAACATGCCCCATATCAACTTATCTTTTTTACTAGTCACACTAAAAGAAGTTCCAATAATACTCACAACAACATTCTTAGGTAAAACAAAAGATATTTCATCAATATCCTAAGCCTCCTAATTAATAACATCTTTAACATTTAGATTTCCATCCTTAATAGATAAAGGACCTTGAATACAATTTCTTAAAAGTCCTACCCTTGTCCAATTATCATGCCAAAATTTAATTTTATGGCCATTACTTACTATCCATTTTAAACAAGTTAAAATTAGATCCTTTATACATTTTAAAGCTTTCCAATTTTGAGAATAAGTAGCTTTTTTTTATTATGCCATTCAACTCAAGAGAAAGACATTTGTTTTTATCTTAAAACTTGAACCTACAAAGCTTAGCTATAATTAGTAAGCTACCAAGCCAACTTTCTAAGCATACCAATATTAATTGCAAAAAATTCTCTAATACCTAAACCATCAAGATTTTTTAGAAAAGTTATCACATCCTATCTAACCAAAGCCATTTTACAATTTTCAAAAGATCCTTCTTATGAAAAATTTCAAACAATTTGGTCTATTTTTAAATTGATACTTCCTAGAATTTTAATACAAAATGTATGATATAAAGGAAAAGAAGAGAGAATCAATTTAATGAGAATAACTCTCCCTATTAAAGATAAATGTTTGGAGTTCTATTCTTGAATTCTCTCTTGAAGTTTATCAACTAGAAAATTAAAATCCAAAGCCCTATAATTAGCTTTAATATTCATTCTTAAATATTTACCTAAACTAGGACTATGATTAATGCCTAATTCATTAGTGATTACTTCTTGAAAACAAGGATCAATGTTTTTTGAAAAATAAATCCTTGGTTTAACAAAATTAAATTTTGGACTTGATATTAAAGCAAAAACCTTCAAAACATTCTTAATTGCTAAACAATTTTTTAAATTAACTTTAACAAACAAGATAACATCATCAATATAAAAAAGATAAAAGAATTTCAAACTATATCTACTTGATTTAATAGGATCCCATTTTTAAATAGCAAATTAGTCATTTATCATCAGGTGTAAATATTCTAAGCAAAAAATAAATATATATGAAGATAAAGGATCACCCTGTCTAATGCCATGAGAAGGTTTAAAAGACTCTAGCTTTTCCCCATTTGCCAAAATTTGTAGGAAACTATAAACAGAATACTTATAATCAAGGAAATATAAGAAGGAAGAAACTAAAAAAACATGGAGAACTTTTCTAATAAAGTCCCATTCCAAGGAATCATAAACCTTCTTAAGATCAAGTTTAATAATCATGTTGCCTACTTTGGCTTTAGATTCATTTAAGAATGGCTGTGGGGTAGAGTTAAGCAAATTTGCCTCAAAATACCCACCTCACACCTTTACCATCTACTTTGAACTTGCCTCCTCACACACGATGGGCAACTTAGGATATCATCCTCGCATTCCATGAAGCATTAGTGTCTTATAGGGAAATTCATAAAAAAATTAATAAAAATTATAATTTTTATATATTTAAATTTAAATAGAAACAACATATAACATTTAATATAATTTCATTATATAGGTTTAGAAATACATATAGTTTAGTCAACAATTTTAAATTATAAAAATTATAAAAAATAATGAAAATACATGATGTATAAATTAAAAGAAACATTAAATTTTATTTTTTTAATTTTTATATAATAATTAAATTAAAAATTAAAAATAAAATTATTAAAAAGCATTTTAAATAATTAAATTACTAAAAAAGTTACATATATAATATATTATTTATATAAGTAAATTTATAATTTTATATGTGCAGAACTCTGTACAGTAAAAGATAAATTGTACTAATATTGTCCTGCACCCCAAATTTACTTTGTGGGCCCCAAATTTGCTTTAGAGTAAAAACTTACCCCACAGAGCAAATTTTCCTATTATATTCACACTCTATCAAGAAAAAATCTATGAGGCATGCATTTGTCTTGCAATTTTGTCATCCCTAAATTTATCTATAGTGTGAAGAATTTCTCTAAGTATAATAATGTTATTAACTAGTTTTCTAAAGGAGACATTAAATTAGCCAAAATAAGTTTTAATCTTAAAGTTAAAATCTTTGATATAACTTTAAGCCTATAAGCATTAATAGATTCATAAACAAACCCTTTAAAAATAAAACAAATCAAGGTTTCCTTGAGCCTTTCAGGAATTTTATTGGTATTAAAAGTTTGATAAACACACCAACAAATAGAATTCCTAACTTCATTCTAGAAATGGTAGAAAAAGCTAGAATGAAGGTTATTAAGATCAAATGCTTTAGTAGCCTTTTAGGACTTCAAAGCAGACCGAATCTATTAATAATTAGGGCACTTGACTAAAATAAATTTAATATTATCATATAAACTAACATTCTAAAAACTTGGTTTAATCATCTTCATATCAATAACAATTTTAATAGAATTATATCTTTCAATAAAAGTCATTAAAATATGCTATTTGATAAGATTTTTATTTTCTAGCCACTCCTCACAGCATTCTTAAGTTTGACTATTTTATTTTTCTCTTTTCTAACAATAGTTGAAAAAAATGAGATGTGTGGATATTATGATCTCTATCTTAAATCTAATCCATTTTAGACTTTAAAGTCTATAATTCCTTTTCTTATTGAAAATCTAATAAATATTCATGTTAGAGAATTATATCTAATCTAATCAAATCAAAGACTTGGATTTAAAACAATCTAAAGCAACTTGAACCCTTTAATTTAAGATAATAATCTCCTTTTTTGAAAATTTTTTTCTAAAAACATGCACATTCCACCAGGAGACCTTTTGTAAAGACATTAATAGCTTATTTAAGAGAAAAAGCTATGGTCTAGGATTCACCAATGAGATAATAAATATCTAGGTGAGATAACTAATATATTTCAAAATGAAAAAGTTTATTAATAAACTTTTTAAGAGTATTAAACAAATTAAAATAGGCAAATGATTTGACTTAATTTAGGAAGATTATAAAATTAAACTTTAGAAAATAAAATTATACAACTTGGATTACAAATAGCCTTATCAAATCTTTCAAAAATAGTTTGATTATTTAATTTATCTAGTAAAACAAAGTCTTGAATAACCCTTGTTTGTAAGATTACAAATATCTCTCAATGACTGAATTAACTTTATATAAGTTCATTAGAGCACCTCTAAACTTTTTTGCCTGATAAGTTACTTCATTAAAGTCTTATAAAGCTAACCAAAAATGTTCATACAAACTAGAAATAAGTTTTAAATTATTCCATAAAATTTTTCTATAAGAAAGCCTAAGACTGGTATATATACTACTTACTAACCAATTAAGGGAAGATGGAGATCCATTGATAATAGCATAATTCTCCTATTTTATTTTACTTACTACATTTAAATCAACTTTATCAACATTCTATAATAACTAAATTCTTGTACCAATTCCCATTGTATAAGTTATCTCAACATTAGTGAAAGGTAGACCAAAAGCTATTTCAATAGCTTTATCACCATTAATCCCAGTTTAGTCAAAACTAACATATTGATTTGTTCCCTAGCAATAAATTCCCCTATCAACCTTTTGAAGTTTAGGTGTTACATCCCTATAAACATTCCAAATACTAATTTTAAAGTTACAATTATTCGTAGTTAGAGATAATAGAGAATCAGAAAATCTAGGTGACCTATGAGGTAAAAGAACTATAGATAGCTTGATCTCCACTATCATTTTTCTAAAGAATTCCCAGTCATGGGTTACTATGTTCTTAAGGCTTAGAGTGAGTTACTTGATCTATGGCTTCAATTTGAACAGTTGAATTGCTAATTTCCCCCTTCGAAGAGTCAACAAGCATCCTTCTACTTTCATTGATTCTTTTTAGACCATCATTAATGTCTACCATGCCTTCCTTATCACCTAATGAAATAGACCTAAGAGATACTAATATAAAGGCTCTTCGTTATTTTTCAAAAGATTAAGATTGGTTTGTAAGTAGCTCTAACCTAGATTATTGCCCATGTGCATTATAATTAGGAGAATCATTTTTTTGAATACATTTTTTTTAGGGGACAGAGATCTTCTCTATTTGAATGGTGCTTATACAACTGTATATTCTTTCCAACTTCCTTTAACTTCTAATCAAAATTTTCCAAAACCTTAATTAGGTTAATTAATATCCATTCCATTTATTCATTATCGAGGATCCAAAGTTGATTGTTTATTTTGTAGCCCTAAACAACTTTGGGCTTTTGCATTTGATTCTTTTCGAAAGATGAACTATCCAAATTGTTAAATTGTGTTGTCATTTTTCGAGGTAGTAAAAGCTTGCAGGAAGGTGCTAGGGATTTCTTCTTCTAGTTTTAAAGAAGATTGAATATTAGATAGCTTAATTTCATGAGACCCTTTTTGTGTTTAACCTAAGTGAGCCCGGTGCAATAAAAAGCTTGGTTAAGAAGCTTGCTTCATCTTGGCATCCTTGCTTTGAAACTAGCTTTTGGTCCACGTCTCCTAATTCATCACTTATGATAGGCTTTTTTTTATTGGGCCTCTTATTAGATAGCTTATTAGTAGAACTTTTTTATGTTTTAAAGCCAAATATTCTGTAGAATTTTTCTAACCTAACTTTTTCTCCCTTTTTAATATTTTTATTTATCTTTCTCCCTAATAAGATCCAAGGACCATAAGAATCTGGAGTTTTTTTGTTAAAGCTCAAGTCTAGAATTTGTCTATTCCAATATGTTATCCACCACTAACCTATCTTGCTCGCCATTTTCATTTTGGTTTTCTTGTTGCCTTTCTTGAGAAGCATTCTTAGAAGCATATGGACATAACATTTTTTATGGCTAATTCTTCCATATGAAAAGAAAAATTTATTTAAACCTTCATATAACACCCATTATTTAAATTGCCTTATGTATATGGTGTGGACCAATGAATGACTCGAGTTAATTTGGACACAAACTTTAGCAAATTTTCCTTTATCTCCTAGAAACGTATAGGGATCTACCTTTAAAATAGGACCAATGGTGCTAGCTAGTTAGGGCAAAATATATGGGTTGCATAGTTCATTAGGAAGTTTTAGTAATTTTATCCAAACTACAATTGAAGTAAGATTGGCCATAGATATCTTGAAGAATGGCTCCCATCCTTAGAAATCTAAGGAATGATCCATAACAAACCATAGGCCACCATTTAAGACTTTAGAATAATCAGACTGTTGTTCAAATCTAAATATAAGCAAATCATAACCTACCTCAAAGGTAGTCATTTTACCTTCAAGCTTTCACATTATTCTCATTCTATACTTTAACTATCGAAAAGTAACCTTTTTGCTAAAAACTCTACCAATTAAAATAAGGTTCCATGGCTCATAAAATTTTTACTTCAGATCATCAAGAATATTAAATACAACTTCATTTATGGCTTTATCCTTGCTATTATTCTAATCTGGCATAATTACTTTTGGTTTGTCATTAAAAAACAACTTCTTGTATACTCTAGGAATAATCCCAACTAAATGGTCCTTATAAGGACACACTCAGTGAATTCCCTGCACATTAAATGGTCCCTTCTCTTCATGATTAATTGAGCCAGATGCATTATCATTCAATTTCTATCTGCTCTACAAGAGTTCTTTCTTTTCTTCCGCTGAAAGAGTTATTTTTACAACTTTAATGTTTTTCGCAACCATTAATATCTCTAACAATTCTTGCGACAACTATCTAAATTTTGCATCATCTATTTAAAGTCAATAAACCAACTTACAAGTCTACACTTTAATAGTAGAGTAACACTTTGTGTTACTTTAGAAATTTTACTTTTTATTACGTCTAAAATTCAAACCCAAGATTTTATGTGTATGGCATTAAGTAAATTGCTCTTACCATAAATTAAACTTATAAACATTACCATATAAGGTTGTGAAGAAGTTTGATATGATTTCTTCCAAAGGAAAACTTAACACTAATCTTCATGAACCATCGCTGTCGTATATTGGTGGATACTGCACAGAATACCAAAAATACGATAACCCTCACAAAAACCACATTTTATAAAGAAGATATACGGCAGACCAATCTGTCCAACCTTCATTCGTAATTAACTAATTTCCTTCCGAAGAATCTTAATGCCATTTGTTTCCAATCACATCCCATACATCATTTCCATCAACCACATTTTTTTATCATAGCATCACAACAAGAATAAAATTAAAGACCCCAACTTTCCATCTTCTAAAAAAATTATCTTGACATCATGACAAACAAGAAACAAAGCAAAATCATCAAGTGCATGAAGGCACCTATTAGGTTTTTTATCAAAGCCAAGGATTTGTACATAAAGAGCATGTCTGAAATATCCGGTCAGTTCGCTTTTGATGCTGCCATGGGCTGCCCCAACCCCCCCCCCCCACTCCCCAACTTCCAGAGAAGCTTCAGCGTTGGCTCAACTGGTTCGAAGGCTGGGGATGATTACAAGGAGCTTATAAGGGCTGCTTCTGTCAGGAGTCATGGCTGCAGATTTGATTTGGATCGGAAGCCACCGGCGGCCAAGCAGGCACCGTCGGCAGTTCCCCGGAGTTACAGTGTTGGAATGGGAAGGATCGACGAAGACAAGCCGTGTGAGTTCGGAGATAACCTCAAGGTCAAGATGTCCGATGTTTTTCCAAGAAGCAAGAGCTATGCTGTCCGCAGCTGAAGCCAGGTGTTCTAATATCAATGAAGCAAACTTACTGTGGGGATATCAAATCCATTTTTCAATGGATGCTGTGTTTTTGTGAAATCAATGAGTTTTTCTCTTCGGTCTTTCTAGATCTTATGTTTGTGGAAGTTGTTTGAGCTCTGAGTTAATTTTAGGTACTTGTAAACTTCGAAAATGTGGAAGATCCCAGAATCCACAGAATTGAATGTGAATTTTCAATTTTCTGATATATTTTGCAACCAAAGATTGCCTCTCTGGATTGCTCGTCTTACAAAAAAGTTATATTATTATTATCATTATCATTATTAATAATATAAAATATACATATAATGAGAGAAATTAATTATGAACTGTAACCCAGCTTGTCTTTACGTTTTAAAATTTAATGTCTGGCATCAACTTCAACAAAATCTGTTACAAATCTATCTCTGACTTATATATAAAAAAAATCACTTGATGGCAAGTCAACTTTCCTCAGATAAAATATCATTTTACCGTTTTCGATGAAATTTATTTTCGTTTTACCGTCTTTTGAAAATATATTACCAAAATACGCACAGAAGGGGGAGGCGTCATTTGGGATGGCGCCACTTGGGGGGGCCACCCAAGATCGCGCCTCTGGGAAGTTTTGAGGGCGCCATTCAAGGTGGCGCCCTCAATCCTATTATTTCCAATTTTTTCTTTCAGAAATAATTAATTTTGATATCATTTGAAAATAAAAATTTTAAAAATAAATAATATATGATTGTGACTCAAAATAAATTTTTATAAATAAATTACTCATTTCATAATTATATTTGATGTCATAAAAAAATATGTTAACTCCACTTTAATATCTAATACATAAATTTATTATAGGAATTAAATAAGAAAGTAGTTAATGATAATAATATAATTAATAAAAATAATAAATATTTAGTAAATAATTAAATATTATTTTAAAAAAATAGGATCAATAAAGAATAATTACATAATTTATATTAATATTTTTCAAAATTTGTTCCAATGACACTTAATATTTATCAACTTTCAAAATTATAAACTTCCAACGTTTGGAATTATATTATTACAAGTAATTATTTAATACGTTATTACACATAAGTAAATTTATTAAATTATTCAATAATATTCTTTATATACGAAGTTGAAGATTGTTAAAAATAAAAAGAAATATAACGAAATAAATATTTTTTTATTTTATATTTATTCCAATAATATTCTTGCTACTTTGTATTTATCTCAATAAAATTATTTTTATTTTGTAAAAAAGTAAATGCGAAATGACGAGGTTGAAGATAGCTGAAAATAAAAAAAAATGTGATTATTTCATTACAATAATCTTTTCATTTTGTAATGAAATCAAAATTGTAACATGAATTAGTTATTTTTTATTTCGTCACAATGATAAAATATTTTGACAATGAGAGGGAAAAGTACCGATTAACTATTTTTTAAGAAACTATTATTCGTTTTATCGTTCCTTCGAAATATTTTATCGAAATAAGCACAAAAGATACGCACAGCGGTGGAGAGACGCCAAATGGAATGTCGAGGTACGCTAGATGAAATGGCGTCGTTGGCGCTGAAGGGAAGGGACGTCAGGCAATATGGCGCTTTTGGCCTACGGCACCCTCGCTCCTCATTTCTAAGTTAATTAGTCGGTGACCATGTCTACTGTGAATCCAAGAGACTTGAATTTTGGTATTGTACATGGGCAGCATCCCTATCTACATTGACAATTTTGCTACGTATTTTTATTCTTAAATGTTTGGTGAACTCGACTCATAACGTATTGAATAAACACAACATTTAATGTCATTTACAAGGATGATGATTATTTATCCTTCAAATATTATAATTAATATTATTAATTTTTTGATAATTAAATAAATAATGAGAAAAAAAATTAATTAAAAAATAAATATATATTTCATATTATGAATATAAAATTTATTAAATTAATTTATTATTATTTATTTATTTTCACATGGTAAATAAATAAAAGAGTAGATAATTATAACAATTGTGAAAGTATGATAATTAATAATTTTAGTTATTATATTTGAGAGATGTCATTATCATATTTAGTTTTTTAAAAAAACTAAATATTGCAATGATTTTGAAGTTTATTATTAAAGATATAAGTTCCTACGCAAGCAATTAAAAATGTCGTAGTAATTAAAATCATCCTAAATGTTAATGTTTGGCAATAAAATAGTAAAATCATCCTAAATGTTGATGTTTGGCAATATTTTTAGTAATATAAATGTACATAAATATACAATAAACATGGAAACGAAAGCTAATGTTTACGTAAGTGATGTCCAATCCCACATCCAAGATCGATAATGTGGCGGCCGTATTTACTAACCCTCTGCGCAGGCTCGGGAGTCACATCCCCGGTGTCTGTGTCTCCTCTACCTCCAGCTTCCACTCTGCCTCTGCCCCTAGCTCCTGCTCTGCCTCTAGCTCTACCTCTATCTACAAGCTCTGAGTCGTCTGTCATCATGTCACCATGTGTTAATCCCTGATCTTGAGTATGCCAATCAAATGCAAGACGATATGGTTGCGATAGACCAGCATCACCGGAAGGAAAGGCATAGAATGAAGATGAAACTCTTGGTATGTGTGGAAATCCCTGGAATAAGGATGGAACACCAGGAGGAAACTGGTACATCTGGGATGACGACGGCCCATATAGTGCAGCCGAGAACATGGTGGAGGATGAAGGATCATCAGGTGCAATAGGGTACACATGAGATAAGACAGTAACATCAGGCATCATCGTCATGGTCTCCTGGGCAGTCGAAGGTGGAATCTGCTACACTGTCGAAGCGGACGGAACATCAGCCTACGACGTATGTCGTGGAGTAGTACGATGTCGTTGGCGAGAGCGAGGCTAATCATGGTCACCCTCCGCAGGGTCTGGGATATGATGGGCATGAGGAGCTGGCTCCGCATGTGAGTCAATAATCACATGATCAACCTCCTGAATGGCATGAAGGATGGACTTCGTCGCTGATCTAAGTGCATCGAAGGTGAATATAGCCTGCCCCTCAGGGGTAGTGAAGTCCTGTAGTGTGGAAACCTCATCTACCTGTGTAAATTTTTGACATTAAAGTTAGTTATAAAACTAATGCATTTAAAGAAAATCAGATATAGAAAACTAGCACACAGTATTACCACAAGGTCTAGCGCTCCCCCAACGAGTGTAATACATCGCCTGGTAACCCATCTGTACCATGTCATGTAATCGGAACGTGGTCCTATAACTAGGCGTGTGGTTGGCTCGGTGATAGCGCACAAGTCTCGCCGGATATCCCAGAGTGCAATATACAGCTGATGGCGGATGTGCCACTCCTCATCATGCAGACCAGACAAGTGAAGGCAATGGACCTCCGCCACCTGCTTCGGTGGCTTTGGAATAGCCTGGCGTAGTCCAAACTGCCGCAAAACCCTATCAGGCTGGTGCCACTCGACAATTTGAAAGTGAATGAGCGGCACCACTGTTGTCCACGTGTCACTCCCGTCAAAGCAATACTGAGGCAGTGATGCGGGGACCTCCTCAGTATATGGGATCCAGGTGATCTGAAGTTGCAAATTTATTTTGTCATTTAAATGCGATTATGGAATGGACAAAGCCCTGAAATAAAAAAAATCCATTATGCCCTACATACCTGGTCAAGTCGAAGACGGTCTAGCACGTATTTGTAATGGGGTAGGCTGTGTGCCGAACTATCCTGAAACGTCTTCTGATAGTACCACCTACCAAGTACAATAACTAAGTTAATAGTGCCACCTAGCAAGTACAATAACTAAGTTAAACAACTTCGTAGTAAACTTAATTATAAGTGAAAGTTGAAAAAATTTTCTAACCTGCGTGCTAAGGGGGCAATCCCTGTACCCCCCTCTGGTATGTCTGAAACAGCAATCACCGGGGCGATAGTGGGAAATCTATCTCATGCCCAGAGCTGCAGTAGTAAGCAACACCCTCCTATCTCCCTGTAATCCGGAGCGGTGGCCTTGCAGAGCTCTCTGTACAGATAGGCCAAGCAAGCAGATCCCCAACTGTACGTCCCAGCCTCATGTAAGTGTCCGATCAAGGGTAAGTGCATGAGGTGGACATATATGCTGGAATGGTCTGGAAATAACGTCCCACCAATGAGACGTAAAATGTAGGCTCAGGCAAATCTCTGCACTGTCACCTTATCCGCATCATCTGGAAGATGAGTGAAATGCCTCTCTAACCAACTCATCCTCAGTCGCCCCCCTCTGATGACATTCTCATCCATCGGTAACTGGAGTCCCAAATACTCCTCTATCAGGGCTCCCCAACCCCACACAGTGGGCCCCGTCACTACTCGACCGTCAATGGGTAGACCGAGCTGAAAAGTAACATCCTTCAGGGTAATAGTCGTCTCTCCTGCGGCATGTGAAAGGTGTGTGTCTCCGGCCTCCACCTCTCTACAAAAGCACTGATCAACTGATGGTCGATCGACACAAACTCGCACATCGCCAAGCTGTAGAAGCCTGCCTCTCGTAAAAAGGGGACAATCAACTCTGGCGACTGCTGGTGATGGTAGTGATGAGCTCATCGAATCCTAAGCACACGGTCAGGCTGCAAAAGAAAAAAAATCACCAATTATCACGTCTGACAATTTAAAAACGGTTTAACCAAGTTTATTAAGATCTAACTATTTCCATACATGGCCTGTCCAAATCGATTGGGATATGTGTGAGGCCTGAGCCGTCAGCAGTGAAGGATCCCGTGGTCCAGGATCAACGCGTCGGGATGTGGATGCCATCTGCCACGACAAGAATAGCATTAAAATGAAATTTAAATACACGTTTAGTTAACAAACTTGTGCAATTAAAGTACAAAGTTCAACACAATAATTTGTATGGTTTAAATACCAAAATACGGCTATTTTATAAATTTTTTTCATTTTATCGAGGTTTCAAAAGTATTTACCAAAGTACACAGGGCGCCGCACTGTCGCTGAAGGCGCCTTTCAACATGGCACATTCGCTGCACCTAACTTGTTGTATAAATTATAATATCATAAAATATAGTTAATTGTATTTTAAAAATTATAATTTTATTGTAAATAATAATAAAATAAAAATTATGTAAATAAATATATAAATTTATAAAATTTAATTAATTAAATATTAAATATTGTGAAATGCAAAATGGGGTTGGGGGAGGCACCAAGTGAAATGGCGCCTTCCAGCCCCAACCCATCTACCAGATACAACAAGTTAGGTGCAGCGAAGGCGCCATGTTGAAAGGCGCCTTCAGCGGACGCCCAATCACGCCATACAGTGTGGCGTCCTGCGTACTTTAGTAAATACTTTTGAAATCGCAATAAAGCAAAAAAGGTTTAGGAAATAGCCGTATTTTAGTATTTTAACCAATTTGTATACACTTGGACGATTAATTGATGGTTTGTTCACATTACTAGTAATGGGGTAACATACATATACACAATAACGTGCAATTTTACAACCATAAAAAAAAATCTACGACCGTTACACTAATGACATTGGCTAACATACTTTATAACATATATGCGAAAGTAAATAATAAAAATCAGCGCGAAGAAGGGCCTTCCTCCCCATGTAGCAGTGGGCAGCGCCTACGATTATGTCCTTTCATCTTACAATGACCGCATTTTTGCTTTACACCGCTTTCTTGAGGCCAATCCATCTCATTTCTGATTCGGGTCGACTTTGGTCATCCCCTTGCCGCACGTAATCTTCCATAATTTGGAACTAGAACAAGAAATGGTGGTAGGTTATTCCACTGCGACCACTCCCCAATAGGCCACCACTCAGATTTATAGCAATTGAGTAGTGTGTCAAGCCTGTATACAACATCGACATATGGTTCCCACGATATGTTGATTGAGGCACAAGCAGCAATAATATGAGCGTAAGGATACCTATATGCTTGGAATTGTCCACATTCACATTGCCCTTTGTCTAATAACACTTGGACAACCTTTCCACATGATCTCCTGGCCATATCAGGGCCCTCCACCACCTCAAATCTAGTTCCTTGTCTATTATAAGCACGAACGTGGTAAGAAGAAGCACGTGACTGGATAGTCGCGAGTTCCTGTCTGAATCTGCTAGCGTATATGTGACCTTGTTGTAGTTCAGCATGTGCTTCTTTTGCCCTTTCCACAAAGTACTTGACACATCTATAGTATGTTTGTTGAACAAGGCCTGTGATTGGTAGCTTCCTTAATCCTTTGAAGAGGCCATTAATGCACTCTACAATATTAGTCGTCATATGATCATATCTTCTGCCTTCGTCATAAGGAAGCGTCCACTTCTCCATCGGAATAGCGGTCAACTTCTTGTGGATCTCCTCATTTATTTGCTAAGGTTGTCCAATCTCTCCATGGCCTTTTCCTAACTGGGCTCATACGCTGGATAGACGGAGACAAATAGGTTAACCGGGTTGAATTACCAGATACACAAATTTATAGATCAAAGGTTCAACAAATAACTTATACTATAAGGCATACCAATCTTAAGGACAGCTTTCTTCACATTGTCATCCCTGCACTTCTTACGAACGTTGCTGGCAATATGTCTGATACAGTACCGGTGAAAAGCATTAGGAGGCTGCCATCCCAAGCCTTCGATGGCTACAGCATCTTTTATAACTCGGTGTCGATCTGATATCAAGCATATTCCTTGCTGGCTTGTGACATTTACCTGCAGTAATGCCAGAAACTAACTCCATGTTTTCGTAGTTCTCCCTATCAACAATGGCAAAGGCAAGAGGAACAGGACATTTGTTATCATCCTGGGTCGCAGCAATCAGTAGCACGCCTTTGTACTTACCATACAGATACGTTCCATCAACTTGTATGAATTACTTGCAGTAGGGGAATGCGGCAATGCATGGCTTGAAAGCCTAGAAAACTCGGTTGAAAATATGTTTCTGCGGATCAACACAGTTCTCAGCTGTGACGAATTCTTGTGACTCCAACTTGAACAGAGCCTGGTCACGGTAGCCTAAAATGTCCAACCATTTGGGAAGCACTTCATACAATTTATCCTAATCACCGTACACCTTGACAATTGCCTTTTGTTTCGCCTTCCATGCTTTCCTGTACGAAATCTTATACCCGTACATGCCTTCCACCCTCTCTTGTATAAGCGAGATTGGGACATCTTGTTTCACTTTAATCATCTCCAGTATCAAGGAACTGATATACTCGGAGTCAAGAGACTTGTGATCCTGTGTCAAACTAGCATTAACACATGTGTGAGGCCCTGGAAATCGAGTTATTGTCCAAGTGTTAGAATTCTTCAGACAGGACGCTCTAAAACGGAATCTGCATTCGTCCCCGTAATTATCACACTTCATGCTCAATCTTCTGGTATCTGACTCCTCCACGTAATAACTGTAGTGCCTTCTGATGTGGTAATGCTTGGTTGCAGCAATTAATGTCTCCTTGCAATCGAACTCTTATCCAACCTGTAAGTCCTCCATTTCGTAATCATAGCTTAGTTTCATTATTTCTGGAAATTCATTAGGATTCCTTATGGCATCCCAATCAATGTGAGAGAAGACAACAGCTTGAGGGATACCACACGATGTCTGTGCAGCCTTGTCACTCCTCATTTGCCACGTTGCAACACTGTCTCCACGTGCAGTTGCACGTTCCTCGTCATCAGTGTCACGATCATCATCGCTATTGCAAGACACCTCATCGTCCTCAAAACCAGACTCAAGGTGGACATCCATGAATACAGGATCAGTGGATTCTTTCTCTACGACCGGTAGGGCACTTGTTGAACCCATCATGGTATGTGATATATTTCTCGGGAAAACACTAGCAACAGATGAGTCCAATGCAGGAGTATAACTATCAGAAATGTGGAACTCGATTCCACCCATGTAAGGAAGGCCTTCCCGCACCATCGAACAACTAGTACTGACATTAGCCATCGAAACCACAGGTGATCTAGTTACAGGAACTCTTTCTTGTGAATCCAGGTTGGCAGCGTGCAATTCGGATGTGATCACCTCCGTGTACAACTCCATTGTTGTCATCATCGGATGTTGTTCGTAGCTTGCTATGGCACATGCAAAGTCTTCATCATCATCCAATTCGTATGCCATATATTGAGCCTCTGTTTGATACTGTGGAAACCTGTAAACAATTTTCCCCACGGCTTGATCTCCGTGAAGCTTCAGTCGGGCATGAATTCTCTCCCGCAAAACATCCATAGTGCTGCATCCTCTTAATTTCAAAGCCTTTGGGGGAGGTCCATCGTACATTACCCACATTGATCCCTCAACAATTGTACCATTTGAATATATAAAAGCAATTAAACTTTTCTTCATCTTCTTACTTTTAGCTGCAAAACACTCACTGCACCCCACAACTGACAGATAGTCTCATATACAAATTTTGTGCCCCAAAACGAATGTACTAGTATTTATTACTATAATTAAAAATGAATGGAATGAATTACTATTTTGCAATATATTCTACTAATACTACGTAATAATAGGATTATTTTTTCGGCCAACCAAATGTTATTTCTTGTCTAAAACTAATATAATATTTGGCTATATAAACTTATTTATGGTTTAGTTTATCTTTTTCAATTGTCTTTTTTTTGTTATTTAGCACAAATTTTTTCTATTTAAATCAATTAACGTTTTTAGTACACTACATTTTTTATTTTTACGGTATTTTTCTCCGTTCACACCTACTACCAAATAGGTCTGGAAATTATATAGACATTATTGTTTGTATTTTTTTATTATTACAGTCATGAATTATTTTTTACATTTACTGTCTTCGTCTAATACTTATTTTGCTATACCTCCAAATATATTTTAATGCTTCCTGAATAAACCTATGTATAGTCTGATATTTTCAAGTACATTTATTATTCTTGCATTTATAATATCTACTATTTAAATAGAAAAAAGTTTAAATTTTCAATAACAATATCCTATTTTTTAAAGGCTTTTGGTTACATTCACATATCCTAAAATTTTAATTTTAGTACCTCTCTTATGATATATTAAGATTTTACATGGAAAAATCTCTGAATATAACTTTCACCTAGATCCTAAGACCTATATTAAGATACGCTTCTTTATCTCGTTTGTTGTTCTTTTAATAGCACAACCTATTACAGTATATATAAATTCCTACAAAATTTTCTAAATCATATCTTCACATTTTCAATTATAATTTCACATCATAAATCATAACAATCAATACAAAATAAAAAAACTTATATCATTTATATCATAATATTCTAAATAAATTTTTCTACCAATATAAAAAAAATTTCATTATGACTAATAAAAATTATAATATAAGCATAAAATTTATAAAAATACTAACCGGTAAGTATCAAGAGAAGCAAACAGAAACAAGCCTCTGCATGAAAGAAAAATTTGTTAGATAATTTAATAAATTTAACCTCTAAGTAAAAGTGATTAGATATTATTGTATCAATCAAAAAATTATGCAAAAAATACGCTGGAGTTAATATATTTTGCAAAATAATATATTAAAAGAATAAAAATAACAATATATATAAAGTTTTATTGGTGTATCATCAATTTAAATTACACCTTGAATTTTTATATCAAGAAAATATTAATCAATTTTAAAAGATAATTAATTTTTTTCTTAAGTACTTTTATTAAAACTGAATATATAGTTAGTTATTTCAATAAGCGTTTTTCATAACATGAATTTTTGAAAAAGGATTTTTGATCATTAAAAATAATTTTATGTCAAAGAAAATGAAATTGTATTATATTAATATTATTCAATATATTGCATTTCAACTTTTAATAGAACGATTGAAGAAATAGAGAAGAAAAAATTCAATAAAGTACATGAAATGAAGAATAAATAATGTACGAACTGTGAACCCTTTGAGAACTCTTAGTTGATGTATTTTAAATTATGTACTAGCTATTTTTTCAAAAAATATAATATGAAATTAATTATTTTTGTTAATAAAAAGTATATTAAAGCTTTAATTTACTTAAAATATTATAATAAATTAAAAAATTAAAACTTATTATGTTTATGTTAATTAATGATGTTGATGTTTTAAACCATAAATAATAAGAACAGATATAAAAATATTACAGAAGAGTAAATAAAAAATAAATTATACGTACAATGTAAAGTAATAAGAAATTGATTGTATAATAAATTATTTAATTGAATGAATTATATAATTTATATAAAATATATTTATAATCAAAAAATTGATATATCATAATGCTAAAAAATAGTAGTGTATATGACTTAAATACCATGAGTTAACAAAAAATAATAATAAAATAGTACAATAAAAAAGATAAAGTAAATAGAAATACTGCATAACATATCAAGACTTTACACTAAACCCTAAATTGATATTTAGCTATTTTAACATATATTACTTTAGGATTAATCTAAAAATATTGATCAATAATATAATATATTCTCGTAATAATAAACATACAATAAAAATAATCTTATTTTTATGATATCCTATATCCTAAATAATTTTATATTTTAAAAATATCTGAAATTTTTTTTACCTAAGACGTATATTTTATTTTAAGACATTTTTCTTTATCCTCTTTATTTTTCTTTTAAAATTACAAATTAGAACATATCACATAAATTTGTACAATTTTTTTCTAAATCCTAGATCATCATTTCACATCATAAATTATAATAATCAACATGAAATAAAAATTATAATATACATATAGAAATTGTAAAAATACTAACCAGTAAAAATGATAAATTATCACAGATCATATAAATTTGTTCAAATTTTTTCTAAATCCTAGATCATCATTTCACATCATAAATCATAATAATCAACATAAATTAAAAATTATAAACTAAATATAGAAATTATACAAATACTAACCAGTAAAATTTACAAACTATCACAGATCACATAAATTTGTACAAATTTTTTCTAAATTCTACATCATCATCTCACATCATAAATCATAATAATCAACATGAAATAAAAATTATAATATACATACAGAAATTATACAAATACTAACCAGTAAAAATTACAAACTATCACAGGTCACATAAATTTGTACAAATTTTTTCTAAATCCTAGATCATCATCTCACATCATAGATCAGAGTAATCAACATGAAATAAAAATTATAATATACATACAAAAATTATAAAAATACTAACCAGTAAATATTACAAATTATCACATATCATATAAATTTGTATAAATTTTTTTAAAATCCTAAATCATCATTTCACATCATAAATCATAATAATCAATATAAAAGAAAAATTATAATATAAATACAAAAATTATCAAAATATTAACCAGTAAAAATTATAAACTATCACAGATGATAAAAATTAGTACAAATTTTTTTTAAATCCTAGATCATCATTTTACATCATAAATCATAATAATTAACTTAAAATAAAAAATATAACATAAATATAGAAATTATAAAAATACTAACCAAGGAAGAGTTGGAAGAAGATCAGATTTACTCCAAAGAAGAAAATGTTTCCGAATGAAATGTACAAAAGTAAGAACAGATGATGATTTATAAATGAAAGAAAGAGGAACTGCGGACAATAGCTATGAAGTTTACGAAGAAGGAAGAAGGAAGAAGGAAGTGAAGAAGAGCGGCTGCGCGAGGGTTTGGAATGGGAAGGGGGTGAGGCCGGGTGGTGATTTTAAAGGGGGGAGGAGGCACCATTTTATGAGGCGCCTCCGGGTTTGAATTTCAAAAATGGCACCCTGGAGGGCGCCTTTTCAAATGGCGCCCCCAAGGAGGGGGCGCCACTTTGAATGGCGCCTCCAAGGCTGGGGGCGCCACTTCAAATGACGCTCTCTCCTTGAGGACGCCACCCTAAATGGCGCCTCTAAGCTTTTACGAGCGTCATCTTGAATGGCGCCCTGCGTATTCTGGTAAATAGTTTTCAAAACACGGTAAAACGAAAAATTGTTTATAAAATAACGGTAATCCGATTTTTTTGCCACTTTCCTCTTAAAGAATCATGCTTCGGACAATATATGATGAAATCGACATACGGGGAACATACAGGTATAGAGTAAATTGTAACTTGATTAATTATTACATACGTAGTCATATATTTCATGTTAGGAAGGTATAATAAAATTGTTATTATTATTATTATTATTATTATTATTATTATTATTAAGTTGAGATGCAGAAACAAAATTCAAGAGTTTGATAAGACGTGAAACTAAATCCAGAACCATGAGCTTCGATGACATAACACGCAACAGCGATCAAACATATTGGCAATTATGAGAATGAAAGACAAAGTATGAAGATTCCTCGTATAAACGGTTCAACGTATTACATCTCGTGCAACAGCGAATCTGCCCCTAAGAATTTTGAGATGAAATGATTTATGGAAAATATTTTTTTTTTGAGAATCTTATATATAATTATAGGATATTAATGTTAATAGTTTGTTAAGGTTGTTGGTTCTTTCAGTCTCACATCACTTAAACAAACTACTATTAAAGAGTATAAAAAGGAAAATCCATTGAATGGTAACAATTAATTAAGAGGACTTAATGTGGAGTGAGAGTGAACTTTCTCTTAGTTACTAAACATTTAAGATTAAAAGATACTGCATGGGCACTTGAACTTATTTGATGAACAAGTATATCTTTTGAATCGAAATAATTAATTAAACAAATTACTATTAAAGAGTATAAAAGGGAAAATTGATCGAATAGAAATAATTAACTGAGAGGATTTAATGTGGGTTGATAGTGAACTTTTTCTGATAAGTTACTAAATATTTAAGATTAAAAGATAGTATTTGAGTACTTGAACTTATTTGGTGAACAAATATATCTTTTAAGCAGTTGTGACATATTTAACTTCAACTCTATGTCCCCGCTATCTCCGCCGCGGGTCTCTTTCGGATTTTGTCCTATTTACCGTAAATTTCGTCGTTTGGGGCTACGCTTCATATCTATACTCTGCTTTCTCGTGACGAAACCAAACAAACATAAATTCAAGCTTTTGAAACCCAAAAGTTGCAAAGAAATCGTGTCACTGGAAGGCCCTTGTGGACATTTTAATGTTGCCATGTCTTGAAGCAAACAGGAATATGTATTTTTTGTTTTCTTGAAATGATTGATTTGGACTCAGCTACGCCACTCATCTAATAAATTATGCCATAGAATCGTGCAAAATAATTGCTGAGTTGCGTATAAGGAGCAACCTCAATAACACAGCTGCGTGCCTATTTCGTATTTATTGTAATCAAGGATTTCACAATTAAGTTTTAAAATTTTACCATATTTAAAATTAAAATTAGTTTTATAAAACTTTTGTAATCAACTTTTACATGAAAATAATAAACAAATAATTATTCAATACAATGATCAAACTTAAAAAAATTAGGGATAATAATTTAATAATTTTTGAAAAAAAAACAAAGCATGTATAGTGCAGAAAATATAAAAAGATAGGGATAGAGAAGATTAAACGTAGTATTTGTAGTAATTTAACTTTGAACATTCAATACTTTAAAGAGTATATTCACTACTAAGTATATCTAACTTAGACTTGTAAGCATCCACTATTTCTCCAAATTTAAAAGGGCACTTAAAAAAGTTTCTACACAGTCCATTAATTTACAAGTCAATCTCTTTTAGATTCCTTTTTTTAAAAAATACTCCATCAAGAGAATTCATATTCTTGAATATCTTAGGGATACTCCATCCTAAAGCATAATAAATGAGTGTTTTAAACCAAAAGAAATAAGTTCATAAACTCTCAAATTTTGAATAAACAATGAAATGCTAACAGAAGGAATTTTAATCTTATGGGTCCAAGGGATTTGAAACATATAAGAAAAAAGAAATGAAGATCTTGTATTAATGTAACAATGAAAGCCTTTTCTTGTGTTTTAAACTTGAGTTTAAAGCTTTACATAAGAATTGAAAAGTTTAAAAGTTTGCGATACATAAAAATATGGCTATTATGGATGTATCAGAAATCAATGATGAATTGAATGTGCAATCGATTCAACAAGCTTTATATTTGAAATGTCAAAGGATGAATTAATTGTACAATTGATTTATACAAGATAAATTAATTGTGCAATCGATTCATCTAGAACTTATTTTACCTTTGGATATTCAAAATTAATTAGGCAATCGATTTTGGTGAAACAAATTTTAATATAAGAAGTAGGGGAATGCCCAAGCCTATTTGAATATGTTAAATCAATTGTGTAACCGATTTATCCTACTCAAAATAGTTCTAAAAGGTCAAAATTGATTTCATGATTGATTTTGCCACCCTATTACTCTATTTTAATAATTTAAATACTTGAAACTTGTTTTCACACATTTTGAAATTCAATATTGCCCCAAAATTGATTCCAACTCTTGTAAGAGTTATTTTGATCCAAAATTTAATTTTAAAAAATATTTTCTCAAAGTTTACAATTTAAACCCATTTAATACAAATGGACCTATAAAAATAATAAAGTCCTAATTATTAGTCTTCAATGATATTCATTTTTCAAATTTAATTCAATGCAACCAATGAATTTTTATCACACTTACATGAATTAAAATGCGTTGTTATCATCAAAATTATCTTTTAGTTAGAACTAGAGAGAACAATTATTTTATTGTAATTCCAAATAAAAAGCTATAATATAGGAAAGATTTAAGATTCTGAGTATTTGGTTTAGCAATGCATCTTAAAAATGTATCTCGGAGGACGAAGGTTTTATTTATTATATTCTTTGAACGTTGAATTTGCAGATTTATATGAAACACCAACAAAGGTGTGTTCGGGAAGAAAAGATGAATTACCCTGTTTACAAAGTAAGCTTCTAATTTTCTTCTTGTGCTCTGCTGGGCATATGCATATCGTTATCACCTTACGTGCTGTACACTTCAATATGAAATACGTGTTAGAATAAAATTTTGATTTGTGATATTAATTTAGTTAATAGGCTAAATTAAGTACGCGACATGCGTAAAAGTATTATTTGATTTGCTTTGATATATACATATATACATAATTTAAAACAAAATTAGAGATAATCTTTCATCACAAATAATATTAAACATGAAATACAATAAAAAATAATTAATAAATTATATAATTTAAAAATAAATTGTGTTTAAAGTTTTATGTCAAATTTCAAAAATCATAAAAACTTCTAAAAGCTAACAAAATCAAATTTAATTAGAAGAAATATAAATATTAAAATTAAGGTTTAAAATAAATAGTAAAAAATTTATATTAAGTGTAAAATTAAATTATCAATAATTACGTTTATTGCAATTCTATCATAAAATTTTAAGATTTTTCTAAAATAAAAAGTTTTATTTATCATGCCTCGTTTATTTGTGAATATATTGTATCTTATTTCGTGCGAACTCCTAGCTGCCATAAATCTGATGACACTGGAGCAGGGATGAATTTTTTTCAAAGTACAAGACATATTTTAAAGAATAAAATACATCATCATAATTATTAATAAAAAAGTCAACGCTCAAAATTTATAAATAAAAAAATTTTAAATTTTTAACTATTAATTTTTTAATTTTTTACTCAAAGGCTATAATATTACATTTGCATTTTATACGTTAAAAAAAGCTAAATTCCAGCAGGATCCCTCTTTCACTAATTTTTGTGGGCTACGTTTCCGCATTGGTTTTTATTGACAGAAGTGCTGGCAGCGGTTTCTCAAATTAAACAGGCTTTCAAGGGCCCAATAACGTTCAAAACAAATATCCATGTGTCCAAGGGCCCAGCATCACAACATCAAAAAGCCGTCTGTATTTTTTCTGTTTGAACTTTGAACGATCCAAGACAATGAGAAATCTTTGTATGATCTCTCGGCGCCTATGCTTCATTCCATGAGTGAATGTCTGGAAAAATTTTGATTTTTTTTTCCTCTTTCGTGGTTAATGGATGGCGAAGAGAGAAAGCGCAGGTTCACTGACGCTATCGTGAACATACTCTATCCACCTCCCCCTGAACCAGACCCAGAAGATCCTGACCCAAACTTGGAACCTGTTGACGCTTTTATCAAAGAATCTGGTTCTTCTGATGTCATCTCAGGTTTGAGTAGTCAAAGATTAGTATTCTTAAACAACACAAAATCAAACAAAAACTCGTTCATGTTGCAAAAATTGAATTTATGTTAGTGCAGATGCTGTGGATGACAATGAGAACTCCTCGGAGAGCGGCGACGAACAACTTGGGCCTGAGACTGAAAAGCTGACCAGGGCTCAGCGCAAGAAACTTCGCAGGAAGAAACTCAAGGAAGAAGCCACACGTCGGGGAAAATTGATCGGGCCCTTGTTACCTATGAGTCCCGGCAACCACGATCACTGTGGAGATCAATTGTCTCCAGCTGTTCGATCAAATGCCTCTGAGGAAGACTCTGCAGCTGATGATTCTGGTATCAAACCTTTCTGCATTTCTTAATTATGTTCTTCATTGTACAAACTAACCGGCTCGTTTTTTCTTCTTTGTAACTTGTACCGCTTATGGGGTGCCATAACTTGGTATAGGTACCAAGCTGGCTTGTTATAACATTAGGAAGATAAAGCACCGAAGGAAAGCGAAAAAACTGGCAAAGGAAAAGCTGAACTCTACCTCTAATTCACAAAACTGCAATCGAACTGCCACCTCGAGCTCCGGAGTTGACCCCAAAGAAGCCCGTTAGTTACTGCAGCCGCAATTATACAATAGATTAGAATATTGAGCATAAGTGGATATGGAAACTCTCTTTTCTTTATATGGGAGCTCTCGAGTTGCAAGCACAAGTTACAACTGAAGAACGTCAGAAAAGACTAATTTGGAGCAGTCTGTTGATCGGTAAGCTTGTAATGCGTTGATCAATTAGAAAAGTTGGTGGAATTGCTGTACTAAGCACGGTACTACTCGGTAAATTTGTAATGCGCTGATCAATTACTGAAGTAGGTGGTGTGTTTTTCGTTTCTTTTCCCATTAATTTTTATATTGAATATATATATAAAGGATATTGGAGAGATGCAAAAGGCAGATATAATTGGTTTATATACTCTCTACAGTCTAGCCTGAGAAGAGACATGCCATAGACAACGGCACCATTGTAGGTTTGGCTTGAGAGTTTCAGGGATGTTGCTGTATTTTTTGAGGTTCTCCATAGTAGCGTTGTTTAGCTGGGGAAATGGATGAGGTAGCTAGAAGATGTAGCTTATGGGATTGAGTTCACGTAACCCTTTTTTTTTTTTTTTAATTCTTTTTTTGCTTTGCTCCTTTTGCAGCACCTAATTACAGCTCCTAACCTCGTGTCTTCACGCGAGCGATTCTAGTGAGAAAAATTCTGTATTCTGTGCTATACTAACTATTTACAATGCGAAATATGTTTAACAAAATAAAATTGGATTTAATTACAATTTCAGAACTCTTAAACTGTATTTTAGTAGTATTTACTATTTATTCTCTTCAAATAAAATATTTTATATTGATCCTTAATTGCTAAAATCCAATAGGTCTGGTCTGTTTTAATGTTTTCCAGTCTTTTGAAGACAAAAATGCCTACATGACAAATTAAACTCCATCTTGGCGTTACATGTCACTTTTTTTTTTTTTAATTTAATCCTTCTTTTTTCAATCTCTGCTAATGCCGCTAGGGGTGGAATTGAATCCAGTTTTTATATTATTAAACATAACTCATTTAAAAGAGATCGAGTTCAAGTTGAATTCAAACTTGAGTTTAAATTAATATATTTTTTAATTAATTTAATAATAATATATATATTTATTTGTTTAAAATATAATATTTAATTTGATTATAAGTATTATTAAATAATATAAATTTAAGAGTATAAAAATAAATTATATTTTCTCTTACATATTGTATTGTATAGATAAATATATAATAAAAAGTTATAATTAAACTGCTCACAAATTAAATGAGTCAAGTATTGAGTTTAATCTATATTTTAATTGTTATTGATTAAGGTTATCTTCTTATTGAAATTAAGTTTTTTATATTAAAATAGGATTGAAATT
This sequence comes from Sindora glabra, assembly GCA_020226215.1. NCBI lineage: Eukaryota > Viridiplantae > Streptophyta > Magnoliopsida > Fabales > Fabaceae > Sindora > Sindora glabra. The sequence continues at coordinate 7,005,430 of CM035236.1, forward strand.
ATTTGTCAAATAAGTAGTTTGAGTTATAGATATTTATAGTAGACAAGGATATAAAGAAATGTGATATGAGTATATACGAGAATTATATGAGAACTTTAATAAAGATTGAAGAGTTATGATTGAGAACATTTATACATATTATTCTATAATATTAATTTATAATAAATTTCTTTTCATTTGTAGTCTTTATTCTTAAATTTTAAAATTTTTTCACGTTAAATTCTTTTTATATATTATTGCACTTCTCTAATGATTTGATTGCTTGACATTAGTGTGTTTGAAGGAGGAATTTTTTTCCAATATCAATCTAGCTGAACCTGAACCTGGAATTGTCAATTAAGTTGAATCTAGAATCGAGGTTGCATGGCTTGATTTCCACCCCTAAATGCCACTACCTTTAAAGCTTCCCTCCCCATATCCAGATCCTCCTTCATTTTCCTGATTTCTTCTTGTTCAAGTTTTTAACTCTTTTTTTAACACACGTCAGTACGATACATACGTGAATGTACTCTACACTTTGAGGTCTGAGCTAGTTTCAATTGCAGAATGGGAGAAGATTGGATAAATTATTGTTGCACGAATTGTCGGCAGTGCTGTCTTTAATTTTTAGCCGATGCTATGAACTAGCCCATACAGTCTTGTTCATCAAATAATATTCCATATCACAAATTCAGCATGAAACGCAAAGTGAGTAAAAATATAAGGCGAAGCGGAAAAATTCCCTTTGTTCCATATATTCATCTTTTCTGTCCTGTTGGACACTTTTCATAAAGTTTTCTGGAAAGTGCCTGCTTTGATATAAGTGTATTGAATCCTTTTGTGACTCAGTAATAACATGCCCTCTTACATACATCACCAAGTTTGTTGTGTACGCCTGTGAAGAAGAAGAGGGAGGTTTAAAAAAAGAAAAAATAGCCCTCATCAGTGGGCAGGTAATAAGGCACTGCAAGTGTTGTTAATAGAGCATGACCCACTGCCTCAGAGATCAAGCGAATCCAGAAAATGGATTGGACGCGTGTACAGGCTTGCTATATCCATCTTAAATGAAGAACTCCCTACAATGACGGACCTTAGCAACTTGTACCAAACGGAGTGGGTCCAGTCTCCTGCAAATCAAATCGACGATTTTATGAGATCTACTAGAAAATGCTCCCCAACTAAGAAGACTGCCCCTGGACTGGTTTGCTTTCTTGGCAGCATGGGCCAAATCTAATATCTGAAAACACAGAAACACTTTTTGTAGCTTAGATGTTTTAAAATGACTGCATTTGGGAAGCCCTGCAAATAAATTAAAATTAGCACCAGTTTAGCTGGCCATGTGCCCTGCTATGGATGCCATGATAGACGTCATCATTATTTGAAGAAATAAGACATTATTTTTTCTTTAGTCGGTAGATTCCAATAAATTTTGAGACTTGGGAGACAATTCACTTCATCCACTCTGTACCTTAATAATAAGAGTTGCTTCTTATAGTATATAAAAGCTGTTCATGTCACTCCTTCTCTCCTCTTGTGAGTGTTACACACACGATTGCTTTGTTGAAATGCTATTGCTCTTTATTGAATTGTATCTAAATTATTTTATCCATGCATGGTGTTCATTATACAGAAACAGATCAACCAACATCCTTCGGATACTCGTAATAATACATATTATTTTGGCACAAGGCATCTCTGGAGATTCTTTCGTCTACGTTTTCAATTGCACAATAGAATCATTATTAGAAATAGGAAAACGACACGCAAGAGGTGTAAGTAAAAGAAAATAGCAAATGATAGAAGCACTATTTCAACATCAAGGCCATTATTTAAAGGAAACCGTACGTAGGAGAAGGAAAAAAAAAAAGGCTAAATCCACATCTAAAAAAAAAGACTGAAATTCAACTTCTCTTTCTTTCTTTTTAATGCGTGGGTGAAAAAGTGAGATTGATAATTTAAAAAAAAAAAATAGCATTGCTCTCTAAAAGAAGTTTTCCGTTTGAGCTCAACTTCAATGAAGTAGAGCTACTTGATATGCACTGTCCTTTTCAAAACTCCTCATATTAGGAATTAAATCAGACATAATTAAGTGTGCAAAGGTAAATATGATACAAAGAAGAATGTAATATTTATGTATTCCATTTATAAATTGTCATTCATTATACATTTAAAAAAAATTTTAAATTAATCTTATTTATTCTTTAATATTATCTATTATTATTTTCAATAATATTATATGGATTGAAAATGAAATTTAAAATTAAATTTTGAATTGAATTCAAAGTTGTAACCAAATACAAAATGGTATAATCTAATAAATATAAAATATTTATAATTTAATTTTAAAAGCTATTCCCAATCCCTATAATATTCTTCTTATACTAGGGTCACATATACGTAAGTGCACTCTATTCATCCATTTTTCAACGTGAGATAGTAACTTGTGAAGTGGTATTATTATTCTGATACATGCATAAACAATTTCATACAAGTCAGACGAAAGCCAAAAGATCTTGATTAAAAAACCTGCAGAAGAAGGCACAGGGAAACTAACGCAGCAGCCGCATCATTATCATTATACAAGAGCTTCTAAGTTCCGATCCCAGACAATCTTCTCGGGATCCGTAAAAGTTATTCCACAATTAATTATTACTATGCTTTAACCCTACCAAAACATACTTTAAAGATACCTATGATAAATTTTTTATTTATATATGATCATATAAAATTTAGGAAAAAAAGGATCATTATAACGAACGATATAAAGACACATAATCTTATCATGCATTACTTAACAGTAATAATAATAAAGTATAGAATTAGAGATTACCTCAAACGCCTGAAGCAGGGTAATCGAAAGGTATGGGCTGAACGTAGTTATCGTCTAGACGAGGGTGCACATAACCATAGTTGCGCAGCACCTGATTATCTGCAAAATTCAAAGCTCTCTGCATTCCGTTCCAACAAGAATCCCCAGAATACATCTGGTTATGGTTCCCACTGCATGGCTGGCACCCTGTGAAGTGTGTTATGAATGGCCTCCTCACTTCTTCCTTCACATATTCTTCCCTCACAATGCCGTAACTCTCACTCACCTTCTCCCCGTGCCTCCTCCGTAAAATCCCAACCTCTTTCTCTATTTCCTCGTACTTCTCACTGATATTCTCGAATGTCTTGACTATTTCTTCCCAGTAACCTTCGAAATAATACTCACTCTCCAGATAAATCTTGTTCGCATATTTCTCTTTCTCTTCTGAAATCAAGTAAGCGAGCCCCGTCTGATCATCTGACTCCGGGAATATCTTGTCCTTGAATTTTGACCGCAGCTTTTCACCCCATTTTTCGTACTCCGGTGTCTGTGGGCCCATGCTGGCCCACACCTCCATGAAATCCAGCGACCACTGGCAGTTTCTGATCAAGAACACGCCGGCGTTGAGGCCCGTCCAGCTCTTTTTCTCGTGTATCAGGTGGGCCCACCCGTGAACGACGACGTTGTGTTCCTCGTAACGCTCCAGGGGTAGCTTGAACTCCATGTCTGTGAACAACGCGTCCGAGTCGACCCACCAGATCCACTCGGCCTCCGGGTGGGCTATCATGGCAGCCCGCACCACCGGATACTTGGCCCAATACGTGAACATCTTTGGGTCGAGCAAGGCATCGTTGTAGAAGATGTCGTAGCCGTGAAGACGACAGTAATCCACTTTGTTCTTGAAGGACCTCAGAAGCAGGTGATCGCCGATGGGGTTCTTACAAGGTTTAGGCTGCGAGCCGGTCACCAGAAGCACCCTATCTCGTGCTCCGGCGGCAAATGACGGATGGTGCATCAGCCACTCCTTGCGTTTCTCATCCCAATTCTTCACCGGCTTGCCCATAGTGTAGCTCATTTCGGGGTCGTCGTAGAAGTTTCTATCAGGCGGGTCGAACTGCAAGTTCGGACCTTTTGCTGCCGCCGCACAATCTGCCAACCCAGAGACAGGTTTGGAACCACTCAGAGTCAGGGACTTGAATTTCGTAGCCAGAGATTCAAAGTTGGGGTTACTGGGGATAGGGGATAAGAAAGACCAGGCCCAAACGAGAATAAGAGCAGAGAACGCTCCTCCAAGAAAAACGCAACCATCGGATGAATAAAAGGAGTATTTGTTTCTAGAGGGAGTCTTGGCCATATTGGAATAAGGGAGCTCCGGAGATACCATCTGAATGACGGAGCTGAAACTATGATTTGGGGGTGGAGAAAGTGACAAACTTGTTTGTTTGGGATGAAAGTGCAGGGTTTAGGTTGGCGCAGCAGCGGAGAGAGGGTATACAACGGGCATTGTTGTTTAATTGAGGTGATTGCAGGGGGGGATGGGAAAGGTATAGCGTCTTCCGTTAGTGTTGTGTTTGTCACAAAAGGTTTTAACTTCGATAATAATATGGACACGTAGAACACAACCGACAGTTGGACCCTCCACATTCCCCTTCTTTCCGTTCTATGTCTGAATTTATTTATTATTGTTATTTACTTTTCACGAAATTTAATTGGGTTGTATGCTGCCTTTAAAGGAAAAGCTTATCACATGTAAGAGAAATATGAAGCAGTGAATGTGAAGTGCTACGTGGCCAAATATGTTTGCACTTCTCATTGAAATAGAAATTTTGTTTCGAATGTAGCTTTGAATTTCTCACTTAGAACTCAACAATTTTTTTTATCAGCAACCGACAATTTTTTTATTTGGACAATGGAGTGTTAATATAATTCTTCAGTGATTCTTAGTGGCTTTTTTTTGGGTGCAAATATCATCAATTTGAATTATTTATTTGATAAAGTTGGTCCAGCTGAACAAATTTCATTATCAAAGTAAGATGATTAAGCTAACCATATTAAACTCTATGAATTGCGAGAATCTTTGAATTTAAAAAACAAAGTGTTAAACATTTTTTTTTGGTTGATATGATTATGCACCTTTATGCGAGAAGAGTTGAAGTATTATCTGTCATATATGATCCTCTCAATGAACTTCAATGTGAGTCGGTGGTGTCTTTTTGGTTGGTTGGTTGGTTGCTTTCCTCCTCTGCCAATATTTGTATTTTGTTCTCTTCTTTAAGGTGAATAAATTTTATTATCTCGATCACATTACTTTAGCCATTATAAGATAGGATTATTCATTATTTCTTGTTGATTCAAAGGGTTCTCAGCATTTATATATAATTACTACATGATCATTCATCATTATAATTAAGATTTTGAAGTTTTTAACTGCTCCCGTTAGTTGTCCACTTATGTATGTAGTAGCTTTTCTGCATGCCATCATTTTGAAATTATTCTATAATAATGGGTCACTCTATTTATTTATTTTAAATTCAATTTTTGCTTTATAAGGCAATACTCACCAAGTTATATATATAGTCTTGATTGAAAATTTGCGAAAAGAGATTAACTATAAATCGAAGTTTTGAAGACAGGTTTTGGAATCAAAGGATTTTTGCTTAAGTAGGAGTAAGATGAAGTATATACATTACAAATTTAATATAAAGCAAAATAGAAATAATTTGGAGGTAACAATTAGAGAGCATATCATACCGCAAATATCTAAATTTAAATACTTGAAATCTTTTTTAGGGTGTGATGGGAAAATTGATGGAGATATCACACACAGAATATAAGCTGGATGGTTAAAATAAAGAAAGGAATTTGGAGTTATTTATGACTGTAAAGTACTTACTAAACTTAAAAGAAAGTTTTATCGAATTGTTATACGATCAACTATACTTTATGATAATGAATGTTGGGCTCTAAAGGGACAACAAAAGCAAAAAATGAGAGTAACAGAAATGAAAATGTTAAGATGGATGTGTGGTCATACAAGAAAGGACAAGATACAAAATGATTACATACAAAGGCATATTGCCGTGACACCTATTGAGAAAAAGATGATAAAAAATTAGTTAAAGTAATTTGGTCATGTGCAAAAAATGTCATTTAAGGTATTAGTGAATATTGGGCTCTAAAGGGACAATAAGAGCAAAAAATGGGAGTAATAGAAATGAAAATGTTAAGATGGATGTGTGGTCATATAAGAAAGGACAAGATGCAAAATGATTGCATACGATAATATATTGACGTGACACCTATTGAGGAGAAGATGACAGAAAATTAGTTAAGGTGGTTTGGTCATGTGCAAAGAAGGCAATTGGAGGTACTAGTGAGAAGGGTTGATCACATGGTCTTTAATCCTGTGAAAAAGTACAAAGGGAGGCCAAAAAATATATTAGAGGAAGTTATAAAAAGGGATCTCTTCGTGAATAATATGGCCAAAAACTTAGTTTTGATAGAACCCAATAATATTGTGCGATCCATGTAATCGACCTCACTTAGTGGAATAAGATTTTATTGTTGTTGTTGTTGTTAATTGGTAAGACACAAGAAAACATTTATATGCAAAGGAATTATTCTGTACATTGTAATCTCATTTTATAATATGGTAAATGCAATTAACCCCCATGTTAAACATAAGGATGGCTGCCGGTTGCATCTTAAAAGTTTTTTACCTTTTTTTATACTCAAAATTCAATACTTAATTTTTGTATATATGCATTTAATGATTTAATTATTTTTACTGTTATTTAAAAAAAAAGATCGCTCATAAAAGTTAGAGAAGTTAATGTAAAAAAAAATAAAGGAAATTATTGGATAGTTCAACCTGGAAAGAATTGTGGGAAATCAGAAGGATATAAAGGTTATATTTCAAAAAAAAATTAAAACTATATTTTGGTAAGAAAAATTATTAGGAAGCAATTAAATTTTACTAGTTGAGGCAGCCTTTATTGACACTTGAATAATGAGAAAATACTGCTCTCAAAAACACAGCGAAGATCCAAATTTGCAAAAAAGAAGGAGGAAAAGGACAGCGATGACTTGGGGAAAAAAAAAAGAGGGTAATGTCGAAACCAAATTAAGGTGTAAATGCACTATTTCTGGGAGCATAAACGCATTTTCAGTAAGATCCAGAGACCAATGGCTAGCGATACTTGACTGGTACTCCCGGAGATTGTTTCATAGGTTGTCCACATTTTTCTGGTTTTCCTACTAAATTAACGGAGAAAACCGAGAATAAGAAGACCACCGCAATCGGCAATCACCATCTTAGATTAATCCAGGACATCATCATTTTTAAGAGACTTTCTTGATTATTGACATATGACTACTAAAGGGTCACAAAAGCCAACAAAATAATTCTCATACCATCATATCACCCTATGAGAAGATGGGAAATCGTCCTTCAATCATGCACTAAATTAAGCCAACATGTTCTCACTAGAAATTCAGAAAAGGCAGCACACTATCCATCCATCAAACAAATAAATACTAGTCCCACAAGAAATTAAACTCACAATAAAAGGGGCAAAACACAACGGCGAAAGAAAAGTTCGTTTTCTCCCATTTTTGACCTCACACAAATAATAAATGTTGAATAGGCCAGCCAGTAAGCTTCCAAATCATATAGATTCGGAATCTATGGGCCCATTTTTGGACCCAAGTCCACAGACCTCTTACAGATCATGGGCTACACGATCGGGCTCTTGCATGGCCCACTTACGTAACATCCCCGTGTTTTACTGCAACAATCAATTCAAAGCAGTTTGAGGAAGAAAGGTACAGCCGTCCACTTATGTATCAAACTGTTGAAGACGTCGCCTCCAAAAAAGTTTGACTAGAACATTTCTACTTCCTCTTGCACTGCCTTTAACAAACCAATTACATTTCAACCAAATACCTCTTTGTCCAGACACTGTGCAAAGCATCATATACTATTATACACAAAGTCCACCTAGTCAGATTGTGGGGGGCTCTTTGAAAATGGATACTGGTGTAGATCAGGAAGCTTTCACAAGTAAGGATTTCTCTGAAGAAGATATTGATGATATTGAAGATTGTGATGAATCTTGAAATGACTTTTGTTTTTTGTTTGTTACATCTTTGCTGATTATATTAAGTCAAATAGTTCTTGTTTCTCAATTTTGTCATGAAATATTCATGACATTGGTAATAATGAAACAAAGAGATATTTGTGAACCATCATTCAGATCAATCATCCTACAATGATTTTTATTTTAGAGCCACACATTGCATTTACTGAAATGAAACAGTGATGACAGAATGAAAAGTTTAGCCCAATTGCCATTTAAAATTTAAGTAACTTCTCAAGAGATACCTGAATTCTAGAAGTTCACTCCGGTTCAATCTTTTTTATTATTTCTTCTTTTAATTAGCAAATCTCTATCATGATAGATTCTTTTAATAAAAAATAGATCTGCAATATTATTTATGCAAGCCCAACTCCATCCCAAAGAATATCATTATGGCAAGAATTGAAACATATTGCTGATTCTTTCTCTTTCCCTTGGGTGGCATTTGGAGATTTCAATGACATCTCCTTTGATAAGGAGAAAAAAGGAGGAACTATGCGTTATCAAAGGATGAATTTGTTTAATGACAATATAAATGCTTGTGGGCTTTTAGATTTGGAATTCAATTGTCCAAAATTTACTTGGCACAAATCTATTCAAGATAAAGTGGTTTGTCCTCAAAAGTTAAATAGAACTCTAACTAATTGATTGGAGAACCCCCTTTTCCGGAGGCCATTCTATTTCACCTACCTTTGACTTACTCGAATCATCACCCAATTCTCCTTTGTAGCAAAGGTTTTGTTGCTGTTCCACGAAACAAGCCCTTTCGCTTTGAAGCTGTATGAATGTCTCATAAGGAGTTTAGAGGGATAGTGACCAATAGTTGGAATATAGCTGATTCTAAATCCATGTGTTTTACTGCAACAATCAATTCAAAGCAGTTTGAGGAAGAAAGGTACAGCGGTTAGTAAATAATTAGTAACTATTAATGCCCACTTATGTATCAAACTGTTGAAGAAGTCGCCCCCCAAAAAAGTTTGCCTAGAACATTTCTACTTCCTCTTGCACTGCCTTTAACAAGCCGATTACATTTCAACCAAATACCTCTATGACCAGACACTCTGCAGAGCATTATATACTATTATACACAGAGTCCCACCGGATCTGATACAGAGACTACCCCAACTAAGATATATTAATACCCCTATTAGAGATGTAAATCAATTCCTAGATCAATAACAAGATAGCAACATATCTGCTTATTGTTCGTCACATCAGCAACCTCGCAGGTCACGCCATCTGAGGTAGACTAATCCTGCTCGATAATGAGTGTATGCTCCAGCTACCACTAGTACGTGGAAAAGTTGGTGACTGTGGCCAGCAATATCAAACTTCCCTGGCATCCACCGTTCTGGAATCCTAGTTGCATAGACCAATGCTCCCATCCCATAAAGAGCACCCATCAAAATCTCATACCCAGTTGTGTGAAACACCTCGGGTTCACCCCAGAAAAGGAAAAGCTTGTGCAGAATTGGTGCCACACCTGACAGCCCCATGCCAAGGAAGAGGGATGCACGGATTGTGCGGAATTCTGGATCTTGAAAGAATGGAAGGAGAGAAAACATGACGGTAGCAATACCCAATATGGTTATAAATCCCATATACAAGTTGCAGAAGAAGGGATAGCACATAAAAGAGTAATAAACCGGGGGGTAGAAGGATGTTGATATAAGGGCCGCAATTCCAGCATAGTCAAGCCTGAGCATGATGTATGATAGGCGCTTTGAGTGGCAAGAGAGGAGGTGGCAAACACTGCTGGCAAGCAAGCAAAACATAGCACCACCCAAAAATGCAAAAAATGGCCACCTTGTTATCGGTCTCATCATCAATGGTGCTATTATGTTGGCCACGTCCTCCTTTACATTATGCTGCATGACTAAGAAATCAGAGTGAGATGCATTCGACTCCCCAAAGCAAATATATAAAAATAAAATACAAATAGATTTAAAAAACACAAAAACAAAAACAAAAGGGTAAAGCTCAGACATTTGATTTTATGGAAGAAGTTTCAGATTATTATCTGTCTATATTGAAAGAAGAATTTTTGAACCACTAGGGGTAAAGAATGAATCTCCCATAGTATTTTTGAAAGTAGTAGACAAGTATAGCAATTACCAGAACACAAACATCAGTATGATTGCCACCTGAAAATCGTTCAGGCAAACAATTATACAAAAGTTTCTTTACTTGCCAACTTGAAATTGATGGCAGCATATCCATTGAAGGCAATGCAGTCCTTAACTCCTCCCTAAGTCTCTGCAGATCAGGTAACTTGCTCAGATCTGCCTTCATGAGCATTTCACGCAAATGCTGAAGAGAATGAAGATCAACAACCTTAGGAACTTGCATTGCAGTGTATACAGTCAATGACAGAAATAGGAAGAACCCGATCAAATGCCTGCGAGTGCAATTCATGATTGAGAAACAAGAAAACTTAGTACAAACAATAAATATGTCTATTTGTTCTTATGAAAAACATTACATAATCTGTATTCTTAGATGTCAAAAAAAGGATCAACAAATGAGACAAAAGGATAAAATCAAGATATTGAAGCAATGGACATATCCCACTCCACACAATGAAAGGGAAGAGGAATGAACTCATATGGGCAAAATGTTGTTTTAACTTCATCTAAGTTAACATGCAAAGCATAATACTTATTTGACTTTAAGGAGAGCTAATGTAAATCCTTCTGTTCCCTGTTCACCACTAATATGTAAGGGAAGGGTCTCCAAATACTTTTAACATGGAGGCACACGGTCCACAATGAAATTAAATTTGACAGCAGCCAAGATCACAACATGACAGTTCTCTTACTCAAATCTTGTAAAGGGAGTAACCTTTAATTGAAAATCCAAAGAGTTGGATCACAACTCAAATCCCAATCCCTTCTCAACTAGACAATTGCAAACTAGTCAATCATCAATGTCTTCAAGTATTATGTTCCTAACAACTTTGCAGAAGTAGCCTTATATTTTAGAATTCTATATAACCACGGAAATTTAAAGCAAAACTTTTACGATGCTCCACTGCGGCGGGGTTCACAGAATATGATAATAACATTTTTTTAACTAGTTTATTCGTGACTCAAGTGAGGAATTAGCTGTCGATAAAAATTAAATCTTACATCATAATTAATGAAAAGGCATACCTAGTATAATTTGGTCACCTCATACTGAGACATACAATCAAAAGGTATCAGGTCATTCCATATAGGAAGCAAAGAAACCAAGATCACTCACAACTAATAATTCCACCACCGAATACATTACAAATACAAACATAAAGGAGAAAAACACAAAGAATCAGTTACAAATAGAAAGTCCTACTTACGTCCAGACATTTAGGGTTTCATTGTGGATTGTGAAAATGCTAAGCAAAACCTGCTTCATGGGCCATTCACACCGATAGTGACCTAGAATGTACTCATTGTCTCTCAGGTAACCCGGCAATGAATGGTACTCCACCAGCTGATACTTGACCTTCTTCCACAGTCTCTTCCCTTTCCCCTGTTTACTAGAACATGACAGATGGTTCTCCATTGACCCACAAGACACTACCGATTCCTCCAAGTTTAGATTTTCACCCGTCATCCTCTGTCAATTCAAATAAAATCAGACAGCTACAATCATAATCAATAAATCAATCAAACAGTTATTCGTTTAATCACCGACAAAATTGAAAGCACGGATTCGTAATGTACGGGTAATATTATTCGGCATGGTTCAGTAATTTAGTCAGCTCATCCCCAAGAACAAGAGGAAATATAGATTAAATAAATCATCAGATAAAATATTTTCCTTCCCTTTCAAAGTATCCAAACAGCAGCCCACGCAGGAGAGATAGAAAAAGAAGATCAAAAGCGAAGTAAGATCCAAATTCCCAAATATCCCAACAACTGAAATGAAATTCCGAATAAAGGACGAAGGAAGAACCTGAAATTGGAGAACCTCCGGCTGAGAACGAAACCCAGATGGAGATTCTTACGGAAATAGCTTCTATATATAATATGAATGCAGGAGAACAAAATCAGAATGTAAAGGAGCCGGAGAGGAAAACTAGAAAAAGGTATAAAGTGATGGAAAGTCTAACAAGCTGAAATGACAAACAAGGCAAATGGTCAGGTCGATCGGTTGATATAGCCGGATTGGAAATCCGAAGGAGACACAAGAAATATCAACGTCAATCGATGGACGAAAGGCGGAGAAAATTCTCTGAGGCGATGCGGAGATGCCAAGAAGGATCCAATTTCATTTTGGATGAATTAATGTATGGCTTTCCAGTTGAGGTGTTGGTGTCTGTGTTGGCACGGTTCTGGAGGGCTGTTGTTCCGTTCTGGCCCAAGTTTAGGGGGGGAAATAAATTATTTTAAAATTAAAATTAAAATTTTTTAGAGCAGTCAACAAAAGATATTTTGAGATCTTGCACAATTTTCTTTTGTTTTTATTTTATCTTGTTCACGCAAACTGTGCCTGTGCTACTGCTAATTTGGAATTTGCTTTAATCAAAATTTTTAATTATTTTATGACGTGTTCTTTTATTAATATTCAAATTCGGCATCCAATTTTTGTAATTTGAAAAACATCTGTCACTCATTATTATCCATACAATTAATTTTTCAGAACTTATTTTACATACATGGATCGATTATTTTGTTTCCCTTTAATTTAATTTTGGCCTCTCACGTTTTCATTTGAGTGAGAAGAAGACACGTGCCGTTCCGTCTGCATCTGCACAAACTACAAAGGGGATTAGTCTGCTTCTTACGTCACAACTCACAAGAAAAATAAAATAGGAACCAGAAAAGAAGATATTTCCTTCTTTTAGTACTTTACAATATCCAAGGCACGCACGCCACTCCAATTTTCAAGCATAGGCCTCCCCCGACGACCTTTACAATAACTGGGCCATCCCCTCAAGGACGACCACACCAACGTTATTAAGTGGACTTTTCTTTAGAAAAAATTTCTATAATATATATAATTGGTACAAAAGTACGTTGGTATATTATTATATAATATGTTTTAAAAAATGATTATATGATTATATATTGCTATTATATAACATATTTTGAAAAAATGATTATGTGATTATATTTAATAATATATCAATATTATTGTATAAACTTTCCCTTTCTTCTGAAGGCGAAGAACATTGCACTTCCAATGGTGAGCCCGTGGATAATCCAACGGCAGCTATTAAATATAGAAATAAATAAAAAATTGCACGCATGTTTTTTAAGGCTCTTCTTAACTAGTATACACGGCTCTAACTCAATAATTATACATATCCGCACTCATTCTCTTCCAAATAACATAATGTCGTCTCCTGGTAGAGTATTTATAGATTTCAAGAAATTCGAAATCACTTTATTTCAATTCCTTTCTTTTAAAGATTAATTTATTTGGGTTGTGATGATTAATTTTTAATTTTTTTGAACTTTGCAAACTTCTTATAAGAAAATTTTAAAACATGAAAATAGTATTTTATTGATAATGCTAATATCAATTTCTCATTAAATAATATATTTCAATTAGATTTTTTGTTAATGTGATTGCGTTTTATATTATTATATTTTATCATCAAAATAAAAAATAGTTCTTGTCCCTATGAAATTTGCTTTTTTTTCATTTTTATCTGTGTCAAATATTTATACCAATTTTTTCATGTAAAATAATAATTGATCCAATCCTATCCTCAGAAAAATAAATTAAAAAATTAATCTTCATATCTACACTAATAAGAAGACAAAATTAGATGATTTAATATTTTATTAAGATAAAATTAATATAAAATAATATTTCACAAGGATGAGAATGAAAAAAATATAAATTTTACAGAGATAAAGAGAGTTTGCTCAATGAAAAAATAAATGCTAACAAATTAAAATTAATGAAAACATAATATTTAAAATTATAATAAAAATTTGAGTTTAATATTGGAATTAGACCATATAGACGGATGATAACATATTATTACAGATGATAACAAACATTGACAATTCCCACATTGCAGTACCTAACATACCAGACTTTCCGTACCTTTTCATCGAATTGGAATTTCAAATTCTCGCTGGGGAGCTGGAATTTCAAACTTCATAATACCAAAATGCACAGTAACAAAACTCGGTAATTTCAAATTTTCGGAATTGATTATCCAAACAAGAGGTTTAGTTGTGCGGCAATTTAAATACATGATATAATTTCATTTCTTCTTTGAAATAATTCCTCCAAACACACGGTAAGAATTTTTTATTTTTCAAGAAAATTTTAAAGATTAGGATAGGCTATCTTATTATAAAATCACAACATATCATCATTGTTTTCTTTAATTACTTATAATAATATCTACAAATTGTCTGATTGTTTAACATTAGAAATAATCAAATTCAAATTTAGAATATGAATTGTGAAACACCTTAATCCAGAGCCAACTCAAAATGGTTAATAACATATATGTTTTTACTGTCAACTCTCTATCTCCTTAAAAGATCTAACTTGAGAATCCAGTTAACGACAATTTGAGTTACAACACAAAGGACATAGATGCTAAAGATCAAAATTTTATAAAATAATAATTTTAATTAAATCATACAAAAATATAATATTAAATGTGGATAAAATAATTTATTATTATTTGATAAACTCATTATGAAATGAATATAGAATTAGGATTTGTTTTAAGTCACAAACTATTCATAAACGATCTTGATTACAAACCCTATTAAAAAAATTTTGTTCCTATCAACCTTATATGAAAACTTAATTGGCAAACTTTCTAACATTAATGAGAAGTGTTCAGAATTAATCATTAGGTTTAGTGTTCAGACTTTCTGACATCAATGAGGAATAACGATCCTTATTTATATATTAATAATATTAACGAGTCAATCCATCATCTAAAACCACCCGTTATCATATTAGTTAGGTTAAATTATCATTAGACCTAAACTATTCAATTACTTTAATATTGAGTCACACTCTTATGTCTTATTTTATTATTGAGTTAATAGGTCTACAACAAAAAATCTAACAATACACTTATTAATTTAAATTAAAATCATAAATGTCCAATTAACATAAAATATAGTATTCAATAGGCATATATATAATAAGATTGTGCTTAATACAATTTATATAACAAAATTGTAATAGTATATATAAATCTTTATACACTGTATCGAAGCATCCATTAAAGATACTAAATGAGAATCATAATTCTCAAGACAATATTGAGACGGAATCTAAATATCTTTATAAATATATCATAACAAAAATTTGTATATAGCAAAATTTGAATATTTCATTATGAATATTTCATTTATATATATCTTGAGAAAATAATTTATATCATAAAACTCTCACTAAACCAAAACATCAAAAAACTTAATTAATCCCATATTGATTATATAATCATGATATATTCCTACTGCTAAGTCTTTGACCAATGGATCTGCAAGTATGTGATCCATGAAAATATGTCCAATTCTTGTAATATGCTCATATACCTTCTTTCACACAAACTAATACTTTATATTAAAATATTTCATATATTATGAGAGAAATTTATAGTAGTAGTATTATTGCAATAGATGGTTAAGGGTCTAGAGATACTATTAATAGTCTCAAAACTAGCCATAAAATTCCTTAACCATAAAATAATGTAAGTAATTTTGTAACATGTGATATATTCTGCTTCCATAATAAAGGTTGTTGTTAAGAACTCTTTAATACTTTGCCATGACACAACTTCACCTACCATTATAAAGATATATTCAGATGCAGATTTGCAATCATCTGGACAATCAATAAAATCTAAATCTAAGTAACCTATAATTATCAGATTTATTTATCTTTTATAGGTTAGCATATAATCTTTCATACCTTATAGGTACCTCATAATTCTTTTTGCAATAATCCAATGTCTCTGACTAAAATTACTTAAGTATCTCCTTAGTACATCAATAGCATAAGCTATATCAGGACGTGTACATACCTGAGCATATATCAGGCTACTGATAACTAATACATATAGGACATTTTTCATTATTTCTATTTCAACATTATTTTGAGGATACTAGGACTTAGAAAAAAATTTTCCTTTTAAAATGGGTGTAAAAACTTGAGAATAAGTTGACATGTTGAACCTTTTCAATACTTTCTTAATGTAGGTATATTGAGACAAACTAAGTAAACCTCAAGATCTGTTATGTCTCTATCCCCCAGAACATAAGAGGCATTCTAAGATTCTTTATATCACAATGTTTGGATAACATTTGTTT
This sequence comes from Sindora glabra, assembly GCA_020226215.1. Lineage (NCBI taxonomy): Eukaryota > Viridiplantae > Streptophyta > Magnoliopsida > Fabales > Fabaceae > Sindora > Sindora glabra. Next base: position 7,021,638 of record CM035236.1, read on the forward strand.
TGTCTTAATTAGTAGGTTCGCATCATTACTTACAAGGAAAATATCATTCATATATAGTATTAGAACAATAAAACTACCTAGACTCATTAAAAAATAAATACATTGGTCCATTGTATTTTGCTTAAACCCAAAAGAAGTCAATACCTTATCAAGCTTAAGGTACCATTATTTAAAAGCTTGTTTTAAATCATAAATGGACTTTTTAAGCTGACAAACAAAATACTCCTTTCCCTTCTCTTGAAAATCATTTAGCTAGTTCATATAAATAGTTTTTATTAGATTTCTATTTAAAAAGGTTGTCTTTACATTTATTTGATATAACTCTAAATCAAAATGAGTTACCAAAGCCATGACAACATGGAATGAGTCTTTAATTGACACTAGTGAAAAATTTTCTTTGTAGTCTATACCTTCATTTTAGGTGTAACTTTTTGCTACCAATTTGACCTTGTATTTCTTAACTTTGCCTCGAGCACCTCTTTTGGTCTAAAAGACCTATTTGCATCCAACCAACTTACAACTTACAAGAAGTTCTACTAGATCCCATACTTAATTTTTATGCATTAAAGCTAACTTATCTTTCATAGCATTCATCCAATCAGAATAGTTTGAACTGGATATAGCTTGAGAAAAGGTTGCAGGATCAGTATCATTATTAGTATTATATTCATGTTGTTGTAGATATATAAGATAATCGTTAAAAATTATTGATATATGAACTCTATGAAATCTTTTTAATGGAATTTCTTCATTACTTCATCTAGCTCAATATCTTCTGCCATTGATTGTATTAGATTAACTGATGGAGTAACAAAAGATCATCTTCCCAATGTTGGTGCTAACGGAACAATTGTTCTATCTTCAAAGAAATTCATGATGCACGGTATTTGGCTATCAGTATTCAACTCATCCTCAAAGAAAATGACTTAATCAGACTCAATCACTCTAGTCGAATAAGTTGGATGGTAAAATTTGCTTCCCCTCAAGCTACTACAATACTCAATGAAGTATCTACTAATAATTTTTTAATCAAGTTTCCTTATAAATGGAATGTATAGTTTTACTTCAGCTTTGCAATCCTAAACTTGAAAATGCCACAAACTAGGCTTTTTACTATATAAGAGTTCATAATGGGTTTTAGGTACTAACTCGCTAAGAACCTAATTTAGTATGTATGTAGTTAATTTCAATGTATCACATTATAAGAATTCTGACAATGAAGTGTGAGCCAACATGCACCTTACCATGTCCATCATAGTTCTATTCCTCCTTTCTACATTTCTATTTTACTCTGGTGTACTAGGTATATTGTAACTTGCTTAAATTCCATAATCTTGTAAGTGTCTCACAAAAGGACTAGGATTTCTTCCTATTTTATTGTACCTACTATAATACTCACCACCTCTATCAAAATTAATATACTTTATTTATTTCCTAAATTTTAGTTTAACTATCACCTTGAATAACTTGAAAGTTTCTAACAATTCTACTTTCTCATTGAGTATCTTTACCCAACCAAATTTAGAGTAATTATTAATAAATGTGATGAAATCTTGTAAGCATATCACAAAAGGACCATGGTTTCTTTCTATTTCATTTTACCTACCATAATACTCACCACTTTTATTAAATTTAGTGTACTTTATTTGTTTCCTCAATTTTAGTTCAATTATCACCTTAAATAACTTGAAAGCTTCTAACAATTCTAATTTCTCATTAAGTATCTTTACCCAACTAAATTTAGAATAATTATTAATAAATGTGATGAAATATTTGTAGCCTCCTATAGCATTAGGTGTGATAGGCCCATTAATGTTTGTGTAGATCAATTCTAAAACATTCTTTTTTCTGTTTCTCTTACCTTTTCTAACTCTAGCTATAAGTTTTTCTTTAATGTAATCTATACACGTTCTAAAATTTGAGAAGTTTAGATTATGAAGTACTTCTTCCTTCGTAAGTCTTTGAATTCTTTCTTTAAAGATGTGTCCTAATCGTCTATGCTATAACATTGAAGATCTTTTATCAATTTAAGACCTTTTCTTGCCTACAATAGAGTTTGTTGAATTTACAAAAATAAGATCCAAATTAACTTTGTATAATCCACCACACATAGAACTAATATTAATAATAAAATATTTATAAAATGATTCAAAATTTTTATTTCTAAAATAACAATAGTATCCAATAGAATCTAAAGCAATAATTAAAATTAAATTTCTTCTCATGGAAGGTACATAAACTACATTATTCAATGAAAGCTCATAGCCAATCTTCAATTTCAACTTCACTGATCCTATATGCTCCATTTCAACTCTATTTCCATTTTCGAGTCTTGTAATAAGCTCTCCTTCATTTGGTTTACTTAGATTTATTAAGACTTAAAAACAATTAATCATATAAATAGTTACACCAATATCTAACTACCAAGAATTTAATGGCACGTCAACAATATTTAATTCAAAATAAACTAAAGTTAGATGGATACTTTTCCTTTTCTTCTTAATCTATTTCTTGTATTTAAAATAGTCTATTTTTTTATACTCATACTTCTTGCAGAATCTATAGTTATCTTTAAATTAGACCTTATTTGACTTATAGTACTATCATTTATTAAATTTACCTTTCTCACCCTTCTTCCTTTCATGATTATAATGCCCTTTGTTATCTTTTTTATTAGATCTTCCACTATGATCTAAATATGTACCACGAGAGGTATAATTAATTACCTAAGCCTTTACTTTCTTTATGTTTTCCTCTGCTTGTGTAACGATTAAAATAAACTCATTAATAGCCTATTCTAATTCTTTAGTATTATAAAATATTTTTAGAATATCAAATTAAGGCAGAAGAGACTCCAATACATATCAAGTCAAATAACTTTCTCCCAGATCAACTAATGTGATTTTCAGCTTGTTGTAATAATTAATCAATCTCAGAATGTGCTCTCTCACTCCATTGATACTGTCATACATTGATTTCTTAAGCAACAAAAGATATCATCCCTTTTTAACTTTATCGAACTTCTTATATTTTTTTACTATAAAATCTAGAAACTTTTTTGCATTTGTCATATTGGGAATGCTTTCTCTTATTGTTTTGCCTATTATGTACTTCATTACTATCAAACACACTTTGTTAAATTGGGTTCAGTTTTTATGATGATTCTTTTGATTTGTTGTGGACTTAAGATTGATTTAAGATTATGTTTCCCTGATCGCCAAATCAAGGTTAGAGACTACCAGATATAACTTCAAAGATTCAATCCAAATCTCATGATTCATCCTATTAAGCATCTTAATTGCATTTAATTACATAGGTAAAGGAGTTGAGGAAATAAATTTTTAAATATTAATGCATGTTTAACCTTAATCTTGCTAGAAAATTTTCTCAATAAACTATGTAATTAAACTTAGTATTATACTATAAGGCTTAATACTGATAGAGCATTAAAGGCTTTATAATATAATATAAAAACTAATATTATATCCTTAAAATTTTAACATTGATAGGGTAATAAAAATTTTAGAAATATAATACTTAATCTTACATTTATGTCACTTATGTTATCACCAACAAATCACATTAATAATATTATACTAATAGAATATTAAAATATTATTAATATGATACTCTTCTTAGTCTAACTATTATTATATTAAAAATAAATAAAATTTTATGCAATGGACCCATGATAAATGGGCTCACAATTACACAAAATTTTATGGTATAACATAAGCCTAAATTATTTTCTAAAATTATTTTCTTATTAATACATATACATAGAAAAGTAATTAATAGACTAAACAATATCCAAAAAATTTGACACAAATATATATATGTGGAAGCCCAATGTATAAAAATATAACAGTAAAATTTTTAACCTAAAATAATGTTAATTTACCATTCAAATTAAATAGATAAAAATAATTAAAATAATTTTAATTCTAAAAAAACTAAAAATACAGCTTGGAAAGTAGAGCTTGGAGCAACTTTCAGAGTTGTCGTACGACACTGACATGGTGGTGCATCGCATGCACACATTAGTATCACAAGTGGGCATCGTCTAGCAAGTGTTGTTCATTATCTCCTACACTGCATCGAGTTTGCAACCTAGGTCAGACGACCTGGTTGTTGAACTGCATAATCTGAGTAGTATTTTTGCACATTTAACATGTTTTTCAACATGATTTTCATACATAATGTAACTTTAATGCAAAAAAACCCCAAAAAATGTGCCAAAAATTGATTCTTATGATTTAAAATTTTCTGGAAATATGAGCATGGCATTAATGGCTTTCCTTCCTTAAAATTTTGAATTTCAACACTCATAAAAGGAAAAATATATTTCTTTTAAAATTATAGTACACCAAAACTAAAAATCACTTCCAAATTGATTGCGAAAAAATTTCAAAGTTTTTAGAATTATAGGATATGGCCAAAACTGTAATACACCAAAATACTTTTTTTTAATGATACTCATCAAATTTGAATCAATACATCAAAATTGAAAGGACTTTCTTCAAAAATTGTATTAGGCAATTTTCAAAAAAGTTTTGATTTTTTTAAATATAATATGACAATGCAATTGTTTTTATAAACTAGAAAACAAAACTAATGAATCTAAGGCTTTCCAAACCAAAAATTCAACCAAAAGCATAAATACATATATGGTTGTATTATTATTTCCAAATGGAATACATATTTCACACTAAAAAATTCATCCAAAAGAAATTTATGAAAGCCAATCATGGATGAAACATAAATATATAAATCTTCTTCACATGCAACATGTGTAACATTCATCAATCAAGAACAAAATAATACATATAACAAAAATAAATATATGAAGGGCTATGATATATTTTGAAATTCATAGCAAAATTACATTTAGAATATATTCATCACATAATATATAAAACTATTTAAAAATAAAATTTATTCTGAATATACATAACAATATGTTTGATCCATATGACTTAATAGCTTTGATACCCTTTGCTAAAAATTAAAATTTATAAAATAATAATCCCAATTGAATTATGTAAAAAGATAATATTAAATGTAGATAAAATAATTTATTATTACTTAATGAATCTATTATGAGATGGATATGGATTTAAGATTTGTTGTAGGCCACAAATTATTTATGATCGGTCCTGATTACGAATTCTAATAAATTTTTTTTGCTTCTATCAATCATAAATGAGAATTTAATTAAGGAGACTTTTTAATACCAATAGGGAGTATTTAAAATCAATCATAAAATTTAGAAATGATAATTTTTATTTATATATTAATAATATTTGTGGATCGATCTATTATCAAAAATCATCCATTACCACATTAGTTGAATTAAATTATTATTAGATTCAAACTATTAGTTATTTCAATATTGGACTAATTTTTTTAAATTTTATTTTATTATTAAATTAATAGGTTCATAATAAAATAATATATCTATAATTAAATATATACATACCAATAATTTGGTATCTTTGATTGCTACAATAGAAGAGGAGATGAAAACTTCTCGTTACGCAGGGTACTGTTGTTGCTTTAAAATATGTTGTTCTAACGGGGCAACAACAAAAATATTTTTAATGTAAGTGAAAATAGACTGAGCTATCCTTCAATCATCGTTAATCTAATAAATAAGACTCAAATAACAACGAATTCGCCAATAATTTACATTTCGCATTAAAACGCCGACAACCTATTTACCTATTTGAGTTAGCAAACTAAATTATATGATATGTAGTAATTCAACTTACAATCTTAAGTTCAAAATACTTGTAAAAGCAGACCTATCGCGTAAAAGATTTATGTGAAAATTTCTTTTAGACATAGGATTTTCAAAATCTAATGTCTTAGATTTTCTAACTCATTCGCGATTAACAACTATCCAAATATTCTTTTGAGATTAAATTTAATTTATTATTAATATAAAATATTTTATATCATCAATAATTTTTAAAAATAAAAAATTTTAATAATTTTTTTATTAATATAATAATATATAATAAAATAATAATATAAAATTTATTTATATAATAGTGTACTGAAGTTTTTCCTGTCATCGTATCACGAGTGGTGGGGGAGGCCCAGAAACTTCCCCCCTCGAATCATTCATTCCCTTTGTCTGCTAGCAACCAACTTTTTAGGTTGATAGTATATGTGCGCAAGTGCAACTTCCTCTTGTCTTTACTGCAAGCAACAATCACCGTCCCTACGGTCCTTGTTGACGTCTTACGCAAGCTGCTTAATTCTTTCGTAGCCGCAACCTCAACTCAATATTTGGGCGGCACACTTGTTATTTAGTTGATGAATAGATATCAAATTACAAAATCTCTTTGGGTGGCTAATTAACCAACAAAGTTAATTCTAAATTTATCGGATTTGTTAATTTGTGTTGCCAACAAATTCATCGTTGCAGATGGCTGACAATTCCGAAAAGCCCAGATTTGTAATATATATCCCGGAACGAAATTGAACATAGTTTAAAAATCTATTTTTTTTTATAATTTTTGTATTATATAATGGCTCTTATGCCAGTTTATTTGACTTTACATGGGCACTTAGATTTCCAAGAGTGCGCCTAGCAGCTCATGTCTACTGCTAAGATTGACAAATTAATCAGTCATGCGATATACTTGCATTACTGGGTCAAAGCAAGGTTATGTACGTTTTACAATTTGTATAAAGATAACGAAGTACGTCAGATCATTTTTTTAAGATTATATTTCTATTATATTAAAAATATAGATATAAAATTTTTATGAGTAATAAAATCAGAATTCATTTTTTTTATGTGAAATGGAATTCTTATTATGTTTATTTCTTTTAAAACTTGACAAGAAAAAGATAGAAAAAAAAATCAGAGAATCAAATTTTCAAAACACTGCTTTTATATATAAGAATTAAAGGAATAAAACTTGCCATCAATTCATAAATAAATTAAAATATCACTAAAAGTTATGTATAATCACTTAAAAAATTCATATAATAAAAATTTGTGATTTCTAATTGAATTTGTTGTACTTGTGTGTGTTCGTAACTCTTGTGATTTAGCAACAATCCCATCACAAATGGAGGGAATAACGGCGTGCGTCGCAGGAAGACGAAATACTACGGCCTGCAGAAGGAGAATCGGAACACTTGACGGAACATGAGAACAAGATTATTGATTTCATTGTCATTTTCAACACAATGCCTTATGGAAAGCGCGCACACAAATCACTCATAACAAAGAAATTTCTGAAGAAATCAAGAACAATCAAGTTGGAATAATATGTTTATCAGTAACATGGCCAGTGAAAATTTGTCAGGCCTTGTGGTCAAAACTTGTTATTTGAACGCCTTGCAGCATTCTTCCATGCCTGCGTGATCAAGTACACAAGTAGGACTTCGGGGCAATGGTTGTAGTTTCTGTGGTACATTATTTTCTGATTGGCAAATGTTGTTCTTCATGAGGTTGTAACATCTCTTCACCATCTCCTGTATCCAAGACCACAACATTAGAAATTATGACAAGACTTCATAAAAAGCCAACATTTTTGGCCAATTCTGAAGTTGTCACGGCGACCTACTCTGTTTAAGTTAGAATGGAAGCAATCTAATTTCTGGTCATCAACAGATTGACTGGTCGCCCATAAAGCCGCAGCTGCCGCTATTGTCGATGGAGGATAGCCTAAGAAGTCAATTACTGCTAAAAAATTCACTCATGTGAGCAATAACTAGAAAGTTTGAATTAAACACAAACAAAGCTCAGATTTTTGTGCATAGTGTTACCTAAACACGTTCTGATTATTACATCAGAGACGCGGGAAGTGATTCGGTTGCAATCAGCAAATGGAAAAGCAAAGCACGACAGCTTAGAAATGAATAGCTGGGTGAAATCAAAAGGGGTTATAGCGCGCAATCGCCACTTGAGACTGGACATGACTAGAAGTTCCATCCTTTGAACTGTCTTGGGCTTAAACATGAATTTAGGTTCAATCATCTGCAAGTCCAGTAAAAGTGGCACTCTTGTTTCTTCCATTTTTGCTGCCAGTGACAGGCATGCAACTGACAACAGATGCAAAGGCCATGTTTTATCAGTCTGCAAAACAAACCGTAAGTAACACAGTACCATTGAAACGGCTAGGAGAAGAAATTGTATTTGGATTAGCTGCATATACCGGCAATTTGCGTGATAAGAGGAAACGATCAAGATAATTTACAGAAAGATATGCTGTTTCTGGTCTGAATCTGTAGTAAGCATGCACCTGCACAGTGAGAGAAATAGAACCATCAGAGATTCACAACATGGTAACAATGGAAATCTATTCGAGAATTAACTTCCTAGTATATAGCGAAGCAAAGAATGCCTTTAATATCCAATTTATGGCCTTTTCTCGAGCAGTTCGGAGGCAAGTAGTTTTGTAGAGCTGTTCAAGTGACTGTTGTGTTTGATCGAGTTCGGCTTCAAACAAGTTCGAGACACAGCTTTCATCATCGAATTCCCAGGGGAGAGATTCATGGTTAGAAATGTTGAAATCCGAGAAAACGACCTCACTTGCTGCCTCATTGCAGTACAAGTCAAGAGTCTGGTTATCTCGGGAGACAGACATTGTTGTGAGTGAGGATGCTTCAGCGGAAAATTGAGAAAAAAGGCATAGCCAATAGTTTGTTCTATCTCAGCTAAATAGTACGAGCATGAAAACGATGCAAATCTAATCTCAGCTTATTATATAATTATATATAGAGGATAAGAAGGCATTAAGCATGCGGGATCACAGAATCAATTGAAATCCTCTGAGAAAGCAGAATGTAAGGGGCCCTGTAGAATTTCCCGTGAAACTTCGTTAAAAAAGAGCAGCCAAACACAGAGGACCCTCGTTGGACCGTTCCACAGACAGTGACAGAGCATCTTTATAATCAAGCTGTGTTTTACGTCTACATCTATCAATATCAAGTTCGTACATGGCTTCATCTACGAAATCTCCGATTTTTTTAGAGGCAGGAGGCAAAACTCATCAATGAATTAAAATAATGACGCATAGATATTAAGAGAATTCTTTTGGTACAGTGTGCCGATATTATCATTGTGAATTTTATGTGATTTTTCTTTTTATAAAATTCACAATATTCTATATAAAGTTTGTAATTTTTTTCATAACATTTCACAAGAGCTCCTCAAGTTTTTGCATTGCGGATCATTATTTCACGTTGTGATATTAATTGATAAAGTTGTGAGATTTTATGAGAAAAAGCTGTGAGTTTTATATGAACAGTTGCACCCCATTACTTATGTCATATGAAAAAGTTCTAAGTTTTATAACACATTCTCATAAAATTTGCAAAAAGCCATATAAACTTTTTAGATGTTGCATCAAAACAAATCCTAGGTATTAAAAAATAACTTAGCATAAGTTTTGGATTAAAAAAAATGATGGCCTACTTGTTTAAAATCAAAAAATTCATTTTTTGACCCTTATTAAATAACTATTAGATTTATGATTTGTGGCTTATAAGACCCAACAAAAAGAGGAAAAAAAAGCTTATAAAAATTCAATTGTTATTCACTTACCAAAAAAAATAAGCCAAACTTAAATCTAACCCAATGCCCACTTAAAACAAAACAAATTAAAAACCTAGGCATCACCAGTATTGGTTGAGTCCTTGACCATTCATAATAGAAGAACCAAAACCTAAACAAGTAAAGCTTGCATTTGGCAAACAGCAATTCCACTGGCGTTTAGTTGGTTTGACCGAAAAATGACTGTTTGACTCGTATAGAATAGCCATTTCCGAAATGTTGCGAAGCCCAGCGTTTTCAGTCAAACAGCTGTTTGACCGCAAATAGCTGTTTGCCAAACGCAACCAAAGTGTTGTTCGTATTGCAAATGACTTTATCCATTACCTCTACTCTTCGTATCTTTGTAAATTGCAATTTTAATTCAATGCTTCATTTGTTATCATCTTTTTTAGCTTCCTTCAATGCTTTTGTTGTGTCCTTGCTAGAAAATCTTTTCTTTGCTTGTTTGGTATGAATTGGGTACATGCTAAAGAAAGCTTTAGGGAATGTTTGTGCTAGTGTACATTTATGGGGTAGCCAATTTGAAAATGAATTATAAGGCAATTTAAGTTGGCTACTATCAACTTTTTCTTTCGATAAATTCAAATTTGAATCCCTTTGTCATCTATTTTTGCAAGTCCATAGATTTAGATCCATAGATTTAGATTTGAAGGATTTAAATTCTAACTTTTTTAGTTTTATTGGTAGTAATTCTTAATGTCCAAGTAAGAAGCCTAAAATTCCTAGTGATATAAGGATGGGTTTGTGTGACTTAACATAGAAAGGTGTTTATGACTTGGAATTTGATAATAAAATAGGTGCTCATAATTTTTATTGTAAATATGAATTAGTTAAACGATTTGGTGTTAGGTTATCTAACATTGGTAGGAATAATAAGGGTGAAATGATATGGTGTAAATATGTTTGTAACAAAGAAGGGCTTAGATATAAGAAGCATATAGTAAGCATTTGAATAAAATTAAAAAAATGGGTTGCTAACTAATTTTTTGATGAATATAATCATGAGTTGATAGGGCATGAACACAATCAATTAAATAAGTCTCACAAGGCTATTTTCAATGCTGACAAGGCACAAATCAATAACTTTGTTTCTCATGGGATAAAGCCTTGTCATGTAATGAGTTTAATTGCTAAGTATTTAGATAGATATGGTCAAACTAGATTTTATAACAAAGATATGTATAACGTGATTTTAAGGGAAAAGAATATCATGGCAAATGAGGGTGATGTAGTGGTAGCTTTGAATTACTTAAAAAGAATAATAGAAAATGATCATTTATTCTTCATAAAGTATACCACTAATAATAAGGGGAGATTAAAACACTAGTTTTGGGTTGATAATGTTAGTTGGGTCGATGATGTTAGTAGTGTCAATTTCCAACACTTTGAAAATATCTTAGCATTTGATAGTAAATACAACATTAACAAGTACAACTTAACTCTCATTATTTTATTTTTTTAGGATGTAAACCATTATTAGAAAATTATTGCATTTACTTGTGCATTTATTACAAATAAGAGAGAAAAAACATACAAATGAGTGTTGGAAATGTTTATTAAAGCAATGAATGGTAAGAAATCACAATCTATTGTAATAGATAATGATAAACACTGAGAAAGGCCATTAAACGTGTAATGCTAGATGTAAGTCATAAGATATATGCTTGGTACCTTGAGAGGAATGCTTAAACTAACATTGGTAACTCTCATTTTACTAGTGCTTCTAAGAAATGCATGCTTAGTAATTTGGATATAGCTTAATTTAAGATAACTTAGAAATTTATTATGGATAAATACAATGTTTTAGACCACAAATGCATAAAGAAAGAATATAATGCAAGAAAGAGTAACGAGCATCCATACATCTTTGCAAATATTTTTTTATAGATTTGAGAACCACATCTCACTATAAGGTATGAATACATACATAAAAAAAATTTATATGGAGAACTTCTAGCCTTGTAAAGTTCTTACACCACTGTCAAGGAGTCTAAAATTATTTTAGATATAATGAAGTAAAGGAATATTATAAGTTAATGCACATTGAACTTATTTTCACAATTGCCTTGAGGTCTATTGAGAAAAATTCAATAAATTTGTACACTAGGAATACATTTTTTAATTTAGGAATGAAATTATTATTGTAAAATGCTTTGTCATTGATTAACTTGCAAAGGTAACAAATAAGATTTATCTTATTAAAAAGTATTGCAAGTTGAATAATGAGGAAGTTTAGTATTACCAGTCTAAAAGTAAACTTAAATGCTTTTGTGCAAAATTAAATCTTTTAGTCTTTCATGTCAACATATAATATGTATTATAGTGCAAAAGAATATGAAAAAGCTATTAATTGGATGTATGTAAAAGAAATAGACAAAAATAACGAAACAAATTAACAAGTTAGATATGGCAATAAAAAATGACAGTGAGCAAATCATAAAACTATGCCTTAGCAAATTAATTCAAAGTTATTAGTGGATATGTAACTTGGCTTCTAGATCCAATTTTGATTTCAATGAAATTATGGATAAAATTCTTATTATTTGAGAAATGATAAAGTTTAGTAAGGGTGGATCAAATGAAAACACACAAAAGTCTTCAATACCAAGGTTCATAGTGCAACCAATGTGAAAAACAGAAGATTAGCCATCTAGTAGACAACCTAGTGGCAAAAAGACTAAGCATTATTGTAGCACATGTGGTGAAGACTGTCATACTTACAAGACTTGCCTGTCTTATAATAGTCTTAAGATAACATCATTAATGTACTATCGTGATAGTCCTAAATTGTAATTGATATGGAATTTAATAATCCAATTTCAACTAGCTTAACCTAACTTTTTTACTTTGTATCAAACATATAATTTATTAATAATTTAAGACAGTGTTATATAATAAGCCAAAATATCTACAAATAAGTGTATTCATCTAATATTACCAAAGTAAGGAAGCTAAACCTACTTACTTTCCTTAGTAATTTAAGGTTAAGAGTTGCCTTAGCTAACCTAACACATGCAAAGTATTCTTATAACTGAGAATTCAGCTACACACTACAAGGTTTATGAGAATATTCTTATTTCTAACAAAATAATTTTTATAGTTGCCTTGCACAAAATAAACTTAGAAGATTCTATTCTTATTGTATTGGTGGTCTTGGAGTTTTTACAATAGTATCTATAAAAAAAAATAAGCATATAAAAGAGTCAATCTAAAACTTAGTAATTAAACAATTCATTTAGAATTAAATGATTTATGATTTGTGGTTTAAGAAAAAAAGCTTCAAAAATTCAATTATTATTTACTTACCATAAAAAAGCCAAAACTTAAATCTAACCTAATGCTCATTTATAACAAAACAAATTAAAATTTAGGTATCACTATTATCGATTAAGTCTTTGACCATTTCTAACAGAAGAATTAATACGTAAACAAACAAAGCACTATTCGAGTTACAAATCACTTTAGCTATGACCTTTATTTCATAAAATTAAGCTTCACATTGCAATCTTAAGTTAATGCTTCTCTTGTTATCATCTTTTTTTCCCACTTTAATGTTTTATTGTGTCCTTGCTAGAAAATCCTTTTTTTTTTCTTGTTTAGTGTGAATTAGGTATGTGCTAAAGATAGCTTTAGGGAATTTTTGTACTAGTGAACATTCATGGTGGAATTATAATAGGGTAACTAATTTGAAGAGGAATGGTGACACAATTTTAAATTAGCTATTATCAACAATTTTCCTTTGATAAGTTCGAATTTGAATCTCTCTATCATTTATTTTTGCAAGTTGATAAGTTTATAGTTGAAGGTTTTAAATTCTAGCTCTTTTAGTTTTATTGGTGGCAGTTTCTAATGTCTAAGTAAAAAGCCTAAAATTCCTAATAATGTGAGGATGAGTTTGTGCAACTAAATACACGAGGATGTTTATAACATGGAATTTAATAATGAAATAAATGCTTATAATTTCTATAGTAAATATGCATTGACTAAAGGATTTAGTGTTAGGTTATCAAATATTGGTAGGAATAACAAAGGTGAAATGATATGGCATAATTATGTTTGTAATGAAAAATGGCTTAGATTAAAGAAACACATAGAAAGCATTTGAATAAAATGAGAAAAAAATATGTTCTTTACTAATTCTTTAATCAACATAATCATGATTTGATAGGGCATGAACACAATCAATTGAATAAATCTTACAGGATTATTTCTAATACTGATAAGGTATAAATCAATAATTTTGTTTCTTATAAGGTAAGGCCTAGCCATGTAATGACTTTAATTACTAGGTACTTAAGTGGATATGATTGAACTAAATTTCATAATAAAGATATGTAGGACATGATTTCATGGAGAAAGAAGATCATGGCAAATGAAGGTGATACAATGACAACTTAGAATTAGTTAAGAAGGATGGTAAAAAATGACTATTTATTCTTCATAAAGTATACCAGCTATAATAAAGGGAGATTAAAACATTAGTTTTAGGTTGACTATGTTAATAGGGTCAATTTTCAATACTTTCGAAGTGTCCTAGCATTTGGTAGTACATACAAAGCTAGCAAACATAATTTAACTTTTATTATTTTTTTAATGTAAACTATCATAGAAAAACTATTGTATTTACTTATGCATTTATTGTTGATAAGAGAGAAGAAACATACAAATGGGTGTTGGAAATGTTTATTGAAGTAATGAATGGTAAAATATCACAATTTATTGTAACATATAGTAATAAGCAATGAGAAAAGCCATCAAACATGTAATGCCAAATGCACGTCATAAGATATATGTTTGGCACCTTGAGAGAAATGCTTAACATAACATTGATGACTCTTATTTTATTAATGCTTTTAAGAATGCATGCTTAGTGATATGTATATGGCTAGGTTCAAGATAACTTAGAAGCCCATTTGGATAAATATGGTGTTTCATACCACAAATGGATAGAAAAAATATAATGTAAAGAAAAGTAATGGGCATCCACATACCTTTGTGCAAATTTTTTTACAGGTTTGAGAACCACATATTTCTATAGGGTATGAATACATACATAAAAAAATTTATACAAAGAAGTTCTAGCTTTAAAAAGTTCTTACACCATTTTTAAAAAGCTTAAAATTATTTTAGATACAATAAAGTAAAGGAAGATTATAAGTCAATGCACATTAAACTTGTTTTCACAACTATAATAAGATCTATTAAAAGAAGTTTAGTGAATTTTTACACTAGGAATACATTTTTTAATTTAAGAATGGAATTATTGTTGTTGCAAAATGCTTTATCATTAATCAACTTGAAAGAGCAACAAATAAGATTTTTTTTTGTTAAAAAGTATTGCAAGTTAAATAATGAGGGAAGTTTGGTATTACCAACTTGAAAGTAAACTTAAATGCTCTTGTCAAAATTTTAAATCTTTTAGTCTTCATGTTGGCATATTATATATGTTATGGTATAAAAGAATATGAAAGTGTTACTAGTTGGATGTATATAAAAGAAATGGATAAAAATAACAAAACAAATTAACAAGTTAGATATGGCAACAAAAAATAACAATGAACAAATCATGAAACTACACCTTGGCAAATTAATTTAAAGTTATCAATAGATGTGCAACTTAGCATCAAGATTCAATATTGATTTCAATAAAACTACGGACAAAATGCTTATTATCTTAGAAATGTTAAAGTTTGGTAAAGGTGGATCAAATGAAAACACATAAAAGTATCAACACCCAATATTATAGATGCAACTAATGTGAATATAAAAGACTAGTCATTTGGTAGATAACCAAATGTTAAGAGGACTAAGCATTATTGTAGCACATGTGGTGAAAATTAGCATACATACAAGTCTTGCCTTATCTTAAAGCAATTTTAGGATGGCATAACTAACATAGTGTCATGACCCTTGTAAACCATGGCCAACATGGAATCCAATAGCCTAATTTTGATCAATTTAACCTAACTTTTTTATTTGGTATCAAACATTTGATTTGTTAATAATTTAAGACAACTTTATATGATAGATCAAAATATTTACAAATAAGTGTGTTTATCCAAAATTGCCAAAGTAAGGAAGTGAAACCTACACACTTTTTCGAGTAATTTAAGGTTAAGCTGTCTTAACTAACCCTAGCACATACAAAGTATTCTGATAATTGAGAATTCAACTACACATTACAAGGTTTAGGAAAGTATTCTTATTTACAACAAAATAATTTTTACGGTTGCTTTGCAGAAAATAAACATGGTAGATTCTACTCCCATTATGATAATGGTGGTGGAGTTTTTGCAATAATATTTATTAAAAAATTAAACAAATAAAAAAGTTAGTCTAAAATTTAGTGAGTAAATAATTTACTTAGAATTAAATAATAGAAGAATATTTATAATATCTTTACCATTTAGACTATTTCATTACATAGAAATATAATTGTATACAATAATACAAAGGGATAATAATATTTCTATTTAAGAGATTATTAATAATTAAATAAAATAAAAAAATTTAGACATCTTTGTAACCCTCGATTAACTTTATCTCTTTATAAATTTAACCTTATCTCTTCAAGGTTTACTTTCTCGTTTCATAAATATTTTTTTTGAATCTAATTTATATCACATCATTGATTTCATCGCTTTTTTTTTTCTAAATTCTCAACATAATAAGATCTTATACTAGGATTTTAACATCATTAATCAAATACAAATACATCCATATGTTAAATATATAAATATATGAACCATATATGACTATAATATGATATAATTCGATAAAAGATGCAAAATTAGAAATAATAAGGTGATAATCAGTTATATAATTGACTATAAAGGTCCAAAAGTAAAATCTAGTCTTTATAATCCATTATATAGTTCACCATAAGCATCCAAAGAACAATTTTTTTTAGGATAATCAACTATAAGCACTTCAAGAGTAACTCTTAGGGCTTTAGTTAACTATAGGCTCTAATCTATAGATTTTTCTACATTTTTACTATTCATTTAGCCTTGCAACTCCAATTTATCAATATAGGCAACCTTAGCTCTAGAAATATCATTAACACTAACATCAATATTCATGTATCAACCAAATTCAACAAGAAATTCATGTCATAAACTAAATTCCATATCCATTAATCACCAAATACCCAATTCTTATGAATTTAGCTACAACTGACTCAAAATTAGTTTTGCGAATCCTAGCCTAACCTAACTAGTTGAATCGGAATGACCAAGACCTTGGGACATAAAGTGAGCAGGAATGATCTTTAAACCTAAGGTTAGCATTTACTCAGATCAAATCAGGGAAACTAAGTTAAAATTTGAGTAAACTACTAACTTGGTTAAACTAATTCCAAAATTTCTTTAAAAAATTTAGGAAATGTCCACTGAGAAGCTCAAACAACGAACTATTTGCATTATAGTGGATGAACAGACCACTTGGCTTATGATGATATTCAATATATATATTGCAAACAATATATTTATGATAAAAAATTATTTTCTTGTAAACTAAACCAATAAAAATATATTTAATTTTAAATAATTAATTTCACCTATTTCAAAATATGCGTTCATTTATTAATTTATATTATTTATTTTATTATAAATAATAGTAATAAAAATATACGTATTTTTATATAATTATGACATAAAAGTTTAAAATTTAGATAAAAAATTTAAAACCTTCTATAATTATTTAAAATTTATATTATTAATGATTTAAAAATATTGATATATAATATAATATATCAAATATTTTATCAATAAATTTATAAATATAAAAATATAACAACGGTCTAACCATCCAGTTGAACCAGTTCAACCTTTACTTGATCACTTCACAGAGTCAATGGGCAAAATGGGCAAATCAGGTTTCAAAACATTTCTCAAAATTATTCAAAATCATTTAATCTAAATAAATTGTTTACTTGCCTAAGTATGAAAGAGATGATAGAGGTATAGAATTGCAACTAACTTGCCTTAACCAAAGCTAATTTAAGACCTTTAAGATGAAGTGCTCAAAATCCCTAATTTCTCTATCCAAAATAAAATTCCAAGAAACAACCAACCAAAAGCCTTAAATTTAGAGGAGTTACCTTTGTTTAACTAAGAATTTTTTATAAGAACTTAAGTTTCTTAGCCAAATCTTATTAAATCTACTTGAAGAAAAAAAATAAAAGAGGAGTAGGAAAAAGTGTTTGCTAGGAATTAAGATGGACAAGAATTGTGGTATTGGGTTTTAAGAATCTTAAAGGTTAGTTTAGGAATTTATCAAATGTTAAAGGGCAAAAATGAAAAGAAAACTTCTTATATCTCTTCCATACATACTTTCTTAATTATAATTGTACTCTAATATATAAATATTTTATTTCTTCATTTTCCTACTATTTTATCCTATATTCAATTACAAAATCTTATTATTCTCTCTAAAAATAATTATAACAATCAAATAATTATTTTTATACATAGAAATGTTCTAATTATTTTCAGTTTCTTAAGGTGTATAACACATACTTGGAGAGTATAGAAGTTCAATAATGCATGATGGCAATTATAAACTTGATAGGATTGATGATGAACTGGTTAGTGTAGAATCACTTACATGTTTGTTGTATTTTACTTATTAAAGTCCTATTTTAACATATCAATATGCAATTATAGTTTGCAAAGAATAGGTGAAGGTAATTTTGACATCTTTTAGGATAGGCTACAAAAAGCACTACTAGTAAAGAAAACAAAGAGCGTTAAACTGGTCAAAAGCCCTATGTTGATTTGCGTTTGTTACAAATTTTAGTCAGTTTGGATTTCGGTGAGTTTGAACCTTTAAAATTAGATTCATTTCTTTATTTAGGTAATATGAGTTAGTTTGTCACGAACCTAGTTAATTGAAGATCAATTTGTATTTGCAGACTCATAGTTAAAACCTACCATTAATTTGCATCTGTTGCAAGTTTTGATGAATTTGAACCTTTTAATGTAGGTTTTACTAATTGGTTTGTCATGAACTCAATCTGTCGCAAATTAGTTCGCATATGTGACAAATCATTCATTTGGCACTTTTAGAGAAGACAATTTAATGGATATTAGATAATGATAAACCAACAAAAGACAATAATGGATTTAAGCTTATAGTTTACTTTGCAAAGTTAATAGGACTATCCAAAGGATTTTAGGATTAGTTGTCAAATTTGAACCTTTTAGAATTACGAGTTGTTGTATTACTTGAATCATTGATATTTGTATTATTTAGTTGTAAAATTAGTTATGTGATAAAAACACCTTATGACTATTTACAAGTTGGGATTCATGTTTTTATCTCATGTTAGATTTCTAAACATGCACAAGAACATATGCAGAAAGGCTAGTGGAATTTATAAACATATATTCATCACCTATTTATCTCATTGGCCTTTCTTGAATTCACCTAATTATATTTTATATCTCATTTTTTAGAATGATGCACTTCATTCTCTGAAAACATTCTCTTTGTTATAAAATACAACATTCTTAATTTTTTAATTGTAATTCTGTTTTAGTATCATTTCTTATAATTGAAAAAAAAATTATATTGTTTTTATGTATAAATATATTCTTTTTTTAGAAGAATAAAAACACAATAATTGTAAGGTTTCCTTAAAAAAAGGGATACTTTTGTATATAAAAATGTAGAAAATGATTTTCACACTATATTAGAGAAGTGACTATAATTAAAAAATTAATATTATTGTATTTCAGTATAATAAAAATAGTTTAAAAGTGGAAGTGCATTATTCTATGAGATAAGGACTATAAACGAAGCAAAATCTCATGAAAGGGTAACGTTACTTAGCCTATTAGAAATTATACCCATCCTTTTCATTTCATCATTATTTTTGGCTTTGTTATTTTCGTCCAAGGGGTAATAGTTTTAATTATATTTGAGAAATTAAGATTCTTTCGATTTTTCTAAAATTTAGGATGCAAATTTAGGAAAAAATACAAAAAATGCTTTTATATTAAAATAGGGGGAATTAATGTAAAAAATTATGAATTTTAAATTAAAAAGTTATATCTTTATAATTAAAAATTAAAAATTGAGATATGCAAAACCTATTTGAGACATGTATTGCTTATTTGTTACTTGTTGTGTAAACGGATAAATACTAGATCAATCAATTAATCTAAAATTGAGTTTTTATTTTTAATTGGATGAAGCAATATTGTGATTTACACCGTCATCCCACACATAGAGTTTTAAGAACCTATTTTGAAATAATTTGTGCAATTGTTGTTTCAAATAAGTATGTTGGATCACAATTTGGAATGAGGAAGCCACCATGATTCCACCGTTCAAATTTGAAACATGAAAGGGTGATGTAGGATATACAGGAAATAAAAAAGTGGACTCCACTACATTTTTAATCCTCTTTTTATTAATAATAAATCAGAATTAAATTTATTTATTAAAACAAAACTTAACGAATTATACATTTGAAGTGAAGCAAAAAAGGATTCATTTGATATATCCAATTTCTAATTTTTCACATCTTTATACAATCAATAATCTCTCATTCAATATTTTATTTTAAGTCTTTTCTAAGAGCATTATACACTTATAAAATAGTTCTGTATTAGAAAGAAAAAATTTTAATTTTAATTAAAAATATAAAAAATTTAAAACTTTAATATACGAAAATAAAATTAATTTATTTTTTCTTCTGTAACTTTTTTTTCAATTCAAAATCAAAATTTAAAATTTTCCGTTCTTTTTCTTTCCTTTTGTCCGCACTAAACGTGGGATTAGATTCTACAATTTGTCATGGCACAAGCACCAATGCACATTTTTGTTTGATTTTGGTTTTACACCGCTGGATGAAGTCGAGTCAAAAAAAGTGGAAATGTGTAAAAGTCACTTTTGAAAATAAGAGGCGAAGCTGGTTTTCTGAGTGGTAGTGGAACTACAGGATCCAAAGGCTAGGGGAAGCATTTACCCTAAACTAAAGCAAATCATCCCCTCTTTCTCACTTCTCATCAAAGAAATCTGCGGAATATAAAACACATTGGCTTTCCTAAATTGTTTTCATTATCGACGGAAACTTCCTTAGAAGTTTCTCTCAGTCTCTCGCCGCCTTCAATTCGATTCAACTTCTCTGTTTCCTCACCTCATTCACCGTCAGATCTTTGATTTCAACTTTCAGGGTTTCAGCTTTCGCAAGAGAGATCGCGATGAGTTACTACGATCACCAGCAACATGCTCCGGTTGGCGTTCCTCCTCCGCAGGGTAAAAAAGATTTAATTTTGAAGATTCTTTTTTGGTTTATTGTACAATTTGTTTGATGGAGTTCTTATAACAATTGATCGATTACTTTTCATTGTGAATAATGAATAGGTTATCCACCGAAGGATGCCTATCCTCCTCCAGGGTATCCTGTAGAGGGCTACCCTCCACCGGGATACCCTCAACAAGGGTACGCTCCTCCGCCACCGCAGTACGCTCAGCAACCTCAGCAAGTCGGCTTTCTTGAAGGATGGTACGCTTTCTCTTTCACCAGCCATTCTGTCTCTTGTTGTTGTTCTACAATGTTCATTGCTTCTTGCAGAGAATTACAAGTAATCTTAGCAGTTTTATCTGTGTGGAAAAAGACGTAAAAGGGAAAGTAGTCCAAGAACTACTGCTAACCAAAAGCTATTGTTCAGTGCTGATGGACTTAATTGTGAATTTCCCAATATTATATGATAGCGTAGTCTTAGATTTGAGGCGGAGAATGGAAGAACTTGCCCTGCATCCAAGGCATTTAAGGAGGTGTTTGATCCCTAAGATTAAACATTTCTTGGAATTTTGATATTTCTAAGGATGTGATTTCATGAATTCAATTAGTAAGAATATGATTTTTTCATATTTGATTTAATTAAAAATATTCTTAAGTAAGTTATAATATTATATTTTAATTATTTTAAATATTTTTAAAAATATCATTTAATTACTAAAAATATTTTTATTAAAAATAAATGATTAGTGTTAGTGTATAGTAATCGATAATAGTAACTAATAATAAGTAATAATAATAAATAATGATCGCCAATAATAGATAATATTTAACGATGATCATTGAAAATAAGTGGTGATTGACAATGAGCGGTAGCTAATAATAATTATCGACAATGAATAGTAGTTGACGATTGTTACCAATAATGGGTAGTGATTGATTATTATCATTGATAATAGATAGTAGTCAATTATGATTACAGATAATGAGTAATAGTAAATGATAATAGCTGATAGTGAGTAATAGTAAATAATGATTATTAGTTATGGGTAATGATTGATGATAGTTATTGATGATAGATGATGGTTGATAGTGATCAGTGGTGATGAATAATGGCTCATAATAAAAATAAAAGAATGAATGGTGGCTTATGGTAGTAGCCGATGGTGGATGATGATCACTGATGATATAATAATCAATGATGACTGATCCAACAAATAGTGAAGTGGATAAAATTATTTTTTTATATCAGTTGAATATTCTCTTATTATGGTAATATAAAATATACACTTTTTCATGAAAATATTTTGAGAAAATATTAAATTAAAAATATTTTTAAAAATATTTATATTCCTAAAAATATATATATTTATATTTTAAATTTGAATCAAAGAATTTGACAATTTTTTTAAAACATGGAGAGTTTATGTAATGTGAATCCTATGGCAAATTGGCAATGGAGCGGCTGTTTCTTGCTTTCACATGTTACCGAATCATACATATTAGTTGTAGTTTTTACTTTTGAGAAATCTATCTATCTATCTATATTTATATTTAAATATTCTTTTAAAATTCTTTCATTTGTAAATTTTCTTCTTAAAGTAAAAAATTTTCCCTCTCAAAACAACTTCAAAAAAATTCATTGCAAAGAACATTTAATAAAATATTTTTCATTTTCATATTTTATTATATAAATTTACTTTCCTTTCAAATTTAATATATAATATTTATTTAATTATTTATCATTCTTTAAATAAATAAAAATTTGCATTCTACTAGTAAACTATATTTGATATTTATATTAAAAATTTAATAATTATTTATTTTTCATTCAAATATATTTTATTTTCTTAATAAATTTTTTATATATGTTCATATTGTAACTCATTATAATACTTATTAATGTGTTTATCAATAAAAAGAGTAAATATTATATTTTTAAATTAATTTTGAAATATATAAGTTTGATTGAATTGGGAATCTGATTTCTCAAACTTAAAATTTTTTATTTGATTACTAATTTTAAAATCTTATATTAATTTTTTTTTCAAAAATAGAAGATTTTTATAAAATATTTAGAAAAGGAAAGTAATCTATGTCTTTATATATGTATATTTTTATACTTTTAATTGTAATTTTTTAACCGTACAAATTATATTAACTTGTATTGTTCTTAGCCTGAGTGTGTTAGGATATCTAACCATTACGTGCAAGAAGAAAAGTGAACGAGGCTTATGTGTGTGTTTTGCAGTCTGGCGGCCCTCTGCTGCTGCTGCATGCTCGATGCTTGCTTTTGATTCTCGGGAGGGAACTATGGGACTTACGCGCTTCCGGTTCAATTCAAGATCAGCATTATTACGTTGTTAACATTTTTCTATTGGAGATAACAATTTGTCTGAATTTTTATCATTTGTGATATGACTTCAAACATGTTGAATGGATGCGAATATTGACCTTGTGGCAGAACAGTAGCTAGCGCCATAGTTTCCTTTATCTTATCTATTATCCCAAATTGCACTTATTATATGATAATATTTTACTAATACTCTCTTAGGGCCATGCATTGGTAGACGAATCTTATTTAAAAAAAAAAAAAGGTAAGTAATTTTTCATATAAACTTTATTTATTTCTTTAAGATGGAAGATACTTTTTTATTTTTTATTTTTTTAAGTTGTTAGCGTTATGTTGGCATATATGGTCAGAGAAAATTTTGTATCTATGCCACTTATATTTAATCATATTCAATAAATAGAAGATATTTATCAATTTTTATAATTTTTAATATCTTCAAAATTAAAAAATTATATTTTTTAATGTGTATAGATTTATAAAATTGATAAATATTTTTTTATTTGTTAGATATAACTAAATATACATGGTATAATTAGAGAATACGAGAATTTTTATATTGTCATTTAGTTTTGTAGCTAGGATTATGAATTAGTGGGGTCAAATATTTATAGTTATAAAATAAAATACATCTATACTATCATTACACTGTTTCTAACTTGTTAACTTGTGAATGGAAATATTAAGAAAAATATCACATGTGATTTTTACTATTAATATTTTATCCATTTATATTAAACTTTTATTCAAATATAACAAAAATTATCACATGCAAATTATATACTTCTTTGTTAGCTTTAATGTATCCTTCATTTCACCGTATCCTTTACACTTTCCTCTTCTACATAAACACGGGAGCTAATTGAATCGATATTTAGGATAAATGAAAATTTCTCTGTTAAAATTTATATGATATCATGACGTGCTACAAATAGTAAAGGACTTCAATAATAAAGAACCTTATGTCTTGTCTCAACCTAGAGGAATTGAGCAAGTCCTTGATTACTTGGGAATTAATATCAAATGGAAACTAAAAAAATGTGGGATTGAGGTGCTATAGCTTAAGAGTGCGGAAGAAATAGATGTAGAGATGATACAAATAAGATTTTTAAAGTCTCATTGAAGTTTAATGGAGTACAGAGAAGAGTATATGAGAGAATATGTGCTAGATTTTCTTACACTCTTAACAGAAAACAAGTATAAGTAAATTAATAGTGCAAATTACCCATATTTTTTTTAATTAAGAATGGATAAAATGTATTTTTCTCTAAAATATAAATACAAATCATGTGATAAATAATTATAACTTAAAAAAATAGTAAGTTGAATTGTTTGATAAATATATTAAAATTTGTGATATTTAATCAATTAACATTTTCTAAACATCAATTTTAACTAAGAGTATAGGTATTTCTTACTAAAAATTTTTCAAAATGAAATAAATTTAATTTTTATATTAAAATTAAGAAATAACTTATAAACCAAGGAGATGAAAGTATCAACCATAGTGGAGTTGGTGAATAAAACAAAAATAAAAAGAATGGGTTCAACAAATCAACAAGAGTAATAAAATTTAAATAAAAAATAAAAATAAATTAAGATAATTGAACGTTGTTGAGCAAGTCAATGGGGTCCACTACATTGCAAGTGGCTCCGCCACCGTGATATCATTGCCAATCTAATAACCAAGCGACAGAAATGACCCATACAGCGATTGCCACTTGCCACCAACACCAAATCATACCGCACTGCCTTCTTTACATCTCTGCCTCATGTTCTGCATCATATCCTAATCCTAGGCGCTCCCAACTTTAAACGGGATAGTACTTGTCCCATCTTGCTTCTCTGGTTCCTCACTGATGTTACCATTCAAACGCACTCATCGAAGATGTCGTTTACTTGCACATTCAAAACGAACACGCTTCAAACTTCTGCGGTGCCGCCTTCCCACAAAACAACAACGTTAGCTCCATACTCAGAGACCCCACTTATTATATAGTGTATTGAGGCCTCGTTTTGTTCCTAACCAGTCTCAGTCCTTCCGTTTCGCCGCGTAATTGACATTGTTGGTAGTTCTCTTGTTCAATATATTGCGAAGAGAAGTAGGATGGCTAGCTGTAGTTCAAAGCCACTGGCGTCAGTGCAAAATCTAGCAGAATCCATGCTTTCGCGCAGCGCCAAATACTCCCACCTCGTCAATTTTGGCGCAAGAGTGAAATTTGCGAGGTGTAATTGCAGTTTCCAACGGAGAAAAACGGCTGAGCTTGCGGTGGTTAGAGGTTGTGGCGGCGAGGGGTACGGGAGTACAGAGGAAGACCAAGAGTTCGTCAAGGTTCTGAGGGAAGCTCAGCCATATATTTCAGTGCATAGAGACAGAATTTTCGTTTTGTTGATCTCTGCAGAAATGCTTGCTACTGCTCACTTGGATGCCATTCTCAAGGTACAATTTCTGGTCTTTGGTCTCTCATATGGTGTTAGTGATACAAACTTCACAGTCTAGGGTGATCATTAACAAAGTATTTATGTGGCAGCCAAATAGCTGTTTTATTAGCTTTGTGAATTAATTATTTTAAATGTTTCATAAATAACTTATTAGATCGGTTACTTAAATTTTAATAAATTAAATTAAAAAAATTAAATAATTCACATTTTAAATTAATTAATTGATTCGTGAAAGATATAAAAAAAAAGTAAGATTATCCATAAATAATAAACTAATTTTTACCTTTAGCCTTACTAGAAAACCCTCTAGCAACTCCTCCAGCCCTTCATTGCAGCTGCTCTCATCCGGTGGGGTTGGTTTTATATAATTCTTATATTTAATTTGGGCTTTTCATGGTTAATATTCTTTTTAATTTCCCCCATCATCTTTGTTATAGTTCTTACTCCCAATACGTCTTTTCTTCCCAATTTCCCCCCATTGATTATCAGAATTTTATAAAAATACATCTATCAAATTTCTCACAATGAGCTCCTTTAATGAGTTATGTCATTAAAAGAACTTTTTTCGTTTTGTACCTCATGAGAATTAATAAAGGATTTGAATTTGAGGAGATAATTCATGCTCAAAAAATTAAAAATAAAAAATGAACTATAATCGAAGGGATGATTAATTTAATATGTCTTGTTGTGATTTTACTTAAACATGAATTTTTCTTCATCTATCTTTATAGGCTTGATATTATTCTAACAATCATAACAAAATATATTTAGTAGAACATTCCGAAATTAATATAAGAATAATTTATGATCATATTTTAATTGCTGAAAAAAATTATTCATTGTATTCTTTAAAAATAGCCTATATAAGTTAAAATATATGTCTATTTTTTAAAGTAATTAATTCTATTTCATTTGAAAATAGTAATTCAAAATTAATTTCAAAATATTGTTAGGGGTGTAAAATGGACGGACCGGACAAGATACGGACCGATCCGTATTACCTATTAAAAAAATGGATTAAATGTTAAAGAGTTTGTATTTGATCCGCATCCTTAAGGATACGGATTGGTTCGCAGACTTTAACTGTAAGTTCGCGGATCGATCCGTATCTGTTCGGTCCGTGTGGATTTTAGTCTGTCCGGACTGATCCACATTATTTGTAAAAAAAATAGACCAAATTTTAAGTGATCTAAGTCCATTAAAATTCGATCCATGGACTTCGGTTTGTTTTACATCCCTAAATATTAGGGTGGATGCATGCTTAAGCTATAAAGTCTCATTCATTAAATCAACAAATATGATATGTTTCTCTCTTTTCGAAATCGGTCAGCAATATTCAATATATAGGATGTTTAGTGTTTTCCTTCTTTATCACATTTGTAGCTAATTTTACAAGTAAATTTATCAAATTTTGATTCATATTTAATTTTGAGATATATGTTATGATAAATGATTTCACAATTAATTCATATGAATTATATTAATGAATTACTAATTTCCTTTCTTTTAATATCAACCTAACAAGAAACTGTAATTATTTATTTCTTATAGGAAAATTAAAAAAATATGATAAATTATAATTAAGTATTGTTTTAAAAAATTAATAAATTATAATGATATATCTTCTAGAAGAAATTTAATTTGATAAATCATATATAAAAATTGAAATATTATAAAAATAAAATAATATTTTATAATAATATTCTTATATGATATTATGCATATAAACTGTTAATAATAAATAGTTGATATTATCAAATATTTTTATTTAAATAACTAATATTATTAGTTAATTAAATTAATTAATATAATTAACTGTCAATTAATAATTAATATAATTAATTAATTATAAAATAGACCAATATTTTCTATAATAGATTTTGGCCCAAGTTTGTTCTGTAGATTTAATAAGAAGTCGAAAAATCGGATACAAAGTTCTTTTGATAATAAAGAATGGGTAAAGTTTTCATTAGCGGTGCTATGTATTGAAAATAAAATTTAAAATAAAATTGTTATTACAAATTAAGAGTCAGTAAAAAGTATAAAATAGTAAGATAAATTTATAAAATTTAATTTAATAAATATAAAAATTTAAAAATGTATTTAAGATTCTATTTTTACTGCCATGGCATTTTTTTATGTCCTAAATATCTTGCTTCCTTTATAGCTGAATTTATGTCGAAACTTTTGCCTTGGTCTGATCTTCCTATAACCCGAGAGGTGGTAACTTTTTATAGCGTAATGTTTGCTACTGGGAAATTTACGGAGCAATTAATTCACATAATATTTTTAATATTTACAAGAATATTTTAGGAAAATATTATATCATCATATTTGATTTAAAATTTTAAAAAATTTAAAAATATCACATTTTTGAGAATATTTTTTACTCAACTTTCTCTCATAATATTTCTATGGGATAAGAATATTGATATTAAAATAAAAAAATAAAATTATCTTCATATTTAATTTTCTCTCTTGTTTATCATTTTATCAAATAATTTTCAATTTAAACTAGAAAATAGTTATTATTTTATTTTTAAATATTTTTATTATTAAGAAATGTAATGTCATTAATTTTTTAACTATAATTCCTTTTCGATCGTTGCTCCTAATGTTTGAATGATTATTTTAACATATATATATATATATATATATATATATATATATATATATATATATATATATATATATAATTGCTTTGAAGAATTATACAACAGGTATGGAATTTTTTTTAAAAAGCATATTTATTCATAAAAATATAAAAAATAATATTAATTTATTCTAAATAAAGAATATATTAATTTTTAGAATATAATATATTAATTATTAAAATATAATAAAAGTATAAAATATTTTTATATATATTTTAATAAATTTTTAGATATTAAATATTAAAATTTAATTTATAATATGTTAAAATTTTTTTAATTATTTATGTAATTTTAAATAAGAATATGATTTATTATATTATATTTTATAATAAAAATTTAATAAGGATATTTTTGAAATAATATTAAAATTCTCAAGAAAAATATAAACTAAATATAGTAATATAATATATATAGAATTTTGATAAAATATTCTTCAAAAAATTTATAATAAATCAAATATAAAAACGTTACATTTATATTAATTAAATTTTTAATAATCACATTCTCAAGAATATATTTTTTTGAGAATGTAAAATTTCTCAAACCAAATGCTACTTATGAATAATTTTAGAATAAAAATGTATTATACCTATGTTTTAATATTAATTAACTTTTTAAACTTCAAATTGAATATTTAACCCTTTATAATTATGTTATAATTTTATCTAAAACGAAGACTGTTATCTTTAATTTTGTTTTAATAAAAAATGTTTATTTTAAGTCATTTTCTCAAATTTATTGCTGTTTCAACTTATATTTTGTAATTAAACAAATTATAAACTATAATTTAACCTCCCAAATTCATATCAAACAAAATAAACTAAATGTCTCATTTATTTTGTCAAAAAATATTTTTCATATAAAAATATTATTTGCATGTATATTAATGGAAAAGTAACAAATCACTTATATTTGTGGTTAAAAAAATAATATTTAGAATCATAAGGTTGAAATAAAGTGAATTTCTTTTTGACTCTATTTGTTTTGATGGAAAATATTAAGGTAAAAGAAAGTATTTTATTTATTTAATATTAAATATAAAAAGTTTGAAAAAATGTAACTTTCTTAAATTTAAAAAGAAATTTACTTTTCTTTACTATCTTAAGTATTATTTTTTAAATCATCAATATAAATAATATATTACTTTTACATTAATATAAATGTAAATAATATTTTTCTATAAAATATATTTTCCAACAAAGTAGAATGAAGCTCAAACTCTTTATATTTAACACTAACAAAATAAAGTATTTTTTCTCATTTTAATATTTTATAACTATATATTATCAAAAACATTTTTCATTGATACAAAGGGAACAAAGTAAAAGGTAAAGATATGAAAGTTATGTTAAAAAGTTATAATTAACTTTCAAGTTTTGTACAAAACAAATTAAAAATAAGAACTATTAATTTCTTCTTAAAATCTCCAAGTAGAGGGGAAAAACCTAGTCTTTAATAGAATGAAAT
The DNA here is from genome assembly GCA_020226215.1 of Sindora glabra. Taxonomy (NCBI): domain Eukaryota; kingdom Viridiplantae; phylum Streptophyta; class Magnoliopsida; order Fabales; family Fabaceae; genus Sindora; species Sindora glabra. The sequence goes on from CM035236.1 coordinate 7,051,379, forward strand.
TCTAATTGAAGCTATCTATTGAGATTATCCTTAATTTATAAAAAAAAACATTAAAATAAATTATAACTTTTAATTAAATCTTTTTTTAGTGAATAGATGAAGTATGAATTAATTCTTTTTAAATAATCAGGGTCAAAGTCCAAAAAAGAAAAAAAATTTAAGCAAATTACTCCAAGATAAAGACCCCAATAATGTTATCAAAGAGCAAACTATTGAGATTTCCCACAAGTAATCTAAAATATGTTTTCTCAGATATTGATCTAAATTTGTAAGATACCAACCAATTAGTATATTTATTTTCCTTTGTGATAAGTATGAAGAATTTCAATTCTCCACTCTTGATTAAGAAGTTTCTAATGCTATTTAGTCCTCTATGCTTCATCGAAGGAGTCGTCACTCTTTTCAACGAATCCGCTAACAATTTAGAATTATACTCCGAAATGATGCTCCTATAACCTTTTTGCCATACTAAGATTAATATATAGGAAAACTAAGATTAACCTATGAAGTGCAACCCACAACTCCACCACAAAAGAAGAGCAAATGCTAAGATTAATATATAGGAAAACCAACCAGCCAAGCCCCATCTACATTCCTCACAATGCCATCACGATTTGCATATCCGGGTTATTCTCAGAAGCACCATTCACATTAAGCTTGCACCATCCAAAAGGAAGAAGCCACTAACAAATATCCACAACTACCTTATTCGAAGGTCCTAAAGAGAATTCTAATGAGTAAAGACATCTCTAATGATATACGCATTTTTCAGGAGAAAACTATTAAGGGTTTTCTGGCCTTCAAAACTCAGGATAAAAAACATGACTATTATGCCACTTTCAAATCTACCAAATTAAGACCCCCTATATTAGGAACCAATCAATGTTTAAAGACTTTCCTAGCTGGTTTTTCAAATTGATTTTAAACCACTTCCATCCATCCTAAAGAAAATAGCTCTATGTTTGACATCAAGAAGCTCCAGCCATATTTTTTTTTTCACAAGGGAGCAATTCTGCAAAGTATGCAAACTGCCTTCGGAAACTGCATTACCCAGAGGGCACATTGCCATACCCAATCTTTTGTTGCTCCTAATCACATTTGTTGGTAATCCATCAGTGCAACATCACCAAATGAAAAATCTAATCCTCTCCAAACCGTCACATTTCCATATATGTCTCCAAACATCCTCAGCCATAATATTAGAATTCTCTCTTAGATTGAAATAAGTCGAGCTAACAGAAAAATTCCCATCCGAGCTGTCTCTTAAAATACTGCAAGAGACCCCATGTTGTCATCTAGCGAACTTATAGCCACTATCTATAGCACGTTTTGAAGTGGAAGCCAATGATTCAACAGATCCAAGTTCCACTAATTTGCCAAGCTAGCAAATTCATGGACAGTCAAATGTTACATATGCGACGGAACCATCTGCAACGTTTTCTCCAAAAAGTTTTCATTCTCCATCCACACATCAATCCAAAACGACATGTTTCTGCCATCATTAATCAAGTGACCCATTCCCGAGAGACATTTCAACCAAAGCTTAGCCAGATTTTTCCAAAGAAATGAATCGAATTAACAAGTATTCACTTAGACAACCCAATCACAACTTTGAAGATATTTTCCTTTTAAAACTGAAACTCATAGAGAGTTTTGATCAGTGATCAACTTCTAAATTAACTTCATTAATCAAGCATAATTCATCAAATGCAAATTTTGGAAGCCTAAGCCTCCCACATTTTTTGGCCTACAAAAGAAATTCCAGGAAATAGTATAAAGCATTCTTCCATTATAGTTATGGCCCCAAACAAACGACCCCTGATGTTCAATCTCATTCAGAGTAATACCCGGGATACGAAAAGATTGTATAGAAAAAATAGGAATAGCCCTTATTATAGACCTAGCCAACATCACCTTACGAGCCATAGGTAAAGATTTTATTTTCCATCCAGCTAATTTATTTCAAACTTTCTTTACTAAATAACAGTATGCATGTTGAGTAACCATTCGATGAACAATAGACATGTCAAGATAACAACCTAAATCATTCGTAGTAAAGAAGCCACAAATATTCAAGATTCTCTACCTTACATATTGTTTCATATTCTTTGAGAAAAAGATACTAGTTTTGGCTTTATTTGCATGTTAGCCTGACATTTTGGTAAAGCTATCCAAACAAGACAGTATGTTCATAATTTGAGAAGTAAAGACTACTCAACTAATAATAAACCATTAATGTAAACATCATATGGGAGATTCCCAAACCATTTATTTCCACTTTTAAAGGAATCCATTATTTTTTATTTGTTACATCATTAATGATATGAGAAAATTTATCTGTGCAAAGAACGAATAGAAAAGGAGACAAAGATTTTCCTTTTTTGATACTTTTTGAAGTTAGAAATCACTCTGTTTTACTCCTATTCTACAGAATACTAAAAGATACCAATGTAATACACCTTATAATTAAATTAATTATATCCGTTTCCATTTGAATTTGATAAAGAATATCCACGATGAAAAATAAAAAAATAATAGTAACCTAACTTAAGTAGTTAAGTTTAAATATAATTTTGATACTCTAAAATATAAATTATTTAAATTTGGTCCCTTATTTAAAATACTTTATTTTGGTCATCCTAAAAATGTAATAGGACCTATTTTGGACTTACAACTGCCTTCCGTTTTATTTCCTATCCAAACGGTTGAGGTTTTTGCCCTCCTTCGCCTCCTCTTTCTGTTGCCGATATCCATCTTTGCCGCAACCCCGAATGGCTATGAAAGGGTAAAAGTATTAAATTGCAGTTTTTTGAAAAACTTATTTTCGTTTTACCACGTTTTAAAAATATATTATCGAAATACGCACTATGAGGGAAGGCGCCATCGCGTGTGGCGCCACTGGGCAGGCTTAAGGGCGTCATTCAAAATGGCGCCCTCACCATTTTAGCCAAGTTAGCGATTTGGAAATCATGTTAATATCATCTGCTTTCCTTTGAACAATAATTTGGCTGATTGAGCATTTTGACGATATGTATTTTCAGTCATTCACACACATGCACACATATAAGTAATTATTAATATAAATATATATATATATATATAGAGAGAGAGAGAGAGAGCTCTATCATGATTTTACAATATTAGTGTATTTGGAGAAAGCCCATATGCTCAAATTACTTATCAAATTTTACTTTATTTCACGTTTTTTTTTTCTGTTTTAATTCCTATCAAGCACCAAGGTTAAGCAAAATTTGACGAGCTGTCTTTATCATCTGTAATTAATTGATACTTGCAATTAAGTGATTCTCATACATTTATTCTTGCACTTAAATGATGTAAATGATGTCGTTTGCATCTTGGTCTTATTTTTCTCATTTGTCTCCGGTTCGTTTGTCTATTTGAAATCTTGAAATGGTGAAAGAATGGCCCTTGTTTGAAATCACAATAAATTGTAACGTGCCTGTATCATGTAAATACGGAGGCGTCATGTTAAAAGGCGCCTCCCAGAATAGTTAATTACGAAGGCGCCTTTCAACATGGCGCCTGCAAGGCACTTCAAATTCAATGGCGCCATGTTAAAAGGCGCCTTCAGCATGGTTGCTGTCCCAAAAACCTCAGATGGTGTGACGCCCTCAAGCTCCTTGGACGCCATTCCATATGGCGCCTTGCATATTTTAGTAATTAGTTTCGAAACTACGATAAAACGAAAAAAAATTTATAAAATAACCGTATTTCGATACTTTAACCCTATGAAAGGCAAGTGACTTCCATCGTCCCTTTCTTCATTCTTGTGTCAAAGTGTGAATGATTGTGGATCAAAATACGGAGACAGTAGATGGACAGCATCAAATCCTTGAATCTAGAGGCAATTAACCTTAAATTTCATCTTTTCATAAACTATCATTTCGTCCAAGCAATGACTCCTCGTATGTTACGTCCGTTTGCTGCAGCTTCAGACCCAAATGGAAATTTCTCATTATAGTTCACAGGACTCTTTCTCCCTCCTCCTGAAAATGCAGAATCTCTCTATTTAATCTTCTTGGCAATCCACTGGAGAATGTCTGTTTACCCCAACGATGGTGCCAAAGTTGCAAAACTAGGATTGCCCATGCAGGAAAAAAAAATCTAGTAGAGAGACTTAATATCAATTGACACATGGTGATAATAAAATAATTATTTTATTAATAAATTATGTTGATAATAAGAGTTTATTACTTAACTAATATGAAGATTAACATAAAAAATAATGGATTAAAATTTTGAAATTTTTATTATGATTAATAATTTCTTTAGTGTTGTTAAATAAATTAAAATTTGATAAGACTTAAATGTGTGATTTTAAAGTGTAAGGGGAAAGTTGGCTTTGAAACCTAGTTTAAAATATATTATATTTTTCTTTGTTTTTACTCTTTTAGCATAAAATTATAATTTACAATTTTTTAAAAAGTTATATTTTTTTTGGCAAACTCGTAATAGTATATAAAAAATTATAAGTATATTAAAGTTATTTGAGTATTTTTATATTTTATATAAAAATATTTTTTGAAAATATGAAAAATATAAAAATACTTTAAAAAAATTATCAGAGTAAATGTAGTATGCCCTTCAATGAACTTTTGCGTCCCCCCATCTACCGACAAGGAAAAGAAAAGTTCAGACCTTTTCCTTTCTAGACTGTGGTGAAATCCTTTTAGAAATAATAAAGTAGATACGTAGCCGGCTTGGGGATTGTATTTTTATTAATCTCGCATTATTGTAGATTGAAATATTTGTGCCCTTAACTCCATTTTTCATTCTAAAATAAAATAAGATTTCTTATTTTGGGGATCGAAATTAAGATTGTGGGTAAATACTATTCATTTTTGTTGCCTATACGTACATTTCGGTAATTGCTTGCGTTATTTGTACTCAGGCCAAATATATAGGCTTCCATTTGATTTGTTAAAAAATATTTTTAAAATAATAATAATAATAATAATAATAATAATAAGAAGAAGAAGAAGAAGAAGAAGAAGAAGAAAGAAAGTGATGTATCATTTATATTAATAATTTAAAAAAATGATATTTTGAAATGTGAAAGTAGAAGAAAGCAAATCTTTTTTTAATTTAAAATTATTATTTTTTAATTTTCATATTTAATATTAAATAAATAAAATAATTTTATATTTAATATTTAATAACTATATGTTATAAAAAATATTTACTATTGAAACAAATGGAGCCAAAATCATTAGTAGGCATTTAGTGTAATAATATTTGATATTATTTTAAATATTTTACTTTCTGTCATACGAAAAATTTGAACTTGATGCTTAACGTGTATGTTTGTATGTATTAGATAAATTATCATTCTTATTATTATAAAAAATATATAAAATTATTATTTTTTTAATGAATAATGTAAAAAAATTATTATCATTAGAAAGCAATATAATAATTTATTAGAATAAGAGGTTGTTTAACTTGTGGAAATAGTATGGAAAGTGTAACTTCTTGAAGAGTAAGAAATCCTTAAATCATTTGATTGGGTATTAATTATCAAAATGGAGAAAGTAAAATTTTTTAAGAAGTTTTATTCCTTATCAATTATCAAAAGTTACTCATTTACATTTATCTCAATAAAAAGAACTTTTCATATTTTTTATAAATAGAAATATAAAACTACCTCTATTCTATTTATCAAATGACCACTTCTATCTTTTGTCGTCACCATTGGAAAATCATAATAAATATTTATTAATGGTAAATATGATTTATTAATTATAAAATATAAATATACTTATTCAAATATAATTATTAATTATATAAAATAATTCTTTTATTCAATATATAATAAATTGAATGAATCATATATAAAATTATATAAATAAAAATTAATTATTATATCATAAATATAAATTATAAATATAGTAATAAATATTATTATAATAGAATATCAATTCTAAATATAATTATATTTATTTTTAATATTCAATAAAAATATATTTTTATATTTTATATAAATTTAATAGAATTAATTATTTAATTAATAATTTTATTTATTTAAATTATATATCATTTTAATTATATTAAGATGATTTAAGATATATATATAAAAGATATTTTAATTTTTTTACATAAATATATTTTACTTTCTTATAGGAAGTTGAAAAAAATAAGAAATTACTAATTTAGAAAAATTACACTGAAAAAAGAATTTAGAAATATAATTTAACAAAAAAATTAGAGGCAATTAAAATCTATTGATATTTCTTATTTTTTTATTATAATTTTGAAGGGTATATTAATTATTTTGATAATATTTGTTAGAAAATTTAGTGTTAAACCAAAAAATATAGGAAATTAGTTTTGAGAATTGGTAAAATTTATAATGGAATTTAGTTTTTAATAAATTCAATTTCTATAAGAATATACTTCTTGTTAGAAGTGAAAATAAGTTAAATCGCTTATTAGAGACTTACAACTTGGTCTATTTTTAGCTCAACCTAGCCTAATATCTCTATTTAATTATGTTAGGATAAGTTTGGTAAATAAGCCTACTTAAATAAATAAGTTACGCCTATTTTTTATAAGTTTGGTTTATAAGTCTATTTAATTATTAAGATATTTATATATAATATAATATAATATTATATTATATAAAATATATAATATTAATATAATTTAATATATATAATTTTAAATATAAATTTAATTTAATTATTAATTTATTTTTTATTCTAAAGGTTTAACTTATTTGAAACTTTAATTATGTAAATAAATTTTTAAATAAAATAACATATTATATTAAAATTTATAAACAAGTTAATTCAGACCCAGATTTTGACTTAATATAAATTAATAACTTAAATTTACATCAATAATTTATAAATTAAATTTAACTTAACTTATTTTTACCTCTAGAATTAAATGATTCCAATTTGCTATTTATTGCTCTGCTTGCGAAATGAAGTGGACAGTGGAGTATACTAATGTATCTAGACAACTATGTACATTTTAAATTAGTTCTTAACTTCCAAATTTATCCCAAAAAAATAAAAATATATAAATAGGTGAGCATGCTTTTCGCATGATTTAGATTAATTCATATATCACTTTATTATACATTACATACATAAGAATTTTCCATTTTGTCACATTAATTTACTCTTTTTTATTTTTTTGGGCCATTTACCCATATATCTATGTATGCATATTGTTATACTGGGCTCAAGCCCGCATCTGCAATGGTCTAATATTACCCGGAGTTAAATCGTTTCTTTTAAAAAAAATGCACCTTTTTTCAATATAAAAACACAACCATATTAGTTGTATTAAAAATATATTTTTTTTAAAATTTATATACTTTTATTTAGTTTGTTTTTAGAAAGTTTGGAATGAATTTATTTAATAGACAACTCATTTACTATGACGTTAGTAAATTATTTTAAAATATAATTTAAAATTATAATATAATCATGTTAACTAAATTATTTACGAGGCAAGTTTAAATATAATTTTTTTAATTTTTATTTTTAATTTAAAATAGTCTATTTTATCTTTATAAATATCTAATTAATTCAATTTTGTATTCTTTTACTTGATTTTTATTTTTTTTGACTTCACAATACTATTTCCATCAAATGTCTTTTCTATATTAATATGAAATAGTATATCTATTTCTATCAAATGTCTCCTTTGTATCAATATAAAATAATTTATTTACAAAAATTATGTGTTTGGATATTAAAATTTTTGAATAAAATTAAAAGGGTACATAGTATCTTTATATTTTTTTCAGAATTTATTAATTTTCACATTTTAAAAATATGATTTATTAGAGAAATATTACAATAAGTACTTAAATATCAATAAAAATTAATAGAAATTGATACAATTTAAAATGAATTAAATAGAAAAATTAAAATTGTACTAATTTTATATTTGGATGAATTAAAGTAAATTATTTTAAATTAAAAGATTAAAATTAAATAATTTATATTTTAAATATATTTAAATCTTAAAATTATAATTATAATTCAATTAATTAATTCTCAGGAGATTAATTATATCAATATTTTTAATTAAGTGTAATAAATTACTCAATTACTAAATTAGCACCGACAGAAATCAAATTACTAAACCAAAATAATCGACCGCTGTGCGGCGCCGGGAAGGCAATCCTGTAGATTACATAAGATATATGCGATTGCGGGTCCCGTCGCCAAAGGCCCCTGACGGGGCAATGGCGGCTTGTTCTCCCCTAAATATTTGTTGACGACGCCAAACCCCTGACTTCTCTGTTTCGGCTCCGACATCATTCGTAGTTAGCTTCACAATGGCAGCTTCCTTATCAAGCTCTTGCTTATTTCTTCAAAATCCTCAAAAGCTTTCAGATTTCCACGTCTCCAATAATTGTAATGTCTGCTATTCGCCTCATCCTTTCAAACCACAAGTGAAGCTTAAATTTCGTTCCCTAAAACCCTTGTCTTTAGCGTTGGATGTGGGGGCTAAGCGTCACACTAGATTCTCAACTAAATGCAATGTGTTCAGTGAAGAACTGTCTGGGGGCGTGGAAGAGCAGAGCTACAACTCCGTGGAAGACAAGCAATTTGTTCGTTGGTTCCGCGAGGCATGGCCTTACTTGTGGGCCCATAGAGGCGGCACCTTTGTTGTGATTATTTCTGGTGAAATTGTCGCTAGCCCTCTCTTAGATGCCGTTCTCAAGGCATGTCCTCTAAGATTTTGCTTGTTTGGTATTCACAATATATAGAAAGGATAATTTTTTTTTTAAAAAAAAAAATCCCTTCTTCACCCTTCGGTGCACTGGCTGGTTCACGTATAAATTGCCTACTTGAATGCGAATTTGATTGCAGGATATAGCTTTCCTTCATCACTTGGGCATTCGGTTCGTTCTTGTTCCGGGGACGCATGTGCAGATTGACAAGCTTTTAGCTGAGAGAGGTTAGTCACAATTGGTTGTCTATGCCTTTATGCCTCTCCATAAGCTTTTCAGTGTGAGGGAGAATACGATATATCATGAACTTGATGTTTTTATTTCCCAATTTTTACCTTATATTTTAAGCCATTGTTAGTGCATGACAAAATGAAAAGATTCAAAAAGTGTTCTTAGTTAATGCATGACATGGCCAGTTGTCTTGTTATTGCAGGGAGCGAGCCTAAGTATGTTGGTCGATATAGGATAACCGATGATGAATCTCTAGCTGCTGCGATGGAAGCAGCTGGGGGAATAAGATTAATGATAGAAGCAAAACTTTCTCCTGGACCCTCCATGTGCAATATTCGTCGACATGGTGACAGTAGTCGTTGGCATGAAGTTGGTGTCAGCGTCGCTGGTGGAAACTTTCTTGCAGCCAAGGTTTGAGTTTTGCTATCAATAACAGTTAATAGTGAGATATCAGTTGCCTTCAACTAACATTTTTTCTAAGGAAACAATTGGCTTTTGAAATTGTCACTCCATTATCATTTTTATTTTTCATTTTTTTTGCTGTTTTATCACTATGCTAGAGGAGATCTTGTTAATTTTTGGTTGACAGAGAAGAGGGGTCGTTGATGGAATTGATTATGGGTCAACTGGAGAAGTTAAAAAAGTAGATGTTGCTCGCATGCGGGAGAGGCTTGATGGTGGTTGTATAGTTATTTTAAGCAACCTGGGTTACTCTAGCTCTGGAGAAGTTTTAAATTGCAAGTACGCCATCAAGCTTCTAATAATTTCTTTCTTCCTCTTGGTTTATTTTATTCCATGCTAAAATTGATTTTGGCATCTTGGATAGGATCGTGATTCCAAAACTTAATAAATAAAGAGAATTGTTGGCTGCAGAGATCAAGTTTGGTTTCAATCATATGCACTTCTGGTGCTAGTTATATAGTATTTACATATATCGCATGCTTCCCTTGCTTGTATGAATACATATGCATGTTGATAGTCGTAATATATGATGCCCTTATCCCTATAGATGAGTCTGTCAAATTTGTAGATGCTTGATGTTGACTAATATTTCTCTTCAGCACTTACGAAGTTGCAACAGCTTGTGCCTTAGCAATTGGAGCAGACAAACTTATCTGTGTTATAGATGGTCCAATACTTGATGAGAGTGGACGCCTAATTCGTTTCTTGACTCTCCAAGAAGCAGACATGTTAGTTCGTAAACGGGCTGAACAAAGTGAAACAGCTGCTAACTATGTGAAAGTTATTGATGAAGAAAACTTCAGCTCTCTACAACATTACGATTCAAATGGAACATCCCATTCTTCTCCGAATGGAAAGGCTTTTACGGGAAGGCAAAATGCAACCTTTCATAATGGCGTTGGTTTTGACAATGGGAATGGCCTATGGTCTGGTGAACAGGGTTTTGCTATTGGAGGTCAGGAGCGGCTGAGCCGAATGTATGGTTACCTGTCAGAACTGGCTGCTGCAGCTTTTGTTTGCAGAGTGAGTCCTTGATCAAGCTTTCTCTTCATGTCGATTGCCTATTTGCTTATTGATGGAAGTTTAAATACATATAATCTTAGCATTGAGTTCCTGTGATTGCATTTATTATATCTGTGTTTTTTATCACCTTTATACAGTATACGCTCTGCTCTCTGGGGGTTTGGGTCTGAAAAATCATCTATTTCTTGAAATTAACTGTCTAGTATCCACATATAATTATCATCCTGGATACCATCTATGACAGTCCAAACTCCAAAGTGGTGATTTTCATACTTGAAATTGATCCAGTTTACATGTGGTGCTAGAATTGATTCTAGATGGATCAAAATAAATGCTAAATTTAAACAAAATTAACAGCAGAAAGTGACTCCTGGCTCGAGTAATGAAACAGAAACAGGAGACTTCCACATTTCTATCTTTCTGCATTGAACCTGAACTTCCATATTTTCTGTTGCTGTATAGCCTCATGTACATTGCTAAAATACCCCTCTATCTTTTTCCAGGGAGGTGTTCAAAGAGTTCACCTGTTAGATGGCACTATAAGTGGAGTTTTGTTGTTGGAATTGTTTAAGAGAGATGGGATGGGAACAATGGTGGCTAGGTATGCAGTCTTTGCACTGTATTTTTGGTAATATATGGTACTGCTATTTTCAATTACTAATATTTAAATCGAATTTTGCAGTGATCTTTATGAAGGCACTCGGATGGCTCACGTGACAGATGTTCCTGGAATAAAACAACTTATTCAGCCTTTGGAGGCATCTGGTGCCTTGATAAAGCGGACTGATGAAGAGGTTTGCTTAGCCCCTTTTGATATTTATCTGATAATATATTCCATAACCTTCGATCCTCATTTCTGGTCAATTTGTCACAAAGCCTATTATATTTTACTAATTCTTTGTTTATATTTTATAGCTGCGTCATTCATTGGACTCCTTTATCGTTGTGGAAAGAGAAGGTCAAATTATTGCTTGTGCTGCACTTTTTCCTTTCTTTGAAGAGAGGTGTGGAGAAGTTGCCGCTATTGCAGTATCTCCTGACTGTCGAGGCCAAGGACAGGGAGACAAATTGCTGGGTGTGCTATTACTTCTGCTGATTTACAATTCTTGCTCATTGACGAATACAGATTTTGATCCTTTGGCACCGATGATCTTTATTGTTTTGCTTGTCATAGACTCGTGGTTTCATTTTTACTTTAAATCCTATGATTCAATGTATGCAGATTATATTGAGAAGATGGCATCAGCTCTGGGATTGAATATGCTATTTCTGCTTACAACTCGTACAGCTGATTGGTATGTGATCTGCCAAACGTGTATATGCTTGTAGTTCTTGGTTGTTACCATTGTTACCTAGTTGCTTGTGTTTGACAGGTTTGTCAGGCGTGGATTCTCAGAATGTTCAATAGATTATATTCCAGAGAAGCGAAGGAAAAAGATCAATCTGTCCCGCAATTCTAAGTATTATATGAAGGAGCTTCCACCTAATACAAGCGGAATTACTGTTGGTACTAAATTTGATTCAGTTTAGGATATAATCGGGGGTATTTTATGCGTTCCTGTAAAATTTGTAGCTCTTGACAACTTTCTTCCTCATGTGACATTAGAAATTGTATTTTATTTAATTTTTTGGATTGATTAGTTTGATTGTATTTTATTTACTTGTGTAGTACTATGGGGTTCACAGGCCGCATTATTTATTGTTTATTATAACAAGAAATAAAAAACACTAGGGTACAGAAATGGATTTCAAAGGCAGAATAACTTCCTTATCTGATAATGGCTTGGTTTCCCTTTTCTCCCTTATTGGAACTTGTACGGATTTTTATGGACGTCGTCGTGTCAATACATCAAGTTTCCCTTCATAATGGATTTTTATTTCTAACTTAAATTACATATGAAAAATCATTAATCATTAATAGTTAGGTCAATTGGTAAATTAAGGGAGAGGGAAAGAAAAAAAAAAAAAAGAGCCTCCTTCAGGCGCTTTCATTATTCAAACACTCATATTTCAAGTCTTTGAATTGTTAGTAGCATTTTTGTCTAGAATCACCCCAAACTACTTTAGGTCAACTTAACCAAGAGATCCAATATTCCCGATTTCCCCCCTGGCTGATCCTTCAGAAAAGAGTGCACGATCTTCCCGGGATCATTATGCTGTAGTGAGAGTCATACTAAGTAAATAGATATCTTAAAGAGTCACAGAGGTAAACATAAGAACGGAAGATCAGTCTCGCTTATTTTTTAACCACAAGATTCGCACAAGAGCTCCAATTCAAAAGGAAAAATGTGCAATCAGAAAGCTGCATGAATTTCGTCTTCCAGAGACAGAAATCAATAACCGAATTATGGGGGAAGAAAAGAATCAATTTTCGTCAAGTTTGGGCGGGCCTTTCCACTTGAAGTTGTCTGCATATGATTTAACCTGCAACACAAGTAAATCTTTTAATAGTTATTGCAGGCATTTCAAGTGTCTACATGCTTTTCCACTATGCTTCCCACACAAAGGTCTTGCTGCCACGCAAATTTTCTTTTATATTATCTTTGTTAACGATAACAAATTCATTTCATGCAAGCTTAATTTGCCTTTTCCTTTGTTCTCTCTGAGTCTTTGACAAAGGTTAACTGTTATTACTAGTAGAGAAAACAAAATTAACAATGTCCTATTTATGATCTTTAAAAGGTTATCACCCAAAAAGTAAAAATCTAAGCATTTTGAAGTCCCCTGTAAAACAAGCCAAGACTTCAGCTTACCACTTTTCATCCGTGGCAAGAAGACCCCTTATTCAAGATTATATAAACACTGTTTTGGCGACAAGTAATGGATAAATTTTGCAAACACCATCATGGACACAAAACAAGAAAGGAAATCATGAAATATAAAAGCAAATTTATAGCTTCAATGGCCAATAAAATTATAAAAATTCAATACTCAGCTAAAACAGTTAAACCACTGTTATGCAAATGTCAAAGCTCTGGATAAAAAATGGCAAAAGCAGAACGCACCTTCAGCAGTGGTGTCTGGCGCTTCTTGACCTGCATCAGGTTTAGAGATTGGATCAATTTAAAAAAAAAAAATTGTATAATCAAGGAACAACAGTGCATAAATAAGAAATTCATAGAGCGGGCTCTCCTGTTCCACAGTAAAAAATTACTCAGGCACCTTGTTGCTGGATACAAGTAGTGATATAACAGTAAAAAGAAAATAAATAAATAAATAAATAAAAGCAAGTTATCTATGTCTAATGTTAAATGACCACCTCGACTCAGCCTTGCCCCAACTGCTTCTCAAGCATCTAAAATAAGAAGCACTAAATGTTCTAATTAACATTGATTAGGGTAAAGCAGTAAACAACCAAAAGTACAAAGCTACAAATATATTGGTTAACGCAAAGTTGAAAATTGCATTCTATAGAATATACTTTTCAACTAGATCCTCATCGGACTATGTGCAGAAAAAAAGCATCACTCCACAGAGAATTACTATCAATAGTAAGCATCAACTTATATTTCCTCAGCAGTACCATAATTATATATTTTAAGACTTACCACATAATCCCAACCATGCCTCTCAGCAAATTCCTTTGCCGCTTCTTCACTATCAAAATTCAAGGCAGAATCACCGACATTGGCATATGGGTCTCCAGTGGATGTCCAGCCCATCAGTGGATTTTCCCACCTATAAACACATTATTTGATAGTAACATGCTGTCATGCATTATTCACAAAAAGAAAATTATCATTAAGTCACATGAAGATCAGAAAATAAGGTTTAAATTCCAGATAGTATACTGTATTTGACCAATTGCTAGTACCTCTTTGAAAAGTTTGATATTAATACTTAAGAAAATTGTCATTCCTTAAGAAACATCAACTACAGAATAAGTTTCACATTTATGAATAAGTTGCTATCAGAATTTGTAAAAAATATTTAGCCGACAACAAACATCCTCATGCGGATTGCAATAACCAATACCTACTGCCTCGCTGCAATGAAACTAATCAGTGCCATCACAGCATCCAATGACCAAAATTACCGAAGAAAAACAAATAATTCAAATTCTGTTTGAGGGAGTAATTCTAAAGGCATTGAAAGAAACAATGGACAAGGTATATACTTTTGGGTTGACAAAAAGTTGATCTTCCATCTTCCAACCTTCCCAGATCCTTGTTGAGTTGCAGTCCTAGCAGGTGAGTAAATTACAACCTGCATCATATCACAAATGCAAGGAAAATGGCTAATATAATTTCAGAGGTTTGCCATGTTACAGAGAAGATCTTAATGAAACCTCAATTTTTTTTAAATTTTTAGTCAGTACACCTAAAGTCTCCAGATTATTTAGCTAGAGTGCACCACCTTCACAGCAATAAACATTCAGCTACAATTGGAGTCAGCAGGCTGCTGCACGTACAAAAGCACAAAATTTCTATCCAAGTTTGAAGCTTTATTTATTATTATTTCTTTATAACAACCCAATGACGCTTACTTAAACATCCCTAACAACAAAAATAATCTAGAACAAGATAAAAAAAAAAAGAAGAAATGAAGTCCCTTTACAAGGCACCTACCATGCAGCTAACATCTCCCAACTTTAGGCTCGATAATCTAAATCATTTTATTAGCTTCGAATCATATATAGATCCCTAGATTAATTAGGAAATTATAATGACAGCAACAAGAGGAAAAGGTATCGCCCCAATCTCCGAAGTTGAGCGACTAGTAAACTTGTGATTTTGCTTTCTACATGATTACAACTGTTGAGTTAGATGAGATTAGAGATAAATAAATACCCTCCTACGAAGATGCTCTTGAGGGATTCCAGAAACGATTCCAATCTCGCCAGGTTTGGCTGCCTCAACCAATGCGTCTGAAGAGAATGGCCGGCACAGAAGTGCCAAAGTAGTGCGTAGAGAACGACCGTGGCTCGCGGCGCGTTGAAGGGTGTTTGCCATCATCGATGAACCGCTGCGTCTATGTCTGGGCAAATCAGGCTCTTGATTTCAATTAAGAAGACATAATGATCAGGAAAAGGAAACCAGAAGAGACGGGAAACCCGTTACCGTATTCACGTTGCGGTGAACTTACGGCTTCGCCCCGTATTACTTATGATATTATACTTATACCCTCAAATTAGTATTTTCCTGCTTCCCCCCCCCCTCCCAAAAAAAAAAAATTCGCACAGATAAGCACGTAAATGAGACGGGCAGCGTCGGGTAGGTTGTGCCTTAATAGGCTTGAGTAGGTTTTCTGCATAAACTTGTAAAAAATATGAAAAAAAAAATTATTATTGTCATAGACAAACTGCTTTATTATTATTTTCTTATTATTAGTATTAATTATATTACTAAATACATATACACAAAAATTAAAAGTCGAATTCTAAATGTAGAAAAAGGAAAATATTTTTAAAGAATATTGAATTGTATTAAATAAAAAATTTATTTTTTTAAAATTATAATTAAAAAATTAATTTTTTTTATTTTGTATAATCTATTAATCAAATAAAATTAAAAAAATCATATAAACCTAATAAATATTGAATTAGATTAAAAATATTTTTAAATACTTAAAAAATTATAAAGAATCTTAATATAAAAAAAAATTATAAGGTGTCCCAAAATTTTTAAATCTTGAGTAACATGGCACAATTTCATCCATTGAATGAAATTAATTAAATTTTTGATAATCTCATTCAATAAATGAGATTATGTCTCGCCACTCAAAATTTGAAATTTCTAGAGATCCGTGGTCTTTCCAAAAAACAAAAAAGGAAAAAACCTTTATACTTATGGCAGGCAAGCCCGCACCCATGCAATTTTACCCGCATTAATCTGCAAAAATTTCAAGTTCCGATATGAGGAGCCCAGATCCATATACTGCCATATACTGCCCGCATTGCCTGCAAGATTTTAGCCTCTATTTGACATGTCTAAGTACAAATTCGCATAATGTGTAACGAACTTCACACTTAGAAGTAAGCCTTGACAGGTTGACATTTCTTGAAATTGTGTATTTTACTTTGACGATGAAATAAAAATATAATAAATTATGCTCATTTCCTTCATTTTTTTATTTTTATAAAATATAATTATGAAATATTAAAATAAAAAATTATACTTATTTAATAATAAGTATAAAAAATTTAAAAAAATAATTTTTTTATAAAGAATTTATTTTCTTCAATTAATATGATTTTAAAAATTATTTTTTAATTGTAATTATATATAATATATTATTTCTTCATCAATATATATATATAAATAATATTTTTATAAAAAATATTTATAATAAAACAAATAAAATATAATCATACAATCACTTCCTTTCTCTTTTATTTTAGAAATTCACTCACCTTCCTTATTTTAAAAGGAACATGAATGTGAATGTATTTAACCATAAATATGTAAATTTCAGACTTTGATCAATTTTTTATTATGGTAATAAAAGTTGTTAATCCATAATATATATATATGGATTTAAACGCAATTTTAACTAAAAAATAAAATTTCAAGAGGCATAATCACAATATTCTGGAATTTGATTTCATTGAGTAATTTATCGATGACAATAATGCTAAATTCAAATATTAGGAGAATTAAATGGATTGCATTCTTTATAAAGACAAAAATTAGAAATATTTTAGTAAAATTTCTAAAGGTGCTATTAAATTACCATAACTTTGTCATCATCTTCTATTCCCATCAGAAGGATGGTGAAATCTGAATACCAAGTATGGTAGCAAAATAAATAAAAGCAATGGAGAAACAAAAGAAGTAATTAGAGTAGTTTGAGAAAGTGAAGGGTCCTTTGGTAATTGCCGGAATATTGGCTTCGCTCGCAGTTTTTTTCCTCTTGTCAAACACAGAATATAAGTGTACAATTTTGTTGTCGAATATGTTTATTCATCTTTCTCCGGTGCTTCTGAGACTCTTTGGATTAATTCGATTCCGCTTAATATAAATTCCTAGATGTTCTGCTCCTACTGATCTCGTTGCTGATGCGGTACGCATTTATCATCCTATTCTGTTTCATTTCGTGGCTGCCTTGATCAAAAGATTAATCTACTGTTCTTTTCTCAATTCATTACAAGTGATGATAATTATTGCATCTGTGCTTTTGTGCTGTGATTCTTCGACTCCAATTTTGCTAGTTGTGTCTGTATGAACTGAAAGGCTTCTTTATTTTCATTGTCATTTTGTCCTTCAATGCGAATTTCGTCGATTCAATGATTTTCAGGCTGACTAAATCAGTATCCTTTGATTTCCAATTTGGAACAATGCATTATCATCAGATTGCTCGGTGTTTTTCTCGTGAGATGTAGTTGCTTTTCTATTATTGTTTCAGTTTACATGTGGCTGTAGTTAGAACAGCTGGTCTGAGGTTATGTAACATTTTCTGTTTGTTTGCAGTTCTATTCTGCATCTAGAAGGCTTAATGGCATGGGCATTGCAAGAGGAAATCACACTGTCATTCTTGTGATCTTGATGCTTCTTACAATGCTATAGTACAATTTATTGGGTGAATATTATGAAATAATGCTCTTCCCTCTGTGAATAGCTTCATTGTTGGACATTGGGTTGATTAGTGGATGAGATTGAAGTGAATTTGAGATTTAAGGCTAAAATTTTATGCTGAGTTCTGAATTTTGAAGTGTAGTCACTGGGGGATCAGAGGTGTTCACGACTATACTTTATGATTTCACTGTACTATTTATAACAAATCAATCAATTATATTTTTGTTGTTTGTTGATGAACCTGCAGTATCAGCAGCCTTCAGTTTCCCACTTTTTCTCTAAAACAGAAGCAAATATTAGACTGTCATAGAAGGTTTCTGCGCTTATATTGATGGGTGCTCCTAAACAGAAATGGACTGCAGAAGAAGAAGCTGCACTGAAGGCTGGGGTAGTCAAACATGGTGCAGGAAAGTGGCGCACTATACTTACAGACCCAGAGTTCAGTACCATTTTGCGCATGCGTTCAAATGTAGATCTCAAGGTATTTTTTTTTTCAAATATCTAGCTGATTGCAGTAATTATTACAGTAAGCAAACTGTCTTTTTTTTTTCCATCTTATCATCTTGGGAATAAGATCATTAAACTTCTGTTTCATAAGAAAACAGAGTTCTATGCTTTCTCAAATTGCCATGATGTGATGAATATATGATTTGAACTGCAAACAGGATAAATGGAGAAATATAAATGTGACAGCAATATGGGGATCCAGGCAGAAGGCAAAGCTTGCACTTAAAAGGAACCTAACAAGCCCCAAAAATGAGAATAACCATTTGGCTTTGAGTACTGTAGTTCAACGAGATGAAGTTGCTGTTGATACTAAACCTCTAGCAGCTGCCGGCGGACCACTGCAGCCAGCTAATTCAAAAGAACAAATAACAAGGTCACACCTGTTCCACTTAAATATATCTTCCTTTGTTAATTACAGAGAGCAGGAAACAATATGGAATTTCATTATGGCGGTTCTTGGTCAGTCACTAGGTCTGTCCTTGTTCTTGAATGGCATTTGAAAACAACTTATTAAAATTGTGTTTCTATGCCAGTTTTTGGTGGCGTGGTCTAAAAAGAATTAAATAATCAAAGTTTCCCCTTGTAGGCTGAGTATCTGATTCTCTATGATCCAAGCATGGCAAGATGTATGAGACAGATGGCAATATTGTCTATCTAAAATTAAAATGGATTCAAAGAGATAGAAAATTGTATCAAGTATCTGCACTGAAAGAAGTCGCACTTATCTACACCACTTTTCTCTCGATCTTGTTATGTGGCATTGTGTATTTATCCTACTGTGTTATTGGTCATGAGTGCATGTGTGAAGTTTGTGGTGATTTGTTTCAACTGATGGTCTGGAAATAAAAGTTTTTCTCTTCAAATACTTGAAAAGTAAATTCATAATAAAGGTGTCTAGATACTGTATGAATGTTGAGCTGGCTAGATCAATGAAAACAGGATCTGCAGTGATGAATTAGTGATTGATTTGGATATTTTTGTTATTTATGTTAGTTAATGCACGGTCATAAAGTACAACTTCTAGGGATATTGTGAACATTTTGACTTTGTCTAAAGAGGCTTTAAAAGACCTGTATATGTAAAGATGAGAGGATCTCTGCTTGACATAACCGTTGGAAATTCTGTGGCTATTCACTTTCAACAATGGCAGGTTGGATAATCTTATATTAGAGGCTATTGTGAAATTGAAGGAGCCAAGGGGTTCTGACAGGGCTGCCATTGCTGCTTACATAGAGGTATTTCACATAAATCTCTAGCAAGTAAGCATATACATAAATTGATTATTAAATGCTAGTGCATGTATATTGTTATGTAACAAAGATTTCTTAAATTTGTTAACTACTAGACCTCTTCATAAAATTGGGTATAGAGAGTTATGATTTCATCTTATTCCCAGGATCACAATTTTGCTTTTGAAATATATAGTAATATTTATACATTCATCATCCACCTACAACAATATACATGTGCAACTGTTTGCTTTGCTTCTCAGTTTATAGCTTTAGAAATTTGTAGACAGTCAGCAAATTTGTTCCCCCTCCAGGCCCAAAAACTGCCTACTATGTTGCATGGTAAATTTTTCCCTCCATTTCAACCAGCAATGACATTAACTAAAATTTCTCCATTCTGGTTACTGGAAAGCCTGGCATTTTGAATGCTTACATATTTTAATTGATCAAGCCTCTGCAGTTGCCTCTGTTTAGTTCATATGAACCAGTGATCTTTAGCTCTAGCATTGTTCACAAAATCCTAGCATTGCAGTCAATGATTATTTTTATGCTATATTTTGCCCTTTTTTTTTTAATCAAAGAGCATGACTTAATCTTATACATTTGGTGAATATGAAACATATTTGCAGCATAATCTCATGTTGATGTGCAAAATATTTACACACCACTGCATTGAATGTGATTCTTGACACTTTCTTGTACTTAGTTCTTGGCAATTGCACTATTTTCTCTTTAGGAGCAATACTGGTCACCACCAAATCTCAGAAGGTTGTTGTCAACAAAATTGAAGCATATGGTGGCAAGTGGCAAATTAATTAAGGTAATTTGGCTGTCAGGTAATAAGGTAGAAAACATGCTTATGCTTCCAATGAATTTGGGGGGCTTAAGTAACGTCCTAGCTTGCCAAAAAAGCATGCACTATATCAAAGTCAATTTGGATAATGCTTGGAGGAAATCCTGAAGAGCTATCAAGTATGGAAAACATGTTTTATTAATAGTACTAGATGTTATAAACATAAAATGGTCTAAAAAAGAAAGAAAGTAATTATATATCTTGTATGTAGAGCCATAAATAGATGTACTTTCTAAGGACAGTTTTGTATTATGTAGGGGTGAGCATGGATCGATAAATCTGGTTAAGAAATTTTTTTAATCTTACCTCTCTTAACCAATTCTATAGAAGTTCAATTCATTTCTAACTGTTTGATCACCCCAATTCACTCTTAATTGAAATTCTTGATTATTTGTGGTTAAAAATGGTTATCCATGGATAATCATTTTTACCAAATCTGTGTTCCTTAGTGATGAAGGATGAACAAAAAAAAATGATAAATAAAAGTAAAAAATCCATGATCAAAATCTCAAACTCTCAAAAGCAAACAACTAAAAAAATCCAAGTTGAAAATACTGACCCTAGGGTATGAGAACCTAGAAATCAAACCTTTGCAACACATAAAAATGATAACAAACCCCTAAATCAAAAGTTTCATCCTTTCTCTTCACTCTTCAAAAGGGAGGTAGCCTGATAAGTTGTACACTTGGAAGTTGTAACGAACTAGTGGTGGTTGGCGGAGCACCAAATATGACGGCGAGGAGAGGTTGAGAGGGAGTGCAACAACGGGAGGGAAAAGATTAATCTGCCGGGGCTGAGGACTTTGTTCAAAGAGGAGAACTGAAGGTTATTGAAGAAAGTGGGAACAATGGGGAAACTAAAGCCTTCATATTACTAAAATCATTGGACCGTGTCATATATTGTTATTTATTAGAAAATTTCAGTATTTTCAGTTAAGGGTTAAGGGCTTCTCAAACCATAACCATTCTTAACCAGTTTCCTTTTAAAAAAATGTTATCCATTCTAAACTGATCACATTTTAAAATCACATTTAATCTCTAATTTTCAGTTAAAAGCAATTGGTTAAGTATAGTCGGATAAATTCTGCTCAACCCTAGTACTATGCTTATCGCCATTTTCTATGTTTAGAAAGAAATTTTTATTGGTGTAGGTAAATCCTCCTGGCAAATAGACCAGGAAGATTTGTTATTCTGTGTGACATAATGAGGCAAAGTTTGGTGTTTCATCTTGTGTCTGGCCTGTCTTAACAGGTAAAACACAAGTACAGGATCACACCAAGTTCAGCAAACTCTGAAAAAAGAAGAAGTTCCTCCTCTCTGCTCCTGGAAGGAAGGCCCTTAGGTTCTCCAAAAGCGGATAAGTGTGATGTCAACATCCTCTCCAAATCCCAGATTGACGCAGAGCTAGCAAAAATGAAGGGCATGACTGCTGAAGATGCTGCTGCAGCTGCAGCAAAAGCAGTTGCAGAGGCTGAAGTTGCCATTGCAGAGGCGGAGGCTGCAGCCAGGGAGGCAGAAGCTGCAGAAGCAGAAGCTGAGGCTGCCCAAGTGTTTGCAAAAGCTGCTATTAAGGCTCTGAAATGTAAAACACATCATACTTGGTAAATTCCTCACTGATCTATACGTGTTTAAGATATGAGTTGTTCAAATATTTATCTTAAATTTGTTTTACCATATAAAAGGGTGTGTCACATCCAAATTATTCAAATAATGTTGTACCAGTGCTGTGCTATTTGCAGTTATTCCTTTTAAAGAATATAGTTCCACAGAGGGTACAGTCTTCTTATCCTCAATATTTTCACTTTTGGCTCCTTGATTCAAGATTTTTGTCTGTTCATTGGAAGAGAGCTCTTGCCAGTATTTATTCTGCTTCATCTTTGCCAAAAATTCTAGAAAACACTGTTCATCTCAGCATAAAATGCTTTTCTAATGCTACTCAATACTAGTCTGCACTTCCCTTCTCTGACTTTTTTCTCTAAATTTTCTCTTGCCTAAAACTTCGTCCCTTGTAATGCCGGAAGTGTTCATGAATAACTGGCAAAGGGTTTTCTCTAATCTTTTTATGGTGCTGCACTGTTCTGATGCTGTTAGGGAAATGGTTTCTGTTAGTTTATTCTGTTAATTATTTTTAATGCTTGTGAAATTGTGCAGATGGTGTGAACTACATTCATGTCATTCGCTACATGTCAGCTTGCTGTCATGGTTCTGCTGCAATGCTGCCTCCGGTGTTTTGTAAATGTACATAATTAGGCTTGTAAATCTGGAATCTCCGGGACTGATTTCCTGAAACGTTTTGTTAGAAGTTGGCAAGAGATGATAGTTTTTCCCCTTAATTTACAGGAAGACAATGAGCACAGAAAACACAAAGTTCTAGTTTTGAGAAGAATGGCAACCGTGTATGCTGCGGTGGAACATGAGTTACTTCCACACTGAGAGTAAATATGAAAGAACACAATTTTTAATATTTCTAATATTTTAATAGTTAAATGGATTTTGTCTGATGGTTGCCATTTCAAGACATTATTAAACGAATATTGTAATCGATAGCAAGGCTTCTTTAATATGGTTTTACATGTAAATGGGGCAAATTTACACTCTTAAATAATTATGGTAATACAGACACCTGAGCAAAACCAGTACATGATATGCAGATAACTCGGTTGTAAAATGGTTTATATTGGCTTTCCCATCGTGGTCCTCTTCCCTTTCATAAGATGCACTCTCCACCAAATCCATGAAATATAGCTTTGTTCCAATTCATTGATAGTTGCTTTTTTTCAGATTGTGAATTCTGATGTCCTTTCAACAATGAATTGCAGATCATCTCGGAAAAGAAAATTAAGAACTCAAAGCAAGGAATCGTTTGATTCGTACAGAAAATAGCTTCCTGCATGAAATTGAACTTTTAAATAAATAATTTTTTATAAGAATTTCTTGACAAATATTCAAAATTATTTGGTTGACACACAGAAAATAATATTTCCTAAAAAATAATTTTTTATATTTTGTTTGGTTCAACTTTAAGTATATTAAGAAATATTAATAAAATAATTATTATATTCTTAATATTATTATAATATAAATTAATAAATTTTAATTATTATTAATTAAATTTAATGAAGATAATTTTATTATTTTATCTATAAATAGTACCAGATTGTTATTGGAAAATATTTAAAATTGTTTGGTTAACACAGAAAATAACATTTCTTAAGAAATAACTTTCTATATTTTATTTATTTCAATTTTAAATATTTTAAGAAATATTAATAAAATAATTATTATATTCTCAATATTATTATAATATAAATTAATAAATTTTAATTATCATTAATTAAATTTAATGTAGATAATTTTGTTACTATATTCATAAATAGCATAAAAAATAGAACTTACCTAAAGAGGAAGTTGTTGTTATTTTCCATGTTTTTTGCGAAATGAAACTTCACAAGAAGTCCTATTTCTTTCAACTTTTAAATAATAACTAATCAAACAATTCATCTCCTTCTTATTTTTTGAAAAATAAAACTTTTCATATTATTAAAATAAAGCAAACAAGCTCTAATATTTAAGGTATATATGTCTCTCAACTTCAATTAAAAATATTAGTTGTTTCTTTCGTTATCAGAAGCTCCCATGTAAATTCTAACATTTTTAATGGTATAATAATATTTGATATTATCTTTGAGTTTCTTTCTTTTTTTTTATTTTTGAATTTGAAGCTAAAATTTGTGTGTTAGGTGATTTGTTGCTCCTAATATTATTTTTTGAAAAAATAATGTGAAGAAATTAATATTCTTAGGAATACAAAGACTTTCCTTCTTGTATTTGAGACTTTTCCCCTGGAAGATTCTAAGCTAGAATGTAGGATACTTTATATTCAAACTCAAATATTATGTATGTGCGTTGAGTATCATTATTCCTCTCATAAGAAAAAATATAAACTATAAACATAGATAAAGAAAAGTGAGAAAATGGCTTCCACAAGATTCCAAAGGGGATAATAATAAAAATGTAATGCTTATTTTAACAAAAATTTTGGAAGGAAAAAAGAGGGAAGAAAAAAAACTGCAGCTTCGAATTTGTTAAATAGAGATTAGAATCAACAAACACCTTCCATTTAATTAATGATCTTACCTAATCGCATGATTCCTTAATGAATTTTTAAACAGTATCGCTGTACCATTTTAATGATATCTGCGACGCTATTTTTTCTACATATAATAACTTATTTCTATATTATCTTATAAATGACAACTAAATTATATATAGGAAATAAACTAAAAAATTATGTCAAAAAATTGACACAAATCAACATAAAATAACACTTTCAATTTTAAAAAAGGAATACATGAAAGTCACTTTATTAACAAAAATTGATACAAAGTGTTGTACCAAAAGATAATTGTTACAAAGTGGACGATGACTTTTGATCACGAAGTAATATGATTTAAGACTTCAATTTCAAATTTTTAAAATTGGTGGGAGTAAATTTTAACGACTTCAGCATTTCCCCCTTTCTGGAATCAACAAGAACACAAACGCTAATCAATCAAATTCACAAAAATAGAGGATTAACTCCCGTTTAGTGCACAAAGTCTTCTAATGACACTCACAAAGGTGACTCCTGACATGTACGACAACCCGTTTCTAGGACCCATTGGACAAGAATGACATTACATTATAATGCATCTGTAAAAACTACAAAAAGACAAGAATAAATCAATCAGCAACCAAGTCAGATATGCAAATGCCACCAGCAACATCCAGAAACGAACTCCACAGTGAAATTACAAAAGTTCCAAGCAAAATGAGGAGATTTTCAGCTCTTTGATTTAGAATGCTTTACAAGCCAATCAATGACAGTGTCAATGTTGGTCGAGTTTTTGCATGAGATCATGAAGCAGCAAACTTCTCTGTCGGTGATCGACTTCAGATCCCTGCACAACAGAGAGCTCTTTCAGCACTTTAGCATACAAGGGGACAAGGAAAAAACAGAAAAAGCGAGAAACAGATGTAGTAATCCAATTGTTTAGATCAATTCATTGTAAATGCCAGAAGTTCACAGTAATTAAAAGTGGCACGTATCTTACATTTGGTCGGTCAAAGCTTGTTGAGAAAGAGCCCCCGGTTTGTCAATCTTGTTCCCCAACACCAACAAAGGGATACCGCTCAATGATTGTTTACTCAACAAATCATGAAGTTCACTTCTTGATATGCTAAGATTATCTGGATCAGCAGCATCAACAACATACCTGCAGGAAAAATCAGATTAAGACAACTTTCCAAGTTTCAGAAATTCAACTACCTTAATAAAAGATCAAATGTTATCATACGAACTACGAAGCAAAAGTATTAGACTCCACCAAAGTAGTTGAAAAGATAAAATCTGGAGAACTTTGAAAACAGCTAAATGATCTAATTACACTGGCAAAGGATTTGAGGCAAAATGATTTTAAATTGCAAATGGAAAAGTTGCATTATTTAGAACTAAGTATTAGCAAAGTAAATGGTTATGACTTCCCTATTGTACTTTAAATTGTACGTTAAAATATCAAATAGACAAATATAAAAGAGCTGTATAAAAATGTATCTAAGTGACAAATGGGTTTGCATTATAGTCACTGAACAACAAGAACTGAGTTTGGGTTCATGGAAGGAAGCATAACTACTCAAACAGAAGATATATAAGGACATAATCGGATGATAATGAACTTCCTCTAAGGACTGAAACAAGAAGCAACCATACAAATAGATCAAACAAAGTCAGAGCTCTATAATAAAGATAGAGCTCAACTTTATTATCAGATACTAAACTATGGGACTACATGATTCGTAAATAATAAAAAAATGAGAAACAATCTTTAAATTCAGTATGAAATGGAAAGTTCGTTGCATACACAATAGCAGAAACTGCACGACAGTAACGCTCCCACATGCTGCGGAATCTAGGTTGCCCTCCAAGATCCCATAACTTAATGGTGACATTGCCTTTTGTAACTTTCCTCATATTGAATCCAACCTGGAGATGACAGTAAACAGATGAGAATACTGCCCTCATTGATAAATATAAAGCTAAATATATGCTAATATGTAGTAGAAAACAAAAATTATAAGCACTTAATGAAGATAACTTACTGTAGGAATCATGTCTTCACTATAGCCACCCGTCTACAAACAATAACAGGATGCTTCAATACATCAGCCCAAAGTTTGAATAAAAATATTAGGATTACTAAAAGAAAGTCAATACAACCATTATACTTACAGCAACAACATTTACAAGAGAAGTCTTTCCGGCATTCTGAAGTCCTATCAGAGATAACTCCATCTCCTGCTTGAAAAAGAGGCTGCAAAACCAAATTTATAACAAAGTGAGCTCGTGCCTTGTGGTGAAAGTTATTCAGTAGGCCCTGAACATGCATTCACATCGTAGCACATATGAAGTCCAAATTCCATGTACTATTAAAAGCTCTGAATATTATGTTAAAAAGAGAAGCATGTTTGGTGCAAAACAGAATCATTAAAAGAGTTTTTATAAAAAGTACTCAGCTTTATATGCAACAGCTCCTATTAAATAAAAAATTGGATTCTATACCTCATGTCTCAATGGAATCTACAAATATGCTTAAAATTGTTTTAATTTCTCAAGAGATACAATAAACTTGGAATACACATCCAACTATCAATCGATCCTTACAGCATTGAATAATTCAGACAAGTTTAGAATTCTAAATGCTTGTAAGAGTACTTCAAATTTTCTTGACCAATACATCCAGTTAGCAGAAAAGCTTTGAAATTTTCAAACCAAACCATGAGTTATGATTAAATTGTGTTTTCGAAAATTATATCATCCCGATGGGGCACAAGCACTTCGAAAATAAACCACCCATCAACTATTATTACTTCAGAACCGCATAGAGGGAGGAATGGAAGGAGAAGGTTCCATAAAGAGTACAGTCAATTTACGACGCCCGAATAGTCAAAACAAATTTATAAGAAGAAAATAAAACTAACCTGCGGAGCCAGTTGAGAAAAGCTTCCCACAACCCCATCCTTTCTTCCTTTCTGATCAGAACGAAACGAGATCTATGGCCTGATCAATAACCAGAGATCTAATTCTTAAACAAAAATTTCTTCGTTTTCTCGTTCTTTCTTCCTTACCCTATACTCTTCCTTCTTTTTTTTTTTTTATTCGAGGTTTCCCTACCTTATACTGTTTATCGATATCGATACCTAAAAGGATTCAAATTCAATCTTTATCCGTGAAATCGGACGGGTGAAATTCAGTTCCTCGATAGGAACGATGCAGGAGATTAGTGCTCCCACGACAGATTTAATCTGGGCTTGGAGACTGCCTTGCGAAGACTCGTAAACTCATGGGAGATAGAGAAAGGGGAGCGCGAGGTGCTCGGGACGGCCGGTTGGTATATTCTCTTACGTTCAGTTAGAGCACGTATGTTACACGAGCCAGTAGAAATTGCAAATCAAGTCGTGGCGGAAACATGTTTCCTCACTCGCTAGGCAGAGAGGAAAAGCAAAATTTTCTGAGACTTACTTGTCGCCGCCAGCAGAAGTGAGGCTGTGAAAATCAGCAGGCCAATTAGGAGCTGTACGGTGGAAAAATCCAATTAAATAAGGATAGAGCGAAACAAAGCCCATCTTGCTCCAGAGGGAAGACAAACTGTTACAACTATAAAGATTGCTAGGTTAATCTATATTTTTAATTTTTATTAGATTAATATATCAATATTAATTTATTTGATCTTACGTATGATCAATGGTTAATCTAAGATATCCTTGTCCAATTACATAACATAATTTTATTTTAATCAGTGGTTCTAAGGTTGAATCACTCAATGCAGCATGTATATCAAACGATGTTAAAATCGAATTGTTTTCGTGAGGGCTCATGTTTAGTTGCCGGTTGCTATCAGACGATGCACTTGTGACTTGTCTATATCCACTTGATAATTTTGGTTTAAGGCCGCATGCATGATTCTTTTTATTCTTTTATCCCGGCCCAGGATTTTTTTTTTATTAACGGGTGTTTGGTTCCGAAATCTTATATTTTTAATAGTGTCTAATTTTAAAAATTTAATTTCTTTTTAAAGTATGTCATTTTTTTATATCTAGTTTTATATATATATATATATGTATGTATGTATGTGTGTGTCGGTGTGGGCATGGGTGTGTGTGTGAGAAAGAGAGAGTGTGTATTTTTAAAAATATTTTTTAAAATTTTCAGATATATTATATTTTTATATTTGATTCACAATTTATATTCTCAAGAGTTTTATTATTTTTTTAAAAAAACTTGATTCATTTTTTATTATAAATTGTAGTAAATTATAATTTTAATTAAAAGTATATGAATAAAAATTTTTAAACATTTAATAAATTAATAATTTGAATTTTTCTTTGAAATATAATAAATGATTTAATGTAGGTATTTAGTGTAAGTGCATGCAGAGCCATGGAAAGGAACTAAAAAAATAAGTAGAACTAAGAATTAAAAAATAGGCCTTGTTTTACATCATTTTCGACTTTGATTCCCATTAATTTCTCCGTACTATCTATAACATAATGAGATGTCCATGCTTGCAATTATAAAGGGCATGTGTTTGCATCTGGTTTAAACCTATGTGACACCCCCATTGCTGACAAAGTGACATAATGCATGACTTGTCATACATGAGAAAGGTTGGTTCACATTTGTCGCATGTTTTAACTACACAAAAAAATCATAATAAAGCTTGACTCTCACAGGTTTAAGAGTACAAAAAACATGAAAGCTATCAAATATGTCTTCCGTAAACATTAGATTGTTGCATATTTCATGAGATATGTTCAAAAATCACACATTGAAAATTCATTAAACATGTATGCTGTGGCCCAAAATTGGTAATAGTTATTACAATAATATCAAATGTTTTGGAATATAGCATTGTCAAAAAAATATCTTCAAAAATTTATATAATCAAATGCAACATCGATGCTTATTTCCCTGTAGTCAAATGTCTTGGAATATCACTTCCTCCAATAATGGGCAAAGCAAAGAAAAATTAATTCAATGTTAGTCTTTAATCATAATCAGCCATCATTATTGGAGTATCAGTAAATTTGTCAATAAGTTTCAACTCATCAATCACCTTTATCCTTTTTTTTTCATGATTAAAACAAGATGCAAGTCCCATTACAATGTTCTTTGTAACCTCATAAAAACTTCCCATTTAAATCATCATATTAATCATGTTCTCAATAGCATCATTAAAGCTTCTGGCTCTCTTTTTTAATTTGCTTGCACTACTTTGTTCACCATATGGCCTTGAGTGTTTAGGAATGTTAGCATTGGAGGTTGAGTACCATAAATGCTATCTAAGAATTCATCCAAACCTTTATATTGCATATTGGTCTGGCTTTTTTAGTGCCCATCTACATTCTGTTGCAGTTCTTTCTCCATTGCTTGATTTCCATCATGAAAGGTCTTTAGCATTTTCACCATTTGTCCTATCTTTACCATATACTTCTTGTAATTCATTGAAAAACAGGAATGGCTTGTTGTATTGTCCAAGAGCATTGTTATGAGATTTCAACATAAAAGAAAATGAAGAATGAAAAAAAAATAATTAAACAATGTAAAATGTTTAAAGTTCTATATTACAGACAATCATAAGCTATTTCTACCTTTACCCACTTATTAAAGATTCATTGTTAACCATAAATTGTTTTTCTTTATCATTTCCCTAAAATCTAACATTTTTGCAATGGTTCCATATTGCCTTTTTAGAAAGCTTAACTCTTGATTTAATATGTGGAAAAGCTTTCAAACCATACCTTAATATTTTCATCTTAAGCATCTTCTCTAATTCTTTCAAATAGCCAAACTTGAAATGTCAACTACCTTGAAAGTTCCACTAAAGTCTCTACTAGTTTCATATCTTCATGAAATGTCCATTAGTGGTTGCAACTTCGGCTTTTGATTTTATAGCTTCATCTATCTCCATACGTGAGCTAAGTTATACACAATGCAAAATAATGTAGTTAGATGAATTTTACTCTTGAAACATTCTAATTAAATAAAATACACTTATAACAAATTAGTAGTATAGTACAAACTCCATATTTTAACTAATAAATGAAATAAACAAACTCATAAATCATTAAAATGTTCAAACTAAGCTACAAAACAAACAAAGTCAATTACATGCAAATTCATGCAATTTAAACCATTAACAAACTTAAAGAAATAAACATACAATTATAATTCTACCTTAGGTATTTACAAGATAAAATGACTTAGTCATTAGATTTGCCCAATGCCTTTTCTATAAATTTCTAATAGATGAATATTTAATATTAAAGAACTTTTAGGTGTGGCTAGTCATGTCCCTCCTTTCCATTTGCATAAATGATACCTTTACCTTCTATAAGGTGTAAAGAATCTAGTCACATTCTATATCCAGCATTATATAAGTAAAAATAGCCTAAAATTAATTTTACAACTAAATAAGTGTACAAATGGAATAAAATAAAATTTCAACAATTGATTTATTTCTCATTGTACCTTGTGAAATTTTTAGTCCATTAGGATGATTGATTGCATCCCTAAGTGTTAGGAATTCGGATTATCATATGCAGCGGAAATTTAAAATTTGATCCGAATTCTACCTAGGATCCATGCAAAACATAAATCAATTATTAGAATTTTACCTATTGGGCACTCGTGTTTCTACTAATCAAAACTTTAGAGCGGATAATTAAACGCCGACCGAAGGTACAACGTCTCTACGGTATCCACACGGAGTGAACAACGACTTCTCACACTCCACGAATCTACTAGGATGCAGTTTCTCTCTAGTTTTAAACAATTATACATATTAGAGCAATCAATTTAAATTTTATTGTTAAAATATAATTATTGTTTTACAATTAATATCTATAAAATTATAGTTACATTACACCATTTTCATTTAGGATCACTTAGATTTTTGGAGACTAGTTTAAGTTATTTAAGTAATTCTTTATAATATCTTAGCATAATAAGCAAAACATTATTAAATTTGCTACTAATAGTCTTTCTTGATCTCATGAATTATCTCTTGGCAACTCTGTATTCTAATATTATATGTTAAAATGAGTAAAAAAAAATTGCAACCATTTCCTTAATATCTATGTTCCTTGTCGGCTCTATCCTACTAATATCCTTTAGCATATCACATAACCTATAAAACGAAAACTTATCTATCTTGATATTTTCAACTGAATGCTAAGTTATTTATGAAAATTATCCTATGAAAGTTCATATTTCAAACTAACATTCTACTATGATAGTCATATTTTATTTTATTTTCCATTTTCTCAATTCCTTTTGCAGAATAACAGAAACCACCATAATAAAAAATAAAGTGAAATCATTTAAAAGTTCTAAAAGATAATCAATATAACAATGTTTCTCCTTTTCCTTTGCTTTGAATTGAAAAATCCATTCCATGAATACATAACATGTATATGTTAGTCCTTAATGGAAAGCTTATTAATATTTATAATCTTATAAAAAAAAATTATACACTAGAGCTTCAGCATGGAAATTTTACAAGGTTCAAAATTTATGTCATAATATGATGACTATAATATGATTAAAGCTTATAGCAAAGGATTTATTAAATAATATTAGGACAAGTAACATTATATTTTTTTAGATATAACTCTAGCTAGATTAGAATAGGTTCCAAATATATCAATGGCTACAATAAAAGCTATTACTAAGTTTCATAAATGTTTGCAATAATTACACATCAATATACTATCTAAATCTTCTATGATACAAATCAAAGCCTTGAACAAGCAATTTATAGTAAATAGTTCAATAGTGCAACAAATAATATTATAATGTAAACCAAAATTATTACTCAAGAATCCATAAATATTAACAAGAAGATAAACCACATATAATAAGACTATGTAACTTAGCATCAACTATCTTGAATTGGAAACATTAAAATGAAACCAAAAGGAAATAGATGAAATGACTACATAGTTAATGCCTCATCTAATCAAGAAAATACATTATTAAAAAAAAACTACATAAAATAAACTAGAGTTATCCAATATAAATGGTTCCCTAACATTCTTATCTTTTCAGTATTATTGTTTTGAATGTCTATTGAAAATAGAAAATAGGAATGCATAATTGATGTTGCAACTATCATGAAAATAAATGATTAAAAAAATCAAAATGGTTGTTGAACAATATTATCTTTTTAGTATTTTTCTTGTTTTAATTTCTATAAGGGATTTAAAATTTGAATTCCTAACATATTAAACTTTTTTTTAAAATTTGAATAACTATTCAAAATGGTAACCTTTTAGAGATTTAATTAAGCAAAACACATTTTTCTTTTACTAAAATCACCTTTTTAATACAATGTAGGATCAAGTAAAAGTCCATTGAAAAAAAAAAACTTTTGAAGCAAATTGAAGAGCTGTTCAAAGTTTACAGCTGTGACATTCTAAAACTTAAGTGCATAATAGCATTGTGGCTATAGCAAATTCATGAAGAAAAGCATTGGATATACATGCACACTACAATAAAACAAAGGGACCTAAAAAACTTTTCTACTATAGGCTGTGCTTGTGATATTAAGAATATTTTTTAACCCCTAAAGGATTAAAAAAAGTTCTCGTAATAAAAAACAAAGTAAATCATGCCATGAAACAAAGAAACAAAGTGAAAATGATGAAAATCATATCCCAAAATTAATAAACTAAAATTATAATTATACAAAGAAACCTCTTTTGATAAAAGATGAAGCAAATTATGATATTGACATCCTATAAAACAAAGAAAAAGGCAAAAATTAAAAAAGTCTTATCTTAAAATTAACATAGAAAATTAAAATTACATAGAGAGACAAAATGATACATAAGAAAAATTTTAACTAAATATTTTTCAAAATAAGAATCACAACTTACCTCTTTAACTGCTAGTAGGGGACGATGAGTTTCGATGGATGGAAGATTATAAACTCTAGTTAAAGATAAAGGCATAATAACAATAAAGAAAGAACAAATAAAAGCTACAATTATGAATAAGAAGAAAAAAATTAGTATGCAATAAAAAAAGAGGGTAAAATTATTATTTTGTTTTGGCATCAATAGTCTTATCTCATGATAATCTAAAATGCCTAACTCCTCCATAAAAATATTTTAGGACAAAAGTTAGGCTAAAAATATTTTTGAAAATATTACATGTTCAGATAAATTTTCTAAAATTTTGAATCAAACATGAAAATGTAACTTTCTCATGAAATATTTATAAAAATGTAAAAAATATTTTGCAAACCGAAAGCCCTTAAAAGAATTAAAAAAATAGCATGGTCCATAATTATATTTGACAAGATTTTTATCTCTTAGGATTATTGCTTATAACCTGTATAGTGAAACAAATAATTGATGACAACATAGAAAGATTCTCCTAAAAACATTTTTTATGCCTAAATTAATATGCAAGCTAAGAGATAACAATATTTAAGCAAAATAAAATAACCTAACCTAGGTTCCTAATCTATACCTGAAGTT
This sequence comes from Sindora glabra, assembly GCA_020226215.1. Lineage (NCBI taxonomy): Eukaryota > Viridiplantae > Streptophyta > Magnoliopsida > Fabales > Fabaceae > Sindora > Sindora glabra. The sequence continues at coordinate 7,085,494 of CM035236.1, forward strand.
GTATATAATACATATATGTACACGTGCATAGGTAAGGGCAATATGGTTCATAAGTTAGGACTCTGAGCTATCAGCGGACAATGCTATCGTTTGGAAGACAATAGAAAATAATGGGTAATGGAATGTTACACTCTCTTCGGAATTTTAAATTTTATGTTATATCTTTAAAGAAGGAAAAATATTAAATCAATTATGGTAAAAATAAATATAATGAAAAAAACCTTCCAAGGAAGGAGTAAATTTTAATAAGAAAGTATAAATAAGAAATTTGGTGAGAATAAAATACTAATTGAATAAAAGGTGAGATAAATCATAAAAGGGAATAAATATATGAATCTTGGATAAAATTTTAGAGTAAAATGAAATAATAAAGGGATGTCAATGCTTAAAAGTGGGCAAGAATGAATAATTAAGAGTAGGAAAGGCTTAAAGAGCAATTACATGTGAGAAAGGCAAGTGATGGTCAACTATCATTATTTGAGTTGCATTTTGGACTAGTATAGTTGACTAATCAACTATAGCCTAGGAAAAGTGACTGGTGAATATAATACTTAACTTATATTTTTACCAAATTACCCTTACCTTTATAAACATAAAATCAGCCCTTTTAAGGCATCATTTTCCCTATTTTCACTAACATCTAACCTCCTTATCCTTTTTTCCTAAACTCTCTCATTTCTCTTCTTCTTCTTGCCTAAGATTTTTATCAATTAAGCAAAGTTAGGAGTAATTTTTTTGTTAAATTCTCTACACAAACATGATAAGGCTTTCTTAACATCTAAAATTTTCTTAATTTTTCTTTGAATTGGAAAATTTTGAGCATTTAGCTCAAAGAGGAAAAATTAAATACTAATGAGAAATTTTATAATTTTGGTTAATTAGGACTAATAAAATAACAAATTCAAGTTCCCAAAATCTTCCTTATGATAAATGAGTGAATAATCTAACTCTATTTATGAAATTGAAAGCGAAATTGTTAATTAGGGTTAGGTTTGAGGTTTTTAATAAATTACATATAAAATATAGTAATTTATAAAATATAGTTTGCTTTTAATGTGAAAAAAGAAATAAATGAAATGTTAAAATAGTATCTTGATGATTTGGCAAGTAAAAATTGAGTTTAGACTAAATTGGGGGTAAATGAATAGTATTTTGAGCTAAAAATCTGCAAAAACATAAGTCATAGTTGATTATAAGCTTTTAAGTTATGTTTTGGCTACTAATAATTGATTATGAGTATTAAAATTACTCTTTCGACCCTAATAGTCAACTATGGATTAGTAGAATTATTTTTTAGGCTTATATAGTCAGCTATACCTAATTCAAATTGAAGTATCATACTATACATGAAATCTAAGTGTATCCTAAGGCTTTCTAAAGCTAAAGTGAGTTAATATGTGAAATATAAACAATAGATATAGGAATAATAGTGATATAATAAGTTATAGTAAAGTAGTAATTTGTAATTCGAGTTAGAAATCATATTGTAATGTTGAGAATGACATGTATAACCATATTAATTGGTATGGTGATATTATGTTGCTTATGGTATATTAAGTAATGACTTGATATACATGTAGATATTGTTGATAGTATTAGTGAATATGTGTAACCATGCAAAGTAGTATGGAAAAAGATGTGAATTGAATTATATATACATTTGAAACGTGAAATAAAATGATATATAAGAATGATATGAGATGAATGCTCACACAAGCTTGTATTTATTAAATGACCACAATGTCAGAAGATTATGAGGCTTGAAATAATGTTGAAAGCCTACACATGATTATTTTCACTAAATGACTATAGCATCAACAATTGTAGGGCTATCTTTATTATAAGTTAATGAAATAGTGTTGGAAGTTCATAAGGAATTATCTTCACTATGAAAAGTGTTAAAATTCCATGAAGTTGTGTTCATTATTATTGAGATAAATTCTAAGAAAAATTGAATTTATAGAATAATTGGGAAATGAATGAAATTTGGATATCTTTAATTAGTTATTTATGCATGATACATTATAAGAAATTTATATGTAATATATTCTCCAAGGAGAATAGATATTTATATTATATGTATTGCTTATTGTTTGTTTAGAATTTAAATTATGGCACATAAAGTGTAAATGATTAGGAAAATTAAGAAGATAAACCTAATCGGTAAGCTTATACCTTCTCTTAATGATTATCTATTTTTAGATATTCATTCACTAAGTTTAAACTTACCTTCTATATGTTTTCTTTTATGGATTTCTTAATTGAGCCCTCTCATCCACCACCTTGGCATTGAATTTGGCAAAAAAAATTCAGGTACATTTAGGTAGCATATGACTTATGTGATTTAGGCAGTGAGGCCTTAATGTATAAAGAAAGAGTAATATAATAGTAATTATGGCTAATTCGGCTGACTAGATTCCAATTGTGTTAGGATAAAAGCCACCTAACCCTTTTGTAATCAAATTAAAATGTTATAAAAAAGAAAATGCTATATGTATTCTTTTTAATGTATAAGAATTGCTTTCAAACCCCAAGGTATATTATAAGATATTAGTTTAGTTAATAGATTAGGCAGGTACAAATCGAGTAGTGAGTTCCACACTAATCATATTTGAGTTGGATCATGACATGGAATAACTATTACCTTGTATTATACATGCGTCGGGTAGTAATACGTGTATTATAACACAATCAAAATTAGATATTACTAATTGATAAAAATTTTACAATATAGGATAATCAAGTCGAACCCATAGTAATCCATTTGATATTATCCTTTCACTATGATTTACTAACAACTAAAATGCAAATAGAATTCAAATAAAATAAAAATATAATAGAATGCAAATATGTAGTCTAGTATATAGTAGCAAAATGAAACTAACTGAATGCAAACAAAGTAAGATGCAATTGATGGAAACAAAATGCAATAAGAGGTTCTGATTCGAAATTTAAACAAAATGTAGAAACAAAACAAAAAAATAGAAAATCAATGCAGTAAAATAATTAATCCAAGAATTTGAAAGCTCTTATGTAGATTATTCATAAATCAAATATAATTAACAATTCTAATTAATTTTTTAGCTTTGAATTAACAAAACTCCTGCAATAATTCATGAATTCTATGCAAGATAACCATCTAGAATTTGATCAATTTAGATTAGTAGAATTAAACAATTGCTATAATCTATAAAGTTAGATCGAAATTAATTTGAAAGTAGAATTTAGTTGAATTGAAGGATTAAACTAGAAATATCTAATTTAATCTTTCAACCTTCTATTCCCACATGAAAAATAGTGATTAACCAAGCACAATTCAACATAAAAATAACTAAAGATCAAAAGTCACAAAGTTGAACATAAATTATACCAAATTAGCATTCAACTTATGTAATTTTCAGGCAATTAACACAAACAATTAGGGAAAAAGAAAAATTAATTAGAAAGAGTCAAATTATAGTTTGTGATCTCATAATCCAAATAGAAATGAGCTTTAAATTCCTTAAATCAACTAAAAATTTAGCCTTTCATGGTTGAAGAAAAAAAAACTTGAAAAAACGAGAAAAGTTATCTAGTATTTATGCAAAGTTGTATAGGAGTGTTCCTACCTTTAAAGACACAAACCTATATCTAATTTACTATCCTCTAAAACCTAATGGACTTGAATCATATATCTCCCAGGGTAAAAAAAATATGGCCTTGCTAATTTTAGAAGCCTAGAACCTAATTTACAACATAATGCATTATAAGAGTTATTACATTAAAATCTCATAGGTCTGGGTTCTAGCAAATATAAGACAATCAAGACTATGTAGTTTTGCTCAACTTAAAACATGAAAGTTGTAGAACCAAGTCTTAGAAAGCTTTAGACACTAATTTTACCTTAATTGAATCTCTAAAGCTCTAGATATAGCCTAAAATTAAAATTGGCTCAACTTAGATAGAAATAAAGCTTCAACCATTTAGCTAAATTAAACCTTTCAAACATTTAAACTAGGATTTAACCCAGATATGAAAGTTGTAGAGCTTCTTTTAAACTTTTTAACAATATAAAGATTAGTCAAATTCAATATCTGGAACTCAATATATAGCTAAAAATCTGAAATAATATAAAATTTTAAAATTAATTGAATAATTTCAATACATTGTAAAATCAATCCTAAATTTCACAATAAGGCTAACTTTATAAAATTAAGTATATGTAACATACTAAAAAGCATAAAATAGGAGGAAATAATATATATATAAAATCTTATGCATTAAATTTTCCAACATTTAGCCCTTGTACAACCTTAGGTAAAATACAACTTTATTCAAAACTAAAAATAAATAACTTATTTTTTAAAATTTTCAAAATTATAAATCCACAAATAAGAAATAATTAAAGTTATCAAGAAATATAACATATTATGAACAAAAATTTTAACAAACTTGAAATTAACTAACAAAGCAATTTCATTCAAAAAGAGCAAATCAATATAGTAGATTCTTAAAAAAATTCAATCTCTAACTCTCAATTGTTTAGGATAGATATTTCACTCAAGTTCATTCTATTGAATTACTCTATGATAAGTTAGCAAATAATCTAATCTCTAATATTCAAATCATATATATAATAGAAATTAAAAAAAAAATTATTCAAGGTTGTAATATGGCTAAGGATAAGGAAAGGAAAAAAATTAAAGGTACGAAAGGGTAAAAATCAATAAAACACTTGAATAAAAAAATATGTGAGCTAATCATAAACAATTATAACTCAACACAATAATCCAACTTCAAATTCAAATACTTATTAACTTATTTCTTTTTCCTTTCTGGAACTTTTCTTTCTTTCTTTTTTTTTTTTACCTTATTCTTCTTTTTTTTTTTACTTTTTTATTCATTTTTTTCATTTTTTTATTGACTTGCCTTTTTTTTTTCATTTCAACCAACATTTGAACTTAGAGTTGATAAACTTTGACAATATATAAACACCCTCACATTTATTCAATAGCCTATCTCAAAAAAAAAAAATACTCTACTAATCCTAAGGTTAGGCAAAGGTATTTTTTTATTATGAAAAAATGTTCATAAGTTAATTAATAAAGAAAAGTCAATTAAGCTCAAATAGGCTTAACAAAAGTAAAAATTCAAGGTTAGCTATTTGACTATAGCTTAAACAAAAAAAGAATAGTTTTATTATTTTTGCACATGCATGTATGAATGTGATCTTAAAAAGAATTAAAGCAAGTTCTAGAAAAATAAATCACAGAAAAGCATCATATAAGAAAAAAAAAATAGTATAAATGCTCAAAATAAAACTTAAAATCTCACAAGGAAAGTTATGCTATCAAAATTCAACATACTAATTCAAAATCCATCACTGTATTAATTAATTTCAAGAAATAAAATCTTTTATTGAATCATATTATAAATCTTATCTAACTTTAATTAAATTCTACTCATGAAAATTATAAAATCTTCATCAATGAATAGCAACTAAAATGACTAAAAAAGAATTAAAATTAAGTGAAAAATATATTTTTTTATTTTTATATTTTTATTTCTTTACTCCAAAAGCATTAAATAAAGATACAAAATATAAAATAATATCTTGGAAGTCTCCTTCTGCACTGAGATTATACATTGTCCTCAATTTAAAGCATTTTTATATCATCAAGAAAGATAAAAAAGAAGTAAAATAAAAGAGAAAAGTGAGAGAAAGTAAATTTAAAAAACTTAGGTTGGCTCCCAAGAAGTGTCTTTCTTTAATATTTTTTTCGAAACATAGCTTTAATATCTTTAATTAGGATTTACATGATAATTGACTACCTTAATTGCTTTTAAATTACTAACCTTTATATCATCCATCAAAGAGGTCATTTGAAAATTATGATCATCCAACAAAATTTTTTCAAGTGCTATCTTTAAACAATTCTTTCTTAAATATTCAAAATCATCTTGTATAATAGATTCAACATGATTAGTAAAATGACTAGAATGATTAGTAAGAAAGAATTCTTTTCCCTTTAAAAATTCAAATTTGAGAAAATTAATAGAAAGTACTAAGTTAATGGTAAGAAACACTTTTATAAATTGTATTTCTCCATGATCATCAATTTTTTCACATTTTGAAACAATATTATTATTATCACCTATAAATGCTAAAATCTTTATATATATAGCACACATAATGTCAAGTGCACTCATGGCAATCCATACAATCTACAAGATTAAAATTTTTAGGAAATTCAATAAGAATGTCATCATAAGTAGCATTAACAAGCACATCAAAATCAATAAAATTAGAACTAGTAATATAAAAAACAGTAACATTAGAAATAGAATTTAAAAAAATCAAAATGAGAAACATTATGCACTAAAGCTTAAGAATATGAATATAAAAACACAAAATTGTCATGTATAAACTTAAAAATGTCAAACTTAGTTGTTACACTATTAAACTTTATGGTCAATGTTCCATTTTAAATATTAATCATAGTTCATGCTATTTTGAGAAATGGCTAACCAAGAATAATTAGGGGAAAACCCTTGAATGTCTCATTTTCTATCTCTAAGATGTAAAAATTTGTTGAAAAAATGACTCTATTAACTTACACTAAAACGTCTTCAATAACACTTAAGGAGTACATGATAGATCTATTTGCTAATTGCACAACCATTTTTATTTGTTTCACAAGTATAAAATATAAAACATTAAAAATAGAAAAAGGGCATGACATTAATTAAAACTCTTAAGTTTAACATCACATGCTTAATATTGGTTTTTCTATAACATATGAAATGGTATATATACCTAGATCTTTGTATTTTTGATAATTTTCTTTGAATAATAGCAGAAACATTTGCCTCCACACTTACTTTTTTATCATCCTTTAATTTTCTCTTATTGATATACAAATTTTTTAAAAAGTTAGTATACCTTGAAATTTATTTTATCAAATTAAGCAAAGATATGTTAACTTTTACTTTGTTAAAGAAATTAAAAATCTATTTCTCATCCTCAATTTTCTTTGGTAGAATAACTTTTTTTGGAAAAGAAAAAGGAATGAAGGAATCAATAAGAAGTGAGAATTTAAGGATAGAATTTACCTTACTTTTGTCATGTGTTTTCTTTTTTTCTAGTTACTTCTTCTTAGTTTCTTCTAATTTATGGCTTGCTTTTGGATTTAAAGATGAAAACTTGTTAACTTGCTTGCCACTCCTAACCATTATTATATTCACAACTTCTTTGCCTCTTGTATTATTGGAAGAAGGTTGTCTTGAACCTTGTACTTTAAGCTTATTTATAATAAAAGATAATTGGCCAATTTAAGTTTTTAAGTTTACTAATTGGTGATTATGGCTTTTATTCTTTGCTAAAATTACAAGTTATTTATAATAATTTTCTTAACCAATTCTTTAAAGTTGAATTTGATTTAAGGACAATGTTAGGTGGAATTCTATTACAAAGGGGATAATGTTGAACTTAGTCAAAATTTGTGACATATTTGAAGTTTTGATTACTCTCCAACCAAGGTATTGATTAGGCTGTTATTGTTAGTACTAGTATTAAGGTTTTCCAAGAAAAAATTTTGCTACATAGGCTTAAGGAGGATACCTATCATCTTGCTATATGGGGCAAGAATTAGTATGATAAGTTAGCAAAAGAAAAAGTTTGGACTTACTATCGTCCTATAGTCATTTGCTTAATTAGAAAAGCTAATTTATCTAAACTATGCTTTATTCTTTATTAGTTTGAATGAGAGAAATTCATTCAATGCACATCTTTAGTAGTAATTATAATTTTGGTGCTAAATTATTTAAATTTTGTTGCCATGTTAACTATTAAATCCTTAATGACCCTAGGAGTTTTATCTACTAATGCTTCACTACTTACAGTATTAATCATACTTCTATTCATGGGAAGAACTCTTTCGTAAAAATACTCGATTAAGAGTTGCTCATTAATCTAGTGGTATGGATAGCTTAAACACAACTTTTTAAATCTCCCCAATACTTACATAACATTTCACTATTCAACTACTTTATACCATATATGTCTTTTCTAATGACAGTAGCCTTTGAAGCAAGGAAAAACTTCTCAAGGAACAACTTCTTCATATCATTTCAATAAGTGACAAAACATAGTTATAGGTAGTATATCCGATCTTTAACTGCATCAGCAAGTAAGAAAGGAAATGCTTTAAATTTAATATCATTTTTTAAAATGCCATAAGGCTTTCATAGTTGAGCAAACAACATGGAACTCCTTCAAATGTTTATGAGGGTTCTTACCTACAAGATTATAAAATCTAGAAAGTAAATGTATTAACACAGATTTAAGCTTAACTTTAGTATTAAGTTTAAGATATTGGATGTCTAAAAGTTAGTAACTAATATTAAGGGCAATTAATTCCTTTAATATTCTATTATTAGCCATATTATTAAAATTGTCTAAAGGATTAGAATGAAGGGTTGAGATACTATAACAATGTATAGTTCTACTCCTGCAAAGAAAATGAAAAGTTCTATCTATTTCAAAATCAAATTCTAATAATTTGCTAGTAGTTCTCTTAATTATGTACCACATTACACTAAACTACTTTAGACAGAATCATAAAAATACAAAAACATCAAAATACTAATATACTATAAAAAATCACTTAAAACACATCTAATTTTCCTATTTAGGCATTTTTAAAAATTATAGAACTACCACAAAATAATACAAAATCTAAAAATGCAATAAAAATTAAAAAAATAAAAAAAGTGGTCTAAATGATAGAATTTGGCTAAAAAGTGAGGGGCTTATGATTAACAAGCTATTATAAGCCTCGATTAGAAAAATATCTTTTATGATCATAAATTTTTTTAACTCAATCAAAGTTAATCACTTTGACACCAATTACCGGGGGGGGGTAAGATGTAGTATGTGTGCAACTTGTTCAGATGAGTTAAAAACCTTTAGTAAAGTGTAAAATAAAGTAATATATGATGGAAAAGGATAAAGTGATATGTAAAGAATGCAGGAGAATGCAAGAAAATGTAAAAAATTGATAAATACTGTAAAATGCAAGGAAATACTAATAGATGCAAAAATTGAATAAAATAGTTGAACAATTATGGAATACCAAGCTAGTAAATGAAGAGAAGGAATGAATTCAAGTAAATCTCAGTATCGGCACTAAAATTTTGATGCATGTGTTGTAATATGATCAAAATTAGATATCACTAGTTGATAAAAATTTTATAATATAGGGCAATAACTAAGTTGAACCTCTAGTAATCTATTTAATATTATCCTTTCATTATGATTTATTAACAAATAGAATACAAATAAAATTCAAACAAAATAAAAATGAAACATAATGCAAATATGTAGTAGTAAAATGAAACTAATCGAATGCAAACAAGATAAGATGTAATTGATGGAAACAAAATGCACATAGGAGGTTTTAATTCAAATTTAACTAGAATAAACTGACATAAATAGAATGCAAAAAAAAAAAGAAAATTAATGCAGTAAAATAATTAATCCATGGATTTGAAAGCTCTGATATGGATTAATCATAAATTAAATATAATTAATAATTTTAATTAATTTTTTAATTTTAAATTGTTTGGAACTCTTGTAATAATTCATGAATTCTATGCTAAATAACTATTTAGAATTTAATCAATTAAGATTAGTAAAATTAAGTAACAACTATAATCTATAAGATTAGATCAAAATTGATTTAAAAATAGAATTCAACTAAATTGAATAACTAAACTAGAAACCATTGATTTAATCTTTCCGCTCTCTATTCTTATATAAAAAATAGTGATTAACTAATCATAATTTAATATAAAAATAACTATAGTTTATAAGTCATAATATTGAATACAAATTATACCAAATCAGCATTTAACTCATACAATTTCAAATAATCAGCATAAAGAATAAGGGAAAAATAAAAATTAATTAAAAAAAGCAAGCATTATAATTTAGAATCTCATAATCCAAACAAAGACAAGCCTCAAATTCCTTAAATTAACTAGAAATTTAACTTTCCATGGCTAAAGAAAAAGAAACTTGGAAAAGAGAAAAAAACTAATTAGTATTTATATAGAATTGCATACAAATGTTCTTACTTTTAGAGGCACAACCCTATATCTGATTTGTTATTTTCTAAAACCTAATGGACTTAAATCACATGCCTCCTAAGGTCACAATGAATAAGGTTTTACTAATTTTAAAAGTCGAGAACTAAATTTACAAAATGATGTGTTACAAGAGTTACTATAATAAAATCTCATAGGTCTGAATTCAGCTAATAAAAGACCACTAAAATTATATAATTTCACTTAACTTAAAACATGAAAGTTGTAAAGCTAGGTCTTGAAAAGTTTAAATGCTAGTTTCACCTTGATTAAACCTTTGAAGCACTCAATATGGCTTAAAAACTAAAACTAGCTCAGCTTAAATAAAAATAAAGCTTTAAATTCTCAGCTAAATAGACCTTCTAAACATTTGAATTGGGCTTTGATCAGAATATGAAAGTTGTGAATCTTCCTTTAAGCTTTCTAAGGATATAAAGGTTAGCTAAGGCTGATATCCAAAACTTAAGATATAGCCAGAAACCTAAAATAGCATAAAAAATTCAAAATTAATTAAATAATTTCAAAACATTGTAAAACTAACTTCAAATTTCTTAACAAAACCAATTTTATAAAATTATGCATATATAATACACTAAGAAATATAAAATAGAAAAAAATAATATAGATAAAATCTTACTTATTAGATAATTGCCTGTACAGGGTGGCATGCATGCTATGATGTATATTAGCAATAGGGCTAATTATTGAGGTGTTATGCCCATAATGCTAGATAGGATGCTATCTAGGGCTTGTACACGAGTAGTAAGTCATTCTTCAAGAGGTTGTCAAACAAGTACAATGAAGCATAAAAGCTAGATCTTAGACAATGTGTTAGTAGGTAAGGTCTCAACTATTAATGGTGATAGGTCGTTATAAAGGATAGGGTGTTAGTAAAGAAAAAAAGAAAGTCACAATCCATAAGACCTCTGTAATGTTATTTTTAGACCTTGTAATTTGCCTTAGAGATTTATTTAGTTAGCAAACACTTAACTTTTCAAATAATAAGTAGATATATAAAATGGAGTAGGTAAGACTGGGTAAACTGATCCTGTGCAGGCTTGCCCAGATAAGTCCATAATTTTAATAGGCAAAATTAGGCAAGCTCATTTATAATAATTTCTTTTTAATAGTAAGAATGATTAAATCATTAAATATATACACAAAAAGATTAGGGATTGAATTATGAATGTGACGAAAGGTATAAATCCTTTAAAAGGACATTAGCTTAGATTAAATTAAAAAATTCTTTTTTCTAAATTGTAATTAGTTAATTATATTTTTTTAATTTTATGTAATTAGTTGATTAAGTAAGGCTAAAAAAATTATATTAGGCCTTTGGACATTGAATTAGGTTAGATTAAAAGTTTCTAAATGTTTAAAATATTTTTTAAAAAAAAAACCTTAGGCCTGTAACCACATGAGCTTACTTACATAAGCCTGTACAAAAAATAGGCTCCATATAAGATGCTTACAATTGCCCCAAACTTGTAAGTAGTCGTAAAGCTTATCGGCTTAAAGCTTATTTTATATGTCTAATAAAAATAAATAGATGAATTATTTGGTTAATCACTAACTATCAAAATAGTAAAAATAAAACTTCTTACTTCTAATTAAATATGAAAAATTACTTATTCATATCCTATAAATGAGAAGAACTTATATGTCATTTATGGATAAAAATGCCAAACTATTTTTTATTAGTTTAACTAATGATTATTCAATCATTTTATCTTCACTATGAGTTGATATATATGTGGCATATTAAGTTTAATGAGTATTTTTATCTTAGAGATGAGAGGAAAATTTTATATTTATTAAATTTTACATTTAATAATTAGGATTAAAACATAGTTAAAAGTCATATTATCACTTAAAAAAATTTGTTGACTTTGTGTTGTAATTATAATCATTCAATGCGACATTTAATTATTACTATTTATTCCTCTTATTTTTCGCATAAAAAGTGTTATCACTTGATATATTCTTCATATACATGTCATGTTAATTTTTCATATAAGTGAAATTTAATTTTCATATTATATTAAAATATTACACATTCAAAATTCAAAAAATTCATTTTAATTCAAATTAATTAATATAATATTTTTAATTTTTATATTATAATTCTAAATATCATAATAGTCATTATGATAATACTTTCTTAAAAGTTTAAAATTGAATTAAATAAAACATAAGAACTGTCAATTTGTTATTATTAATCAAATAACTTTGAGCACTTTCCAAATAATTTTTAAGAAAATTTACTTTCTAAAGTTCAACTCTTTACAAAAACTTACTTCTTATATTAACTAAATGACACATTTATTTAAATGTGGAAAACTAAATTCTAAGTTCCACGAACATATAAAAAGAAAATAATAAAGTTACTTTTTAAAAAACATTGTAGAAACAAAAGTTTGTTAGGAGAAAGTTGGAAAAAAGTGTTGTGAGAAATAGAACATATGTTTACTTGCTATAGTGATTAGAGATTAAGATTAGCAATTAAAATCAAATAATTAATTATTATCTTTTTAAAAATATTTGGTTGCACTTTTTAATCATGATTATAAAAAGAGAAATTTTAAATTTTATACCTAGATTAATATTACTTTTTTCTTTTTTTTACCTTCACTATCCTTCTTCTAATAGTAAAAATTTTAAATTTGATACTCATATTAGCCATTTATAAATTTTATTTTAAATTTATGAACTACTACCAAAATTTTATAATTTAATCATTTATAATTTTTTAATTGATAAATATCAAAATAAATATACATATTATTTTAATTATAAAAAATTGAACTTTCATATTTATGAAACATAATTTAAATAAATAAAAATATAAATATTAAGTAACAATATACATAGATTAAATGATATATTTTATTTATTGGGAATAAGAATATATATATTAAAAAATATTATATATTTTTACAAATAATAATATTAAAAATATAAGAAAAACAAAGGGTTAGTGATTTTGATATAATCATATGTTTTTTACTTCCTTTTTTAGTAATTTAACAATAAAAAATAATTATTTTGTAGATCATCCAAACAAAAATAAATTATGTATAATTAGGCTTCATTTATTTTGATAAAAAATATTTTATGTAAAATTAAGTTATAAAATATTAAAATGAGAAAAAATTTATTTATTTAATATTAAATATAAATTTTTTTGGAAAAGTAAATTCCTTTATTTTAAAAAAAATATTTTTTACTATTATGATTCTATATTTCATTTTTTTAACAATTAATACAAGCAACTTGTTATTCTTTTATTAATATATATGTAAATAATATTCTCCTATAAAAAATATTTTTTGATAAAATAAATGAAGTTTTAATTATTAGCTGATATTACCCAACATAAAATAGATTATATACAATCAATTACTTTAATAATTAATTTTTTATTATTATACCAAACAAGAAGTAGAGCCGTTAAGGAAGTAATTTAGGGTATATTTGGATGTACTCTTATTTTTCTATTTAGAGAAATTGTTTTTAAGAATTGTTTTAAATTTTTTTGAATTAAAAAAAATAGAGAGTGATTGGTTTTATAAATAAGTAAATGTTTCATTTAACATCAAAATAAAAAAATTAAGAAAACATCTAAAAGATATTTTTATTGTATTCTTTTTAAATTATAGATTAAAGGTTATAATTTTTTTAAAGTAAATTATAAATATAGTTATCAAACAAGAATTTTTAATTTTAAAAAATATAAAAATAGATAACTATTTTAAAAAAAATACTAAAGAAACGAGCCTTTAATCTTTTAAATCTATCATCATAATTGTGTTGACTGCATGGAAGAACAAAAACACTGTAAAAATGATAATAATTCCTTTCAGCGTATAGAAACTGGATAAATATACGTGCTCAAAAAGTTTTGTATTGACCTGAATTTTTATTTTTTTTATAAATATATTTTTTTAAACTTTTTTTCCGATAAAAAGCAACTCAAAAGCTTTTCCAATAAAAACCGTTTTACATTAATTTCTTTATTTATTATATAAAAATTACTATAAATTTGTAATTTTTACCAAAAAGTTACAAATTTGAGAAAAGTTATGTTATCTCATCAACGGTTGCATTTTATTTTCATTAATTTTAAAAAGTTTCAAATTGAACTCATAAATTATAAAAAAACTTACAATTAATAACTATAATCTACTCAATTACCTAAAATTACATAATTTTTTTTAAAAAAAATTAAATAAAAATCACAATATTATTATGTGTTGATTTATTATATCATTTTTCACATATTTTTTAAATTTTATAATTAATAAAAACTAAATTAAGTATATAAAATTTTAATTAAATAGTTAAAAATGAGTTGCAAAATTATGTTTAAAAATGATGTAATTAAATAACATACAATTGTGATTTTTTAAAAAAATTATATAATTTAATAAAATAATTAAATGAATGAATGGTGATTGTTGATTGTAAGTTTATATATATATATATATATATATATATATATATATATATATATAAGGGTTTGATCTCTAAATTTTTAAAATTTGTGGAGGTAAGAATACAACCATCTTAAAATTAGTGGAAGCAATTTACATTTTTCTCTACAAATTTTATATACAAAGTTATAATCTCTATAAACAAAATTAAAAAAATCACACATAAAACTCAATATATGCATTAATTATTTTTGTTGGGGAGTTGCGAACTCTTTAATTAAATATATTTTAGATTCAAAAATATAAAATTCAGTATAAATCTTTAGAATTTGACGTATGAAATAATCATCAATTAATAATAAAATTATAACATCTCTGGAATATGCAGGAAAAACGTAAGGGTGACAAGCATTCCCATCCCCTATAATTTGTAAAACAAATCACAAAGAAAACCAGAGAAAATTAAAAAAAGGGAAACTGTATAAACTTCTATAATTGTAAAAAAATTAAGAAAAGCTGCGCTCGTGCAACTTAAAAAAATAAAAAGAGTTAAACCAAATTTATTGTCCCCTCCGCCCAGTATATATGATGAAAAAAGCAGGCCAAAAGAGATGATAAAAACACAAGAGACAATGAGAAAGGAAGGAGAAAGAGACAAAAAAAAAAGGGCAACAAGCATAGCTTAAGTAGAAAGATATTGTGGGAGCCAAGCCACTTCTAAAAATTAGTCAAAATCATCGGACTTGGAGAGGAAGTACCTACAATTTCGGCTCCTGATTCGTTACCTCCTCCTGTCCTTCGCTTCAATGTAACAAAAATCTTCTCAAAACCATATCCACAAGCTATTCTTACCTTCGCAAACAAGTCAGAAACCCAAATCAATCCTTTCAATCCAGATTCCAGAAAGTTTCCAGTATTTTGAGACAGCAAATGTTGCCTTTTCCCTTTGCTAAAATTCCCAGAAAACTGTCTCTGCTATGCCATGTCCAAACCCATCCATCGCTTGTTTTCTCTTCCTCTAATTTTGTTCCTAGTTTCCTCTTCTCTGTTTCAGACAAAATGTTTAGCGTCAGGGTCCTCTGTTCATCAACGGAGCTTCGAAAGACCTGATCCTCTGCGACATTTTAAAGATTACAATGGAGATTTTGACGTTAGCAACAGGCATTACATGGCCGTAAGTTGTTTTCAATCATTTTTATATTCATATACCAAAAGAATAATGATTATCTTTTAGGCAAATTTAATGCAGTACTAGTTCAAAACAGATTAATCTGATTTTCCAAAATCAATAAGTAAAACTTCTAACAAACGAAGTAGTTGGCATTAATTAGTCAAAAACAGGACTCACATGATAATTATGAATCTCAAAAGTTGTGAGACAGAGGAATTGAGATTGATTTTGCGTATTGATTGTCTGATACTTTTCAGTCTGCGGCATTTACAGGCGTGCATGGCTATGCAGTTGGTGGAATTTGGTTGTTATGTGGGCTGTTCTTTGGTTTCTTCATCCTTGTCAAATGCCTCTCTGGTGGCTCTGCCTCCTTACCATTCAAAGATTGTTTGGACCCATATTATGTCTTGTTGTTCTTGCTTGTCCTCTTATTGACCTCTGCCGCCATGTGAGTGCCCAATGTTTAATGCTCCATTTTATTTTAGCAGAAAATATCTTTCTATATAAATATAGTTATAAATTATTAAGATGGTAAAAAATGATTAATATAGAAGATAATTTATTTTTTTTTACTTGTCCTCTTTTTGTCAATGACTAATATGTTCAATGTTAAAATTTTCTTATGAAAATTATCTTCCAAAAACAAATGGAGCCTAAGAATGTTAATCGTGAGAGAGACATTTTCCTTATATAACTTCTGAGGTCGCCGCTCACATTTTTCATGTCTGATTAATGGCTGCTGACAGAGTTGCCTCCGGTTTCGTGCTGGCCACAAGTCAGAATGTGCTGCGGAGGGCATTGAAGCTGAAGGACAGTGTTGTGAGTGCAGGGGACGACGCTTATGGGAGCCTTTGCAAAGTAATAAGAAATATGAAACAAATGCAGACCCTTTTGCTTCCATATGACCCAGAGATATCTGAAAGTTTGAACTCCACCATTAATAATCTCAGAACAGATTCGCGGGTGATCCGTCGATTTATTGACAGAACTAATGATTCAATTGACAAACCCATTCATACATCGTAAGCGCAACTTGCTTTTCCTGCAATAAACTAATATTGGCTCCCATGTCATGTCCAAATATTAATTTGATTTAGTGATCATACGCATTATATGTGTCATAGGTACGTAGTACATATCATCACTGTTAGTACCAACCTAGTACTGTTGATCGCAGCGCTGGGTAAGTTTTTATTCACTGCCTTTTTTTTTTTTTTTTTGAATTTTGTTCTAATAGTTGGCTGCTTTGGTTAAGTTCTGCTGCTGCTGCATTGGCGCCCTGGATTTATCATGTAAGCTATTTTGATCTTAATTATCTTAACTGTCATTAGTATTTCTGTTCTGAGTTCCGCTGTGAGTGACTGGAACTTCCTTTGGTTTCAGAATTATTTTTTGCTGTTGGATTCTAACGAGCATGTTCTGGGTTCTGACTGGTTTTGATTTTTTTCTTAACACGTAAGTACATGAAATCTTCGCGCGCAAGTTAAAAAAAAAAAAAAAAGGTAGAATCATTGGACCATTAATTTTTCAACTATAATTCAATTTTAGAATTGTTGATGCAGTTTTGCAGCTGATGCATGCTTTGCTTTTGAAGACTTTGAACAAAACCCCAAAAACAGTAGCTTGGGCTCCATGTTACCCTGCATGAATGAGACATCCTCAAGCAAATTGATAGCTAGGATAGGCTTACAAATCCACACTTTCATATCTAAGGTTTAGAACCTGACATTCACTCGGAGAGTGTTCCATTTTTCTTGTAGGGTTTTGGTCTGACACATCGGCTTCTTTCTGTCTCAGTTGAATTCTAATATGTCGGTGATATTCCGGCTATTAGGAGTTGATAAAGAAAGTGAAGAATCAATAGGAGATGTAAAGATTTGTGACCCATTCTCAAAGGCACCTGATTACATCTACAATCCAAAGAGCTGCCCTCAAGATACCATTTGGGTTAGCGACCTACAAAATGTAAGTCACTCATCAAGGTAACAATGGACCAAAAAATTTTTTATTGCTACGTTGACATTGAAAACTTAATGCTACTCTTAAATAAATATTGTGTCAAGTGTTCTATTTTTCCAATTCAACTATCTAATCTAATAAAAAATCAATTATTTTTGATAAAAAAATAAGTTATTTTTTAAAATATTAGATTGCTGAATTCAAAAAATAATATTAAAAAATCTTCCCATTGCACTAAGTTAGTAGACTAGTAGTATTGTGAAAATTTTTCAACATACACTTGAAAATTTTCTTATTCACGACAAGGGATTCTTGCAAAAATCATATATATACAAGTTGTGTATACTAAATCAATCAACTCATTGCTTCACTAAATTGCGGGTGAGATATTTTCTTCAAGGTGATTCTTGCGATAGATTCTGTCTACATAAATCATATAAACTAAATAAATCACCTCATTGCTTTCATTAAAAAGTAGGTGTAAGATTGTCATCAATAGAGTTCCTCCTCGTTCATAATCAAAACTAGTAGACTACTGTTGAGGGATCTAAATTTATTTTAACTATCGACTTGTAGATATTTGGAGGATTTTTATGCCCCAAAAAGGACAGTGCAGAAGAATGCAAAAAGGACGGGAAATTTCTGTCAGAGACAACCTACGACATGGCTCGAGCTTATAGCACATCAGTTCAGGATATGCTGGACGTATATCCAGATTTGCAGAGTCTTCTAAAATGCACCTCTGTGAAAAATGAAGTTTCTGAGATTTTGTTGCATCAATGCAAGCCCCTTAGAGCTTCAACTAAAATGTTGTGGTCATTTATGCTTTCTCTCTCCGTTATTATGGTGGGTTTGGTATTAGTATGGCTAGCAGAGGTATTTCTGGGCTGGGGAAAATATATTTCTCTATGTACTAATACTGTCTGGCCTTGGATTAGATAGGGAATTTCATTTACTTCCAGAAGATCCGCCAATTAGAAAATTCTTCAAAGGAAGCTATGGTATAGGGGGTTATACTTTTCTATTCTTTTAAATTTTCATATATCAATGTTAAAAAAGAAGGAAAATTGCAATTCATGCAAGTCGCAAGACAAGCAATGGAAACTAATGTAGAAAAATGGAAGTAATTGTGCAAATGTGCATATTTTATGTTTTTATCATAAATAAGTGTGAATTCTTGGGTTTGTCATCATTTCATTGTAAAATTTCATTGGAAAAGATTTTCTTTCGTATTACCATTTTATTTTATCACTATATTTGGTGTAATAGTGATAATGTTAACTTAGAGGTAATAACCTATGCTAATGTTAGGGTAATAATCTATGCTAATATAGAGGGGATCGGTGCGTTCTCAACTCTATTTTTTTTTTTAAAAAAAATCAAATATAAATTACATATATTTAATAAGTAAAGGATTATATAATAATTTTTATTTATTTAAAACAAAATAACTACACATTAAATAAGAAGTGATGGATAATTACTCTACTTAAATATATAAATTATTTTTATATATATTTTTCTCTTAAAAATCTTAAAATCAAATTGATAACAAAAAATCACTCAAATATTAATAGATATTAAATAAAATTAATACAATATTTATAAAATCAAATTTAACTGGATAAATAAGAATTTTACGTAGAACTTACTTCTTAATTCTAAAGATAGGACTAATTAATATTTACAAAATTAATTTTTTAGAAAATATTATAATATATAAAATTATTTTATATTTATTTCAATAATTTTTATGATTAATTATATAAAATAGAAATATGAAATGTTTTAACTCCTCTAACACCATGTGCAGAACAATACATAATAAAGTACGTTCAAAGATGTTTTCTCATTTAAAGAAGTTGTATATTAATGAAGATACTCTATTTTTTTTCATTAATTATAATGAAGGCATGTATGATTAAACAAATTAAATTACATTAAATGTATTGTAAATTAATCATATATTTAATTACAAATTTAAATATAATTTAAAATAATTTTAAATTAAAATCATAATTAAATACATCTGAATTATAGCCACAATTTTTTACCAAAAAAATTATAAAAGTAGTTTCATACAATACAATTTAAGAAAAAAAATACATTTACAATACTTATAAATCTCATCTATGAAAATTAAAGTTAAATACAAACTATATGTTGAATATTTTTATATAACGATAATTAATATATAACACAAGGAAAAACAAAATGAAAAAAATTATGGTTGAGAAAAAAATATAAAACAAATATAGTGCGCTAAGTTTTATGGTACCTCAAAAGTTTTAAAATTTAAAATGATGTGATAATTTAAAAAATTATTAAATTCAAATTATTTGATCATATTCATTAAAATATAAATAGTTATAATTAAATAATTTTAATTTAATAATTTTAAAATTAATTATATTATTTTAAAATTTAAAATTCTTAAAGTTTAAAGTCATTTAACTTGATTCTTTAGTATATAATTTGAATTTTATTCAATATAAAAAATTATCCAACATACTAATAAAAAATTGAATTTAACTGATTTCTATAAATATCAAAATTTATGCTTATTTTATATTTTATTATATAATCATAAATAATCACATAATTATCATATTATATTAACATGAAGATTTATTTTATTAAATATATTATCAATATGTAAAAGTAATTGTAAATATATTAATTACTATTGATTATATTAACATAAAATCATTACATATATCTTCATAATTTATTGATTGTAATAGGATGATGAATGAGACTGATTAAATTATATTTTAATTTTTATTTAATTTTAAATTTATTTATTTATTAAACAAGTTCTTCTATAATCAAATATTTAATAAATATTACAATCACTTAAGAATGTAAATATAAAAATTTTAATCAAATATAAATTTAATAAAAAAATTAATTAAATAAATATTATATAAAATTATATATTAGGATAAAAGTACTTTTTAATAATTAGTTTAAGTAAAATTTAATTTGAAATTATTTTATAGAATTTTATATTTTCAGTCATCATTAATGACCTACCAATTAAATTTCAGATATCATATTAAATATAATGAGCCAATACTTTCAATTTTACTTTTTTCCCTATATTTTAATTGTTTTCTATGATTTTTTATAAAATTTTATATTAATTATATAATATATTTTTAATGTTATTGATGAACAAGAAGTTAATTCATTAAAATATGAAAATAACTAAAAATTTTATTATATGTAGAAAATTTGTAGTAGTTTTCAATAACATAGTAAGTGATATTACAAAATTTTGTTACATTATTTTAACACATTAAAATAAAAAATTTTATTGAGTAAATTGATTCTTAATTTTCAAAATTTAAATTGATTTATTGATGTTATGAAGAAAAAAATTTTGCAATATTATTTATAATCTATTTTTAAATTATGAAAAATTATTAAATTGTTTTTACTAAAAATAATAATTTACGATCATATATGCTTTTTTTAATAATATGACTCCTTTTATATAAAATTTTTTCATTAATAATAGAATATATGTAATTTAATATTAATAGTACTAAATAATTATATTTTTTTAATTTTTTAGTTGCAAATGAATGGAGATTAAGAAAAGGAAAAAATGTGAAAGCTTTTTGGAAAAAAATAAAAAAAATATTATTAAGGTATGTGATTAATAAATACAAAAAGTAAGTGGATCAGGAGAATTTTATTTTATTATCTTACTTAAATAATAAATAATTTAGGTTTTACAAAAAAAAGTATAAATGGAAAGTGTTTATAAATTACTTTCAGTTAATATATCTATATCCAAACTTTTAAACCAGATACCATAGAATTGTCCAAAAGATTTAGATCCATCGATCTCTACGTGTCATCCTACTTCATCATTTCACCTCCATTGTTGGTCTCCCATTTTTCTCATTCATCGACTCCTACTGTGTTGGCTTCAAAATAACCCTTTCTTTGAAAAAATAGCAACATTGGTAGTAATTCAATAAAACGTGAAATATAAGATATACGTTGAAATTCCAAGATCAATACCTTTTTACTAATTTTGAACAGTATTTCTGCATTGCTTTGTTGACGAAAAAGAGTTGATATTAGTTGTGTAAGAGCAGTAGATTAAGTTGAGGGCTTAATTAGAAGTCACTCTAAAGTAATTCTTTAGAATTGCACAGTTGGATATTGCTTTTCCACTTTCATTTTTTTCCCTATGGATCTCTAGTATTTGACAATCACATAAAATCTTGATTAATTTGAAATTAAGCCAAATTAAATTCCATTTTAAGAAATAAAAAATTTTCAATGTCTATTTTTTTATTCACAAAATTTGAATTCAAATTTTTTTAAAAGAATTGGGTTCTTAATCATTCAAACCAACAATTTTTTTCTTATTTAACATGATGATTATGATACATGTGTTATTTAATGGCAAATTTTATTATGTATTGGATTTTATTTAATGCATGCATGAATTAATTAATTTTGTTAGAAAGTTATGAATTCTTAGATTAAATATCTTTATTAAAAAATATAAAATTTAATGCATATTATTAGATTCAACAAATTAAATAAAATTATACGAAAGAACTCACTTTGGTTGATAAATGTGCTTACTTTTTTGCGAACCTTTGCACTAGCTGTGTTGGGCAAATCTATGCGTGGCAATGGAGCAGCACGATGAAGAAGGCAATCAGGATGTATGAGAATTAGATAGGCAGAGGGACGAGAAGATAACGAGGGAGAATGAAAAGAAAAGAAATGAAAAAAAATAAAAGGTTAAATTATGATTTTCATTTCTTTATTTAGATATATAAAATTATATAAAAGAGGATAATAGAATTAAATAGAAATATATAACTAATTAATATATATTTTTACAAATTTATTATTTTTAAAAATAGTAATTTATTAATAATTTTATAATTAATTTAAAAAAAACTACTACAGAATTACAATTTTTTGTTGGCAGATAGACATTAGTAAAAAGATGGGGTGATATTTTTAGAATTATTGAAATTAATAAAATGATGGTTAGCAAATATAACCAAAATCTATTTTAATGTTATAACATTTTTTAAATTCTTGAGAAAATTAAGTAAATAGTTTTTTACTTAACTAACATTATAGTATATATGACATTTGAAGATTACTAGAAAAATAAAAAAATTAAAACATTAATTTTAAAATTAATTCATATTTATGTGAATGGTATAATATTTTTGAAATTATTAAAAATTTAAAATGATAATTTTTTACTTAACTGATATCATAATGTATGATACTTAAATGTTGATGAAAAAATGAAGAAACTTAATATGTTAGTTTTAATATTAACTAATATATGTTTGATATAACAACATTTTTAAAATTATTAAAAGCAAAAAGAACAAGTTTGTTGCACTAGTTAATATGTCAATTTTTTACTTAATCAACATCATCATATGTGGTATTTAAATATTGCTGAAAAAATAAGAAAACTTAAGATACTGATTTTAGAATTAACTAATATCTATTTAGATAATAACTTTTTGAAATTATTAGAAAATTTAAGAAGTTAATTTTTTACTTTACTAATGCTTGATATTGTTAAGAAAATGAGAAAAACTTAAGATGATAGTTTTAGAATTAATTAATGTCTAAATGTATTGCAAAAGTTTCGTAAAAAGCCTAGACGTAATGACATTTTTGTTTTGTAAATACAGTATATTTTATTTTTTTTATTATCACTCTCATTCTTTTTTTTATTTATTTTTAAGCTCAATTCCCATTTTTATCTAACTCCTTTTGTAGAATCTTAGATATCTATCCATTCTCCACCACACGTTAATGAACTCCTAATACTTCTTCAATTAACACCAAATACGAAGCAAAGGTCTTAATATTCTAGGCTATTGGTTCAAACCATAAGAAATATCTTTCTTACCATTATTTATTAAATCTTTACCTTTTCAATTTTTTGCATATGTTTTTTTAGAAATTTTTATTTATATTTTCTTTGTATAACTTTTAAAATTGTATTTAAGTCTTAGATGCTTATTATGTATTGATAAAATATTATAATAAAGATTGAAATTGGTTGAACAATAATTATAGATGAAGAAAAAGTGAAAAGAAGTTTATAAAAATAATCATTTTTCATAATTCTAGGAAAGGCAAAATGTTTTTAACCTTAGGCAAATGGATTAATTTAAAAATTTATATAAAATTTACCCTAAATAGATAATTAAGCACGAAGTTATGACTTTTTAAAATTTTTAACTCAAAATATATTTTTTTGGTTGGATATTTAATTTATTCAATTTTGACTATAAATATTCTAGGGAAGAAGCTAAAAACTAATGATAAAAAATATTAGGCAAATATTTTAGGTATTTTTTTACAAAAAAAATACAAAATGTAAAAAAAATAAATTATTTAAAAAAGATATTGAATTTTAGTAAAAAATTAATTTGATAAATATTTTTCATGCCAATTATATAATTGATGTCATAATAATAAATATACAACAACACTTGATAACAATAAATTGATATACAATTTACCTTAAATAGATAACTAAGCACGAAATTATGACTTTTCAAAATTTTTAATTTAAAATATATATTTTTGGTTGGATATTAAATTTATTTAATTTTGATTACAAATATTCTAAGGAAGAAGCTAAAAACTAATGATAAAAAAATATTAGGCAAACATTTTAGGTCTTTTTTTTATAAAAAATAATACAAAATGTAAAAAAATAAAATATTTAAAAAAGATATTGAATTTTTGTAAAAAAAAAAATTAACTTGAATAAATATTTTTCACGTCAGTTATATAACTAATGTCATAGCAATTAATATACAATGATGCTTGATAAGACATGAGTCAAGTATTAATTGAAAATTAACATGTAAACTATTAAGTACCCAAGGTCAATAACTATTCTATAGTAATGAAAATATCTCTTTCCAAGTTTTGCTTTTAAAAAATTTCTCACTCTAAAAAAATTATCTATGAAAATGATATGATAAGTAAATATACAATAATATTATAATTCCTATTTAAAAGATTTATGAAATTATTATCTTAGGTTAACTTAATATAATTCTTTTTTGACTAATGCCCTCACTACTTTCATAAATTTGATAAATCACATATTCAAGTCATATTTAGATAAAATCATCATTATCTTTATAGATGATATTTTATTGTACTCCAAAAGCAAGAAAGGAGTATGTTCAACATCTTCAAGTAGTTTTGTAAACTTTACAAAAACATCAACTAAATGCAAAGTTTCCAAATGTGAATTTTGAACTACCAATGTTACTTTCCTAGGGCATATGGTAACATAAGAAGGAGTTTAGGTGAATTCTCAGAAAGTTGAAGCAGTAAAGAACTAGCCAATGCCATTATCAATTATAGAAATTTTTTTGACACAAAGGAGTACGTAGCATTGAGATCAAACAAAACTTCAACAGAAAAGGTTTCAATAAAGATAGTACATGTCACAATAGTATTAAAGGCATATGCCTTTTAGCGAATAAATGTGTACACTCGAACTTGATTCCCTTTTTGGCTTAAAACATTAGCACTTCTCAAAGGTTCTGGAAAATTTCTTGAATATAAAGTTATTAAAGGATTTGGATTATTCCGTTAATATATGGAATAACTCACAGCTTGGCTTGCAATATTTTTGGGACAATCTTTTGGTTTATGCCCAATTATCCCACATTTAAAACATTGTCCCTCAAAATAATTACAAGGACCATTATGATGAGAATGACACTATAAGCACTAAGGTCTCTCACTAGCTGACGTTGGAAATTGACTTTGTTATTAGCTTAGAAGATTAAAATAAAGTTTTTATACCCTAGAACTTCTTTATGAAGAGAAACCCACCACAATGGCCTTGAAAAGATAATGGCCCTTAGTAGACCCACTCCCAATATGTCTAAGAATAATTTCAAGAGGCATCCCCCTAAAGAATGTACTTGACTCAATCCTTCAGACTGATTTCTCTTCCTGCTTCTCTCTTAAGCTTGCCTCTCATTTCTCTCATTAACTCTAATCTGAAGTGCTAGTGCTTAGTCCACCACTTCTTGATAAGTGGCATTATGATTACACGAACTTTTTTAAAGTATAAATCTTTGAGACTGAGCATAAACCTCTCGATTTTAAGCCTTTCTATAAAAAATAAATATAAAGTATACCAAAACAACTAGATAAATCGAGCATCATAGTTCACAATAGATAAAATTTTTTATTTTAGGATTTCAAATTCTCGAACTCTTCTTTAACAAAAACTTAGCGGTAAGAAGTAATCATAAACAATTTTCAAAAAGCCTCTTAAGTCAAAGGCCTTAATCATAAATTTTAATTAGTTACTATATTGATGAATCAATAATAAGCCACATTATCTAGTTAGTAGCCTATTAACTTAATTAACAAAGAGATAAGGCTTTGTAACATCCCATCCAACCTTACAATGTGTTAAAAAAATTAGTGTGGATCCACCATTGGATCAAGATCGAAGTATCTAGGCAAGTTAACTTGGAGGAACTCATGTACAACTTTAAATATATCTTTTATTGCTTTGTAGGAGAGGTATGCTCATGCTTATGTTCTTTTTCTTGATCATGGCTTTCATCATAACCACCAAGTTACCCAAATGATCACTTTGATCTTTAAAACATCTTACCTAATCGCCAAGTAAATACTACATCAACTTGATCTAAGAGATGTTCTAGAAATGGTGTAGTCCAAAGTGAAAATTATTGATTAATTTCTCCATCAGTCTCTTACTTATCATTATGAGCTTGAAGACTCTTACATGATTTTTCATCTCCAGAACGATTCACTCATGCTTGACTTCACATGTTAACTATTTCCAAATTATTTATAAATTTCCTTAAACAATCATATAACAATTCAAATAATCAATAAATAATTTATTAATCAATTTATCAAATAACTTATAATGCACTATATCACACACAAACTCTACCACCTATCATCATAGTATAATAAGGTTCATCAAAACATTACTAGTGGTACATGATCTTGGGTGCACATTTATTGTTGATATAGTTTCAATCAATATCTATCATGGTAGTATATAGTGATAAGTAAGATTTTATTTATATTATTTTCTCCTATTTCATGTCTTTTAGTATGTTATATTTGTAAAATTTCACAGAATTGACCTTATTTTATAATTTGGGATTAACTTTACAATATTCTAAATTTATTTGGTTAATGTTGTATTTTGACACTATTTCTATTTTTTAACTATATCTTACACTCTGGATATCAGATTGGAGTAACCTTTATACCTTTGGAAATATTAAAGAAAGATTTATAAATTTGATGTTTTGATGAAAGCTCAATTTGGACTCCTTGAAATCCTTATTTAGTCAATAAGCTAAAGCCTCATTTTTGTCCAAACTGAGCTAGTTTTGGTTTTTGGGTTATATTTAGAGTTACAGAGGTCTAATTAATGTAAAACTAGTGCCTAAATCTTCATAAAACCTAGCTTTACAAATTTTATCTCTATGATTTACTCAAATTACATTGTTTTAGTGGTCTTATATAGTTAGAAATCAAACTTACAAGATTTTTACTGTTATAATTCTTAGAGTTAATTGCTTTGTAAAAATGGGTTCTAAGCTTCTAAAAATTAAGAAGGCCCTATCTTTGTAATCCTGAGAGATATATAATTCAAGTCTAATAGGTTTTTAAGGTAATTAAGTTAAGTATAAAGGCAAGAACACAAATTAGAAATTAAACTTTACACTTAGATAGCAACATAGTTTTCTTTCTTCTTATTCTAGCTTGTGTTCTCTATTCATGGAAGGTTGAATTCAGAGTTAATTTAAGAATTTTCAAGCTCTTCTCTTCTAGTTAATGAGACCATGATTTGTAATTTTAATTTTTTTTAATTAATTTTTCTCTATCCCTAATTACTTGTATTGATTTCTTGAAATTATATATGTAAGATACTGATTTGGTATAATTGGTATTCATCTTGTGATTTCTAATCTTTTGCTATTTTGATGTTGAATTATGGTTAGTTAATCATGGTTTTACACATAAAGGTAGAAGGTTAAAGGATTAATTTTGAGGTTTCTGATTTAATTTCTCAATTTGACTAAATTCTATCTTTAAATCAATTTTAATCTAACTTATGAATTATAGTAGTTGCTTAATTCGACTAATTTTAATTGATCAAATCCTAAATAGTTATCTAGCATAGGATTCACAAATTATTGCAACGATTTTAGGTAATTCAAGGTTAAAAGATTAATTAAAAAAGTCAAATATCAATTGATCCATAATTAATCTAAACTAAAGTTTTCAATTACTTGAATTGACTATTTTATTACATTGATTTCTTCTTTGTTGTTTATTTTGTATTTTTCTTTGTTTAATATGTTTATTTTAATTTTGAATTATAAAACCCCTTAATTATGTGTTCTACATATTGCATTCTGCATAATATAGCATTTTGCATTCTATTAGCATATTGTTTCATTTTATTTGCATAGTCTATTTTGCATTTATTTCTTCTATTTTTAGTACATAATAAATTAAATAATTGTGAAACCATTATTAACAAGTCAATTTGGAAACGATAATTCAAAGAATCACAGGGTTATGACCTGGTTTGTATTACTATACTATATTATTTTTAACAAACAAACATAATCTGATTTTAGTGTATTACAATGTATTTGTTTAAAATTTTAGTGCCATTGTCAGGAATCGACTTGAATTAATACTTTCCTACATATTACTCGCTATGTGATATATAATTTTTAAACAATCTAGTTAGTAATTACATTTATTAATATGTTAGTTGCATTTTACAATAGTTACTTTTTTTTTTATTTGCATTTTCTTGCATTCTATTACATTTTTTAATTTTTACATACTCCTTCATTTCAATTCATCATATTTTACTTCATCCACATTCAAACAGAGGTTTCTAGCTTAAAGAAATTAATTTTGCATTATTTTGCACCCTATCCCTGAGGATTGTACCTAAGTCTTACTAGCTTCAATTGAGTTGAAATTTTTTTTATGGTACTCATGAAATGTGGTATTTTTTAGCCAAATTTCACTATTTTGACCCTTTTTTTAATTTTTATTGCATTTTTTTATCTACATTGTTATAAATTTCATTTTGTAGGGGTTCTATAATTTTTTGAAAATGTCTACATATGTTAATTAAATGTGTTTAGGATAATTTTTCATAATACATTAGTATTTTGGTGCTTCTATGCTTCTATCTAATGTAATTGTAGTACATGATTAGGAGAATTAATGGTGAATTAATAGAGTTTGATTTTGAAACTAATAGAACTTTTCATTTTTTGTGTAGGAGTAGAAATAAAGATAGTTCTAGCATTCCCACCCCTTTTTTTTATCCTTTAGATAGCTTTAATAGCATGGCACACAATAATAAGACTTTAAAGCAATTAGCTACCCCAAATGTTACTTACCAACCATTAGGCATCCAATACTCTGAATTAGATGCTAATTTTGAGCTTAAATGTAGTCTAATATACTTACTTCCAAGATTTCATGGTCTTGTAGGTAAAAATCCTTATAAGTACTTAAAAGAGTTCCATATGATTTGCTTTACCATGAAACTTCAAGGTATTTCAAAAGACCACATTAATTTGAGGGTCTTTCCTTCTCTCTTGCTGATGCAGTTGAAGATTGGCTATACTATTTGCAACTTAGTTTTATAACATGCTGGAATGACATGAAGCAATTATTCCTTGAAAAAAACTTTCCTTGCATCTAGAGCAGTTACAATAAGGAAAGAAATATATGGCATTAAGCAGCTAAATTGAGAGACATTATATGAATATTAGGAGATATTCAAGAAGTTGTGTACAAGCTATTTATACCACTAGATTAGTGAGCAACTTCTAATCTAATACTTTTATGAAGGCTTTCTTCTTATGGATAAGAGTATGATTGATGTAGTAAGTGATGATGCATTAGTAGATAAAACTCCTATGGTTGCCAAAGATCTTATAACAAATATAACAACAAATTCCTAACAGTTTGGAACTAGAATTATGGGTACTACTACTAAAGGCATGCATAAGCTCAATTTTTCCAATTTAAACTAGCAAAGATTGGACAAATAAGTTAGACAAATTAACTTTTTTAGTTAGACAAATGGTAATGCGACAATAGTAACAAATCTAAGTTCCTTCTACCAAACTTTATAGCATCTACTCTTGGTTAACTTATCTAATAAATTTGTGTCCTACATTACAAGATGATGAGTATTTTCCTCTAACATATGTAGTAATAATTTATCCTGTTAAGCATTAATTCCAATAACAGGACTAGTACCAATTCTAGTAGCTTAAACAATATCACCAATAGCAAGCTCAATATCCTAGTTGGAGAGAAAATTAAAATTTTAAATAAATAACAATCTTGGTCCAATTCAATATCCTCTTCTTGCATATAACAAAATGTAACTAAATCCTACTCCACGACCAAATTCAACCTTTTCTTAGCCATCTTTTATAGAGTTGGTTAAGCAAATAATGACCAACAACCTATAATTCTAACAAAGAACAAAGGCCATAATCATCAATTTACAAACTCAAATTGGCTAATTAACCTCCACCATTAATGAGCTTAAAGCAAAAGGTTCTAATTAGCCTTTTTCTAGAAACACAAAAAATAAAGAAGTTGTCAATGTCATTATGCTAAGAAGTGCTAATGAAATTGATAAGCTTTTGTCATTAAAACCAGAATCAAGCCATACATCAGAAATAAATCAACTAGCAAGAAATAAACAAAAAATAAGGAATACACTAGAAAAGAATAACATGAAGTAACCAAAACTAGAAATAAAGCATGTTGACAATATGGTAAATTCTTTTCTTACATCCTCACCTCCCATTAATTTTCCTATTCCTCTCCCTTTTCCAAGAAAATTTTTTCCTAAAAAAAAATTGAAAATGAAAATAAAATTTTGGAGTCCTTAGAAAAGTAGAAGTTAATATATTTTTGCTAGATTTAATAAAGCAAATTCTAAGGTATGCTAATTTTTTGAAAAATTTATGCATCAATAAAAGAAAATTAAAGATGATATGAAAGTATGTGTAAGGAGAAATGTGTCTGCAATCATTCAAAAAAAATTATCAAGAAAATGCAAATATTCAAGCACATTTACCATTTGATAGGCTATAAGAAAAATTAAAATTAAGCATGCTATGCTAGGCTTAAGAGTTTCAATCAATGTCATACCTTTTTCTATTTTTA
The DNA here is from genome assembly GCA_020226215.1 of Sindora glabra. Classification (NCBI taxonomy): domain Eukaryota; kingdom Viridiplantae; phylum Streptophyta; class Magnoliopsida; order Fabales; family Fabaceae; genus Sindora; species Sindora glabra. The sequence continues at coordinate 7,116,457 of CM035236.1, forward strand.
ATTCTATAAATTTAGGACCTTTAAAACAAATAAGTGTAGTTGTTCAATTAGTAAATAGATCTAACATTTAAACCTTGGGTTTTGTCAAGGATATTCTAGTGCAGGTTGATGGATTCATCTTTTAAGCAAATTTTTATATTTTAAAGATAAAAAATTAGATATTTGATGTTCTTCCACCAATCCTTCTTAGAAGGCCTTTTCTCAAGATAGCAAAAATCATATTAATGTTTATGATGGAACATTAACCATAGAATTTGATAGTGTTACAATTAAGTTTGATATTTCTGAAACTATGCAAGATAATTCTGTATTCTTTCTTCACACTTTAGAGCTATTATTGCATGATGTTTTTCCTCCCATTTTTTTGATATTAATGTTTCTGATTCTAAATTTTCTGGTTCTAGTTATGATTCTATTATTCTAATTTTTTCTATTTTTAATTTTAACATTTTTGTTTTTTATGTTATCGGTTCTACAATAATTAATTTTAATTTACAAGTTAATGCTATTCATGATGACATACTTGCTTAGTTTTCTATTTTTTCAAAATTTATGAATTGTGTAGATAACCATGAATGTCCTTATAGAGATAGTGTTGTTATATGTGATATATGTGCTAAAATTTTTACATTTTTAGGTGATGATAATAATATTATTTCAAAAATTAAGGAAAATAATGATATTGGAGACATTCCACTTTTAGAGGAAAAAATGTTGTTATATTAATCATTTTAGCCATTTTAATTGTCATATTGAATTCATTTTATCAAATAATTTTGAATATTCAAACAAGAGTAATTTAATAATAGCATTTAGAGAAGTAATAATGGATGATCTTAATTTTCAAAATAAGTCTTTTATGAATGACTTACAAGTTGGCAAATTGAAAACAATAGGGGTAGCCAATCATCAAATAGATCTTGGTTGAGAAAATTTAAGTTATGTCAAGCTAAAGATATTAAAGAAAGGTGCTTCTTGGGATACAATTTAAGCTATTTAAATTTGCATTATCTTACATTTCTCTTTTATTTACTTATCATTTATCCTTCTTGATCTTAATGATGATGTTGATATATTTTACATTGAGGACAATGTAAAATTTAAGTGTGGGGAAAAGACTTTTAGGATTTATTTTATGCTTTACATCTAACATAAAATTTAAGTGTGTAGAAGAGACTTTTAGGATTTATTTTGTACTTTATGTCTAATGCTTAAAAAATAGGAAAATTTTAAAAAAATATGTCTTTGACTCGTTTTTGAGTCCTTTTAGGTCATTTTAATCACTTTCTATTTATAAAGATTTTGCATTTTTCATGAGTAAAATTCAATTGAAATTAGATAGGATTCATAACATGATTGAATAAATGATTTTGCTTCCAGAAATTAATTGATATAGTGATAATTTTTTAATTAGTAGATTGAACTTGATAGCATAATTTACCTCGTGAGATTTTGAGCTTTATGTTAAAAATTCATGTTATTCTCTTTTTTTCTTATGCAATGTTCTTCTATGGTTTATTTCTCTAAAACTTATTTTCATTCTTTTCGAAATTACATTTTATACATATATGTATAAAAATGATAAAGACATTCTTTCTTTGTTTAAGTTAGAGTCATAAAACTAATTTTAAGTTTTTATCATTGTTAGCCCCTTTGAACTTTAATTGCCCTTTTTTATTGATTAACATATAAGCACATTTTTCCTAAAAAAATAAAATAAATATTTTTACCTAACCTTAAAAATTAGCAAAGCATTTAAATTTTTATGAAATGGACTTTTCAATAAGTATGGATGTATGTGAATTTATGTATTGTAAAAAGTTATTAACTTCAAGTTTAAAGGTTGGTTGAAAAAAAATTCAAAATAAAGAAAAGAAAAAGTTAAAAAAATGAAGAATGAAAAAAAGATCTAAAAAACAGAAAAGAAAAAAAAATTAAAAAAATTAAGAACTTAATGAGTATTTGAATTTGACTTATTGTGTTGAGTTATAATTTTTCATGATTAACCTATATGTTTTTTATTTAAATACTCTATTAATTTCTTTGATTTCTAAATTCTTATTTTTCCTTCCCTTTCCCTCAACCACATTATAACCTTGAATAAAATTCTTTTGATTTATATTGTGCATGTAATTTGTGTAGTGGAGATTAAATTAATAGCAAGTTTATGGTAAAGTAATTTGATAAAATGAACTTGAGTGAAACACTTGCCTTAAATACATGAGAATTGGAGAAAGTGAATTTTATAAAAATTTACTATGTTGATTTACTCTTTTTGAATGAAGTTGCTAAATTAATTAGTTTCAAGTTTGTTAAAAAAAATTTTAATGATGCATTATGTTTCTTGTTAGCTTACATTTGTCTTTTCCTCATGGATTTGTGATTTTAAAATTTTTGGAAAGTAAAATATTTTGTTTCTTACTTTTAAATAAAGTTATGTCTTGCTTAAGAATATATAAAAGTTAAGTGTAAGGGTGTTTGATAAGTAAGATTTTATCTATATTGTTTCCTCTTATTTCATGTATCTTAATGTGTTATATTTGCTAAATTTCATAAAATTGATCTTGTTTTATAATTTGAGATTAGTTTTACAATATTATAAATTTATTCGGTTAATGTTGAATTTTAACATTGTTTTTATTTTTTAGCTATATCTTGGGCTTTGGATATCGAATTATAGTGATCTTTATACTATTGAAAAGTTTAAAGAAAGATTTAGAAGCCCAGTTTAGACTCCTTGAAATCCTTAGTTAACGAAGAAAATGAAGCCCTTTTTCTATTCCAATTAAGTCAACTTCAGTTTTTAGGTCATATCTAGAGTTACCAAAGTCAAATTAATGTAAAATTAGTGTTTAAATCTTCATAAGACCTAGATCTACAATTTTATGTTTATGGTCTACCCAGATTATATTATTTTAATAGTATTATACTAGTTAGAAGTTAGACTTGTAGGATTTTTATTACTATAACTCTTAGAGTTAATTACTTTGTAAAAATAGGATTTGGGCTTATAAAAATTAGGAAGGCCCCATCTTTGTAATTCTAAGAGACATAGAATTCAAGTCCAATAAGGTTTTAGGGTAATTAAGTTAAGTATAAATACAAGAACATAGATTAGAAATCAAACTTTATATTCTAGCTAACAATATAGTTTTCTCTCTTTTTCTTGTAGTTTGCATTCTTTAGTTATAAAAGACTAAATTCGAAATTAATTTAAGGATTTTGAGGCTCTTATCTTCTAGATTATAAGATTATAATTTGTAATATTGACTTTTTATGATTAATTTTCCTCTTTCCTTGATTACTTGTGCTAATTTTTTGAAATTATATGTGTTAGATATTGATTTGGTATAATTAGTATTCATCCTTGTGATTTCTAATCTTTTGTTATTTGATGTTGAATTATGATTGGTTAATCATGTTGTTACACATAGGAGCAGAAGGTTAAAGGATTCATTTGAAAATTTCTAATTTAATTTCTTAATTCTTTTTGATCTAGCTTAGAGATTATAACTTATGCTTAATTTGACTAATTTTAATTAATTAAATTTTAAATAGTTATCTAGTATAGGATTCATGAATTATTGCAGGAGTTCTAGGTAATTCAAGGTTGAAAGATTAATTAAAAAAAGTCAAATATCAATTGATCTATAATTAATCTAAACTAAAACTTTCAATTCCTCAAATCGATTATTTCATTATATTGATTTCTTCCTTACTATTTATTTTGTATTTTTTTAATACATTTATTTTAATTTTGAATTACAAACCCTCTTAATTTTGTGTTTTATATATTGTATTGTGCATAATACAACATTCTACATTTTATCAGTATGTTATTTCATTTTGTTTGTATAGTTTATTTTGCATTTGTTTCTTTTGTTCCTTCTATTTCTAGTGCATAATAAATTAAAAAATTATATAAACATTGTTAGCAAGTGAATTTGGAAAATATAATTTAAGAGATTATAGGGATGTGACCTAATTTATCTTATTATACTAATTATTTTTAGCAAATCAGTATAATTTAATTTTATTATATTACGATTTGTAAATCATATAGTTATAACCTAAAGGCCTCATTTCATTAGGAACTTAGACCATACTCTAAGACTAGCTTTGTGATGACCTTAACCCGATCGTGATGGGTGTGGAACCTACTTTTCGATTTCTACTAACTTATTCTTAATTATCTAACTTGTTCCTATTTAACAAATATGATGCATATACAAAAAAATAGTACTTTAAAAAAAGAATATTCACTAAAAATTATTAAAAGTTTTACAAGAAAAGAAAGTTTGATGTGCTTATAATCCTTCCAAAATAAGGATAAGCTAGTCCAAACTCATAAAGAATTAGTTTAAATATTTCCTCTACTTAAGCCTATGATAAAATAAGGCTTGAAATATACTATATATAAAATTTTCTACTACCATGCTATCATCAGTGAACTCCTATAAAGTCTAGCTTTAAGAAGATAGATGTAAAGGCTCAACAAAGAATTTGCAAAAATAATCATAGAGGAGTGAATTCGGAACTTAATGAATGAATAATCTATAAGAATAATAAATAAATCATAAAAGCTTCCTTACTGGATCATCCTACAAAATTCTCATTGTGGTTGAACATATTAGTAACTAAGTATTAACTAGCTTTCAAACTTAAACAATTTTATTCTGTTGTCAAGGCATCATATAAACATTTATAACCAATCATACTTAAGTTCATGCCATATTTAAACTAAAAAGTAATAATTAGAAATGCATGCAATCACCTTTTATCTCCTAGGTCAACCTTATACTTTCCATAAATTTTCTATCCTTATCCTTCTATAATCTACCTTATACATTTCATAAATATATTACTAGAAATTTTCTATCTGGTATTCACAACATCATCCTTATCACATTTTTCATTTTTAATGCCATTCATGGCATAATTTATAATGTAAATTAAATACTAAAACTCAAGCTCTACCCAGTGTAATTACAATTTAATTTTAATGTACATAATAATATATGTCAACACCATTATACCTGCTTACATGGTTAGGAGCATTCATGCATATCATAATATACAATCCACAAAACATTTCTTAACACATTTCATTCCATGATTTATGCAATACAATACATATTATATAACATGTAATTTCTCATTTCGTGATTATCAAGTTATGCACTTATTTTATAATTATCATGAACCATTTTATCTTTGATGCCTGAAGACCAAACACCCCATATTGGAGCATTATGAATCATGAAAACATAACACAGATTGGGTATGGATTAATATATAGTTATCAAAGTTATGACTTTTGAATGATCTTTTATGGATAATTCAAAATTTATGAATATATTATTTATAAAACTTATTTCATATAATAGTAAACTCAATTAGCTTTCTATAGATTAATCATTTTCTCAAATCAATTAAGATTTGAATGTGTTATACCTTTTAGAATAAAGACATAAAAAGTTCATTTTTTTTAAAATTAAGTTTTTGACATCTACCCATTATTTTAGTGATATCTTAAAATATATATAAGATATTAATTGGAATAAATTCCATTTGAAAGAAGACTAAATTATCTTTCTAATGATAGGTGATTTGCTTAAAATAGGTATAAGATAAAAGAATTATTCTTTTTCAAAATTAGCATAAAATTTTGGAAACGATGAATTGATTATGCAATCAATTTACCTGCCTTGAACTTACATCTATACAAGAAAAATTGATTGCATACTTGATTCTTATGTCCAGATTTACCGTTGGACCATAAGAATTGATTGTACACTTGATTTACACATAAAAATCATAATTTTTTGCAAAAATTTTATTGTTCACCTAACCATAAATACCCTCTAAATATATATATTACACATTACACCTATTTAACATCTCATGTCACCTTACTTCATCATTTATTACTCCCATCACATTCAATCAAATATGTTTCAAGTAAAATCACAAAATAACTAATATGTTATCAATATCATTACGTAATACAAAATTCATAAATTTAATTAAATTATTCACTCACCTTGTATGGAAGAGAGTGTTCTAAAGTTAGTTTAAAGATCTTTCAATCCTAATCAACTAAATAAATCTTAAATTTATTCATCGACCAAAACGAATAGGAAGGATTCCTAATGAAAGCAATGTTTTTACCTTGATTGGATAAAAAAATTAAAAAGAATTGATGTTCTTTTTACTTGATTGATGGAGCGGTGAAAAAGATTATATAAAAAGAGTAGGAAGAATTAGAAAGATGAAGGGAAATAAGAGAAACGGGGGTTTTAGAGCTGAAAATTAGAAAAATAGTGCCCTACAAGCATTTTCAAAAAGTTACTTCTAAACCTATTTACACATTCACTTATATTAGTACAAAATTTTATACTTCATGATTTCAATAAGTTTTTCCTAATCAAATTTTCACTAAATTTATATTTTCATATCCTTAGTTTTATTAACTTTATTCCATATCTTAAATTTGTTCATCAACCAAAATGAGATAGGAAGGATTCCTACTGAAAATAATGTTTTTACCTTGATTGGATAAAGAAATAAAAAAGAATTCATGTTCTCTTTATTTGATTGATGGAGTAGTAAAAGAGATTGTATAAAGAAAGTAGGAAGAATTAGAGAGATGAAGGGAAATAAGAGAAATAAGGATTTTAGGGCTAAAAATTAGAAAAATAATGCCTCATGGGCATTTTTAAAAAGTTACTTCTAAACCTATTCACATATTCATTTATATTAGTACAAAATTTTGTACTTCATGATTTTAATAAATTTTTCCTAATCAAATTTTTACTAAATTTATATTTCCATATCCTCAATTTTCTTAACTTTATTTCATATCTTATACATAAAATTCTTAATTTAACCAAATTAATTAATTGCCTTAATTATTCTTTCTAATAAAATAATTTTTAATTTACTAATAATTAAAAAGGGAATAACATTTTTATTTCCAAAATAATAAAAAAGATAATTTTATATTTCTTATTAAAAAAATTCACAATTATAATATTCATATTTTATATGATAGGTACCTTTTAAAAATGTAAATACTATATTTTTATTTAAATAATAATAAAAAAATATTAAAAACATAAATATGAATTAAAGAATAAAATAAACTTAAAATGGTAAATTAAATTAATAACCTTCCAAAACTATTCAATTTGGAGAAATATAAATTATTGGAATTGAACTCTTTTAGAGTGCAAGATGCACTTTAAAGGATAAAATGTAATATTATAACTTTTGATAAAAAAAATAAAAAGTTCATAATTTAATAAATAACAACAAATTAAGAAAAATAGTTTTCAAATTTACAATTACTCATTTTCTTGAATGATTTTGTATTTTACCCTTTAAAATATATTTTACGCTTTAAAAAAGTTTACTCCTAAAATATTAAGGAATTAAGGTTTTAAAGGATTAGTCATAAACTTTTTATTTAAGCAAAACACTTAAATAAAAGAAAAGATAACCTATGACATCCCCTTTTCTTTCCTTTCTCTTATTTTTCTCCATCCAAACAAGTTAAAAAAACTTAATTTTATCAAATTTATATCTATTATAGTTTTTCCCTTTATATAAAGTATATAATTATTTTTTGATGTAAAAAATTAATGAAGTGACATAATATAATTTATTTATGGTGTAAGATCTATATACAAAGTGGTGGATATAATTTATTCTTTAAATAATTTATCTTTCATTAATGTATATTGATAAATGTGGGGATACTCAAAATGGATGATACACATTTATCATTTAATAAATATTTATTTTATTAGAATTAGAATTTGAAAATTAAAATCATGTAATCAGTTTCTTTTGGATAACTGATCATAAAGTGAAAAAATAAGAGAGAGAAAGAAAATTATGTTAGGTTTCGGATCAACGTATATAGCGAAATTTTAAATTTTTTTATCCAAATCCTTTCTAGGATCCATGAAAAAGTCATAAACCAGTATTAGGATTTTACCTTATTTGTGCTCATGATCTTTCTAAATGAATCCTTGAGAGATTGAGATGAATCAAACGTCAGCCAAAAGGTACAACGTCTCTATGATATCCACACAGAGTTAACAACGACTTCTCTACTCCACGAAACTGCTAGGATTCATTTCTCTCACTAGGATTGGAATGGGCATTTTTTAGAGTGATTTTAAGGTTTGATTAAAGCCAAAGTGTATTAATAATGTGCTACCTTCAAGTTCTTTTATAGAACTAAGGCATATCACAATCCTAGTCCTACTAGGATTATGTTTCAAAAATCCTAATCACACTAAATAATTATTACCTTATCCTTATCATAAACAGAGTGAGAAGAGATAGGACTTATCTATTAATTATTTAATATTAGTTAATAATATTATCTCATAATATAATTATCTAATATTAAGAATTAACATATAGTTATCTTATATATTAAAAAATAATATTATCTTATAATATAATTATCTAATATTAAGAATTGGCATATAGTTATCTTATATATTAGAAAATAATATTATCTTATAATATAATTATCTAATATCTAATAACATAATTATTTGATATTACTTTAATATCAAATAATATCACATAAGCTATATCACATATATATTACGTGAATAAATATATTATTATCTTAATAATATATGTATGCACGAAAATAAGTCAATTAATTGAGTTTTAGTCCAACTAAAATCCAATTAATTATTGTCTTATTCCTACTTCTTTTGTGTGACCCTATAGGTTCTTACTACGTTGACAATGACTCATCTTTAAACCACAGACAGTGAGCGATATCTAGTAATACATCATTGCCACTCAAGTAGTAAGAATATTTGTGATTCGACATCCATCAAATATGTGATCAACGCTTTGTATCATAATTTCATTTATAATAATATTCAAATTGAATTGGAGGCATAGAGTGTGTTATCCTCATCAATGTTCAATTTATATTTCTTGATACTGAGTAAACTTAAAACAAATGATCAATGTCACATATTGATCCAATTGAGCATAACCATGCATTTTTAAGTTTCACTCAATCAAGGGACCCAAGGATATTTCTCTTTTATATAAGAGTAACAAAATTCCATTTATATCACTTACTTCCCTCTACATAATTCATGACACACCTAATCAATGTCCTACTCGTCATCCAAATTAAAAATGATATAGGATAATATCAAAGTGAGTAACTCCTCATGTAGGGAATCATAGTGACTTCAAGTCAAAGGATTATGTACATTTGTGGTCATATAAGAATAACTAATGACACTTCTATCCATGCAGTATTCTTACAATGAGTCAATCCAATACATTATTCACTAATAATGTACTTATGTATTAACTTAATATCATATATCCATGATTCATAATTATCAATCACTATACATGCTACTCTCGAAGTATTATTACTATCCTTTCGTAATAATACTTAATTAGGGGTATTTTAGGAATAGTAAAATTATTTCAAAGATAATTATTATATTTAAGTTATAATTTATAAAAAATAAAATAAAATAAAATATAATAATTGTATTGCCAAAATGAAATGTAATACATTATGTAATATTGTAATCATCTCTATGATTGGCTCCTAGGACATATACTAACAAATTATCCACTTTCCATCAGAAAGAAAGAAAGAAAAAAAAGGAAACAGAGAGAACACATCATCATTCAGAATATGAAAGCCAGAGTTTTTTCCTTCATCTTCCTTTCTCTAAAATAGTGTGAGTATGGTTTTAGCGGAATTGTTATGGACAAAAGCAAGAGTTCCTAATTAAAGGTGATTCTTAACAATCGTGTGGTGGAATACAACATCAATATCTAAAGGGCAAATCAAGTATGTATAATTTCATATTTAATTTGATCTATTAAATTTTTTTCAATCTTAGTATCAAGGCCTGGTTAGATTTGATGTATATGATTCTTTATGTGTATTTAATGTAATTAAATGCAAGGCATATGATGTATGAGATATGTTATATGAGATGCATTATGTTAAGTACACTTGTAACTTACTGTGTATTTAAGTTATAATTTTGTTTTAGCCAAAAAGTATATTTTCTATTTTTGCTTTTTTATGATATGAAAATTGGTCAATGAATGTAAATTTTTTTTTTGTAGTTTTATTCTATTATTCTTGGAAGAATATTGTTGAGGATAATTTTAGTATTTAAAGGAATACATAAAACATCCATAAGACACTCTTGAACATTAGAGAATAATAAGGACACCTAAAAATTTTATAAAACTTGTAACTTTGAAGTATTGGATCACCTAAAAATTTAATTTTTTAGGCCATAAAATTAGTCTAAATTTGTAGAACATGAAATTCTAAGAAAAATGGCTTTTGAATCACCCAAAACGAAGCTCTAGATCAAAATTTATGGCCAAATTATGATTTCAAGTCGTGCAGACCTGATCGGGTCGCGAACTAGGTCGGGTCGACTCAATTGACTTGGTCATCAAAAGGAAATAACCAAAATGATACATCATTTTGAGTCTACAATAAACGACACGTCGTTTTGACGTGAAGGTCGCTTGAATGAACCTAAAAATGACACGTTGTTTCGACCTAAAAAATGACACGTCATTTCATAAAGTTACAAATTCCAAAAAAAAAAACCTCTCTCCTTACTTTTAGGAGTGGCGCGTGGGGCTCATCCCAATGTCCAAATGCCATGTGTTGTACATTATTAGGAACAGAAAATTTTTTTCTCTCATTTTGGCTAGTTCTAGTGGCAAAAAAATACACACAAGGCAACGTGTGGACCTCACATGCTGTCGCTGAGCATGGGAAATGTAGTTTTCCTTATTTTTTTGGAATTTTTTCAAACAAAAGCAATGTAAAGGCTTGTATGGGCACGTGTAATGCCCTTTGGAGGCAAATTTTGATTCTAAATCTTTCTAAAATTGAGATCTACACATTGATATATTATTTATGTATTTTTTAAGCTTTTGTGACACTATTTTAACTTAAAAAGTGGCAATAATACCATATTTTGATTGTATTTTATGTCTAATTTTTGTGAACAGACATGAAATAATGTTTTACAAAGAAATGTGATCCATATGGGTTTGTGAAAAGTGTTAGAGAAGAATCCAAAGAGTTAGACTAGATAGACACTCTAAAAAACTTAAAAGAAATGATTCATTCACTATATAAAAGAAATGCACACACATACTACCTGATGAAAGCTTTCCTACATGAAGTCAAAGATCTAAAAAAAGATCTTAGCTGTAGAGGATAGGTGTTTCCCAATCACCTTTGGTTTCGTACCTTGATGGACGTAATTTCAAATGATAACTTCTGGAAACTAATTAAAAAGACTCTATGGCAATGCAAAGACTATACATTAGGAACTGTCAAATACCTTGACCTTGAAAAATGCATGGAAGAGTTAAAACAACAGGAAGTTTGCTACTTTTAAAAAAATTGAAAAAAAAAATCCTAATGTCACAATTCTCAAACATAAAGAGTGCAAGACATTTTGGACACAACACTTTAGAAAAGGGATTACACTTCAAGGGTCCATTCAAAACTATGAAAGTACATAACTTTGGACTAACTCAATCAAAAAATCCACCAAAGTTATTTAACACTTTTGAAAAGATGAAAGTCTCGAATTCAGAATAGAAAACTAGAATAGAAACACCAGCTATATTTTTTTTGGTGAATTTATTTCTTTTGGTTTGTTGAGACTACTTTGTGAACATTGATGAATGTTTATTGAATCTATTTATTATTTGATGAATGTTTAGATATTTTTGTTTAATATACATTCATCTTATTGAATCTTACATTTGTGTGAGAGTTCTTATACTATGTCTTTACTTAAGAGTGACACAACATATGATGTTTGCATGAGAACGATCTTGATAGGAAATAATGATAATATTTAGACAAAAATGCGATAACGGTATGACAAACATACACTCTCGATCATGAACTAAGTAGTGTCATTATTATTTTATGTGAGAATTATGCAAATGAATGACATTATATACTCATAAGAAATATTCATATATTTGCTAGAATAGCCAGTAAGAACATAATTGCTGAATTAAACAAGGGTGACAATTTGAATGGGGATAACTAGGACATTTGATATTGAAAAATATCATATATTTTAGAGAAGCAAGATGCTCTAGAAGTCTTGAATAATGTTATGTTAGAACCTGAAAATGGGAACACAACTTAGTATAGAAGAGATGCTGAGGTGTATGCTGTTTAGAGGAAAAAGAACAGCATTGCTCGCATTACATTTTTAAATGCAATGACAGATGACCTCATATATGAACATGAAAATTACCCAACTGCTCAGGGAATGTGGATTGCTCTAAAAGAGAAATTTGGTGGTACTTCTGTCACCAAACTAAAAAAACTCATAATCAAATTTAACATATACAAACTTTAGCATAATACACCGATGAAATAACATTTACGTGAAATGTCAAACATGATTTATAAGCTGAAGCTGTAGGACATGCACTTTTTGATGAACAATAAGTGCAAGTAGCGATTAGATCACTTTCTGCAAGTTGGGAACATATAAAGGTTAACCTGACTCACAACGAAAGCATTGTAACTTTCGATGATGTGGCAAGACATTTGGAACTTGAAGATGAACGTCTGGGGGCTTATAGGTCCTCCGAGCAAATATATATGGTGGAGGGAACGAGTCCCTCCAGTTCTATGCCTAAATCCAAGAAAGGTAAAAAGTTCCAAAAGAGAAAAATAAGACCTAATTCTCAAGATAAGAAAACCTTCAAGAAAAAGAAGGGAAAGCATAGCACAAGGAATTTTGATCTTAAGAAGATCAAATGTTATGCCTGTCAAAGAATGAGCCATTTTGCTTAAGATTGCATTCAACAAAATGAACAAAATAAGGTATTATTGGATACTAATTTCAAATATTTTTCATATGTTTGTAGTACTATTTTTCTAATAGAATCTTATTCTTTGTGGATTTTGGATTTAGGTGCCACAGATCATATGAGCGAGGATCAAGGATCTTACATAGAATACCATCATTTGTCAAGTCAAAGTAGATGGCTTTACATTGGAAATAATGCGAGGATTGAGGTTAAAGGCATTGGTACATGCAAATTGAATTTCCATGGAAAAAGAACCTTAATCTTGCATGATATACTTTATGCACCTGACATTTAATGAAATTTAATTTCTATTTGTTCCTTACTTAATTTTAGATTTTTAGTTAATTTTCATGACAATATTGCTAATATTTTTAAAGATAATGTATTTTATGGTTCTGGCTTCATTTATGATAGATTTGTCATTTTGGATGTTGTTAATAATGTTATTTTCAATTGCTTTACTACTTCCACTTCCAATTTAAATGTTGAAATGGACATTTGGCATACTGGATTAGGACATATAAATCAAAATAGGATGATTAAACTAGCAAAAAAAGGATTGTTAAGCCTAATTTCAAAATTGAAAATGTCCTTATATGAACATTGTCTAACTAGTAAAGCAACTAAAAAATCATTTGGAAAAGGAATTAGGACAAAAACTCCATTATAACTAATTCACTCCGATATATATGGTCCTTTGAGTGTGAGGGCAAGACACAGAGCTTGGTACTTCATTATTTTTATTGATGATTACTCATGATACGGTCATATTTATTTGATTTCGCATAAGTCAGAAACATTAGAATGTTTTAGATGTTATTTAAATGAAGTAAAAAATCATATAGACAAGAAAGTTAAAGCGCTTAGAACTAATCGTGGACGTGAATATTTATCTGAATAATTTAAAAAGTTCTATGAAAAGAAAAGGATAATAAGACAATTGATAATCCCTAACACTCTACAATAAAATGGAGTAGCTAAAAAAAAATAAAACTCTTCTAGACATGGTTAGGTCAATGATAGCACAAGTAAATGTACCATTTTCATATTAAAGAGATACCATTTTAATAGCCACTTTCATACTTAACCATCTACCTTTAAAGTTTGTTATATCCAAACCCTATGAACTATGAATAAAGCATAAACCTGATTTGAGTATTCTTAAACCATGGGGGTCTACTGCGTATGTCCACGATACTTCCTATAGATATGAAAAATTAAGTCCAAGAGGGAACAAATGTATCTTTATAAGATATTTAGAACTGTCTAAAGGATATGTTTTCATTGGTAAAAATGAGAATGAAACAGTAACGGAACTTGAATCGAGAGATACCACATTTTTAGAAAGCGAGTTTCCTAGCAGAGGAGAAATTGATCGCACTATATCTTTTTATAAGTTACAAGATCAAATGGATAATGATATTAAATCTTATTCATCTTATCCGAGTGGGAGCTCTCAAAGAATACCTGCTGATCCGAGTGGGAGCTTTGAGAGAATGAGTGAGAACCCTGTATTTAGAGATGATATAATATAGGAAACCCTACTATAGAAAAGTAAAAGAGGAAGTATACCTAAAAGATACTTTTTAATTGAGGGATCAACTCTTATGGTTACTCCTCAAGATGAAGAAGAGCCAAAAATAATTCAAAAGGTTCTAAGTTCTCCTGCTAAGGAACATTAGAAGAAAGCAATGGAGGAAGAAATAGACTCAATAAAAACTAACCAAGTTTGAGAGTTAGTTAACCTACCATCTGACCGAAAAGCAATTAGGAATAAGTGGGTTCTTAAAATTAAAAGAAAGGAAGATGAATCAATAGAAAGGAAGATGAATCAATTGAAAGGTATAAAGCTTGACTAGTTGCAAAAGGGTATACACAATAGGAAGGAATAGATTATGAGGATATATTCTCATTTGTTATACATTTTAATTCAATAAAATTACTTCTAACCATAGTAGCAAATCTAGATTTAGAATTACATCAAATGGATGTAAAATTACTTTTCTCAAGGGAGAATTGGATGAAGAAATTTGCATGAAATAACCAGCAGATTTTCCATGTAGATTTCACACAAAAGGAAGAAAAAAAGAAAGTTTGTAAACTTCAAAAGTCCATTTATGGACTTAAATAGTCATCCAGACAATGGTACTTGAGGTTTCATCGAGTTATAACCTTATACGACTTTCAAATAATTGAGGAAGACCATTGTGTTTATATCAAGTGATATAAAAGTAATCTTGTGATATTATCCCTTTGTGTGGATGATACTATTGGTTAAGAATAACATGAATTCAATTATGGCTATTAAGGAATGACTATTCTCGAATTTCGAGAAAAAAGATATAAGTGAAGCAAATTATATTCTTAGAGTCAAAATCTTTAGAAATCGCTCTAAGAAACTTGTTTCTCTTTCCTAAGAAAGTTATATATAGAGAATTCTTGAGAAATTGAATATAAAAGATTGCAAACCCATGGATACCCTATAAATAAAAGCAAGCCGTTGAGTTAAGAAATGTACCCTCAAAATGAATTTAAGAAGAAATTAATGAAAAGAATTCTTTATTCTAGTGCGGTTAGAAGTCTAATGTACACAATGATGTGTATAAGATCGGATATTTGTCATGAGATCAAACTCGTAAGCAGATACCAGTCAAATCTTAGACAGAAATATTGAAAACCTATCAAGAGGATATTGAGATATTTGAAGGGCACCATTGACTATGTGTTATGTTATCAAGGAGATAACTTATACTTATTTGGATATTCTGATGCGGATTAGGTAAGAGACTTAGATGAATGAAAATCCACATCAGGATACTCTTTCTTATTAAATAATGGTGCAATATCATGGTATAGCAATAAGCAGACATGCATTGTATTGTCGACAATAGAAGTAAAATTTACAGTATATTCTGCAGTAGTACAAGAGACAATATGACTGAAAAGATTTATAGAACATCTGGGGATATGTAGTGAGAATTTAAACCCTATTCTAATATATTGTAACAATCAAGTAGTTATCGCCTATACAAAGAATCCAAAGTACCATAGTAAAACGAAGCATATAAACATAAAGTATCACTTTGTGAGAAATATAACAGTGCAGAAAAAGGTCACCATCTAACATATTCCTACACAAAAGATGATAGCAGATACTTTCACTAAAGTTATACCTAGAGATGTATATATTGAGCATGTAAAATCTCTTAGTATGCGTAGAATGTAATCAAACATTTCTGAAATTGAAATAAATAAAGTATGTTTTCATTCAATTATAAGTGTTACATTATGTGTATAAGTATATGAATGTCTAATATGTTATACAGGTTGATAAGGTTAATTCTTTCACACAAACAACTGCCTCTGACGCTCATAAGGAGTGGGCGGAGATGAGACATGTATTCACTAACATAACTATGAGAATTGTTGTGTTTTGGTAAAGAAGTAACATAAAATAAAATATGTCACCTAAACAAGATAGAGTTAAGATAAGATCTGAAATACTAATATAGGTCAAATTGTGGATCCTCCCACCTTTTATAATACATGTAGCCAGACAATAAATTCTTCACATATTGACGTCAAGAGGAATCAAATGATGTGAAAGAATTCAGGTTAGATATACGTATACCTAAACTAAAGTCTGTATAGTGTTACTAATAAAATTAATATACGCTCTTATGCTATAAGGGGAACATAGTAGCATATGATTCATACCACATATGTAAAAAGAACCGCAAATGGGAAGCAATTGAAAGATCTCTAGTTCATTATTGTATAAGTCCTAAAAAAGAAAAATTCTTTTTAAAGAAATCTTTTAAATTTGATGATATCATAGAAAAATGATACGATGTTCGCTACCTTAGTATGCATCTTATGATCATGATATATATACGATCTAAAGGATAAAATACTAGGAAAACAGTTGTTTCAAATTAAAGTAATATGTGGGCGAAAGGAAGATTTCCTAACATATATACAATTATGCTAGTGTTTAAGATATATCTGTTATGAAGTTAATTTTAATAACATCATAAACGTGGACGCTATGCATATGTAGATAGCAATTTGAGCTTATAAAAAGGCTCATAAGGGATTAGATTTGCAAATGAAAAGTGTATATGAAAAAATCTAGAGCATCTGAGGCATAATACAAATAACTAGAAGTAAGGGTTATCTTGTGCTAATTCTATATAAGAATTTCTAGTACTAGAACACTCAGGATGATGTCATGCCCATACGATCATGACAATTCACCGAGCATGAAAACCAAAAGAGAGATGAAGATTATATGATATGACTCATCTCATTATGTGTGAGTGGGAGATGATGAATGTGGGGACACCCATAATGGGTTATCCATATTTATCATTTAATAAATATTTATTTAGATAAATATTTATCTTATCAAAATTTAAATTTAAAAATTAAAATCATGTAATCAGTTTCTTTTGGATAACTAATCATAAAATGGGAAAATGGAAGAGAGAAAGAGAACTACTTACTTTCCATCAAAAAGAAAGAAAGAAAAAAAGGAAAGAGAAAAAACACATCATCATTCAAAATATGAGAGTTAAAGTTTTTTCCTTCATCTTCTTCTCTCTAGAACAATATGAGTGTGATTTTCGTGGAATTGTTGTGGACAAAAGTAAGAGTTGTGTGATGGAATATAGCATCAATATCTAAAAGGATAAATCAAGTATGTATAATTCTACATTTAATTTGATCTATTAAAATTTTCCCAACATATACGATTTTCACACTGTTGAGCAATTACATTATGCCATTTTATTAAATTCTTTCATGTCAGAATATAGTTATATAATTTATCTAAAGTAGAAAATTAAATTATAGAAGTTGTAATTAGTATAAATTTTGAAAAAAAAAATGAAAGGTCACTTTACCAATCAAGATACATTGTCAATTTACGGTTCCCACTCCTAAAGTTGCCCTCTTAAGAATTGGTAGTTGGATAGCCGTGAGTTTGTCCAATTATTCAACAAATGTGTAGACTAATGATAAAAGAGGCAAGAAGGATTAATAAACTTGTTTTTGCTTTTAATTTGTTATACATTAGTTTTATTTAACCAATTTCTTACTTTAGATGAAAAACCTAGATAATATTTAGATTTAAATACATTTAACAAGATGTTAGTATAATTGATCCGCAGTGTAATACTTCTATTTCATCGATATGATAATATAAGAGAGGATAAGATGAATATGATAATGAAAATATGTTATAACATTATTTAATATTTGATGCACAATTGTATGAAGAAAATAAGAGATCGTTTGATTTTATTAAAGTAGTATTAAATTTTAACTTATCAAAAAATAGAAAATTTCTAAGTCAATTGATTAGCTATTATCTACTAAAATAGAAAAAGTAGAACTCATGAATAATGAAAAATTACTTGCTCACATTCTTTTTCGTAAGAAGAATTTTCTATGTAAATACAAAATTATTCTTATATAATTTAACTAATGATCACTTTAACATTTTATTAACATTAATTGAAAATTATAATAAGATAAAATTATTAATTTTATCTTTAAAATTGTAAAGCACAAATAAAATAATTCTTAAATTATATTAAATGGTCAATCTTGTTCTTGAATAATAGTTCATGTAGACATATTCATCCATTCGTATAAATTTATACAAATAATTTTGACCTTATATATATATGATGAATTTATCTATCCAAATTATTATTTAAAATGAAATTAATTATAATTTTAATTTATTTTATTAGTACTTTATAATTTCAAGAGTGAAATTGATAATTTTATCTTATAATAAATATAATTTATTAATGATAAATTTTAAATATAATTATTTAATATTTAATAATTATATAAAATATAATAATTTAAATGAGTATTACATAAAATAAATATTAAGTATTGCATTATAAATATAATTATAATAGAAGTTTAATTGTAACTAGAAATTTATTTATTATTTGTTATTTTAATATTTAATTATAAAAATAAAAAATGTATATTCCTTATCTACTTTATAAGAATTTGATAGAATTAATTATTTAATTAATATTTTCTTCATTTAAATTAATTTAATTTTAATTATATTAAGATAATTTAAGATATATACAGGAAATCTTAATCTTTTTACATAAACCAATTTTATTTTTTATAGTAAATTAAAAATAAAATTATCAATGAAAAAAATTATAATAAAAAGAGAGATTAGAAATATAATTTTAAAAAAGATAATTAGAGACAATTTAAATTTATTAACATCTCTTATTTTTTATATTATAATTTTGAAGAATGTATTATTTTGATAATATTCTTTAGAAAATTTAAAGTTAAATCAAGTAAAATATTGGAAGTTAAATTTTCCTTCAAAATTAAAGAGTAAATTTTAAAAGTAGATAAATATAGAAATCCTTTTTGTAAGCTTTAAAATAAAAAATGTATTTCTATCTTTCTTTGGTTGAAAGGAATTGAAGTAATAAAGGTATCCAAATTCATATAATATAAATAATATTAAAAATATTTATTTATATAAAATTATCCTTATATTTGGTTTGAGAAATCATAAATTTCTTAAAATGATAGTTAGTGATGATAGGTATTGATGACCAATAAAGGATGATAACAAGTGATATTTAATAAGAGTGAGTGGCAATAAATTGTGGTTAACAATGAAAAGTGATAACAAGCTATGATTAATAATAATAAGTAATGAATAACTATTTGATAGCATTAATATTTATCAAGTTTATATATACTCAAAAGATAATATGAATGATATGAATAAATTAAAATAAAGATATACATACATACATACATACATACATACATACATATATATATACATACATATATATATATATATACATACATATATATATATATACATACATATATATATATATATATATATATATGAATGAATAAATGGATGGATATAAGTCAAAATTATCAAGGTCAAAATTCAACTCCTTTAAATCATTGAATACAAAAAATGTAATATAAAATTCATTATAACATACTAATTATTTAAATGACATGAGAATATTTAAGTGGTATAAATTAATTATTTTGTCCTCATACATTAATACTTTATTAACATATATTATTGTAATTCACATATTATTATATATTGATTACGATCCGTTATTATTAATCATTATTCATCACTATTAGACAATTAACTTTTCAATGTTATGATTTAATTTGTAATAAAGATATTTTTTTAATATAATAAATTTTAAAAATATTAAATTAATTAAATTTAAAATTTTATAATAAAAAAATATAAATCTCTTAAAGCATGTAAGTAAAATATTGGATTTGAACCCAATATTCCACCGAGAAAAATTCTAAAACAACAAGTATCACTGAAGCCCTGAAAATTTTATAAATTAATTAAAATATAAAAATCTTTAATTCAACCAAATATAATAATATGATATTTTCAAGAATCACATTTCTAAAATTCCTATGAATAACATTCTACGAGATGTTATAATTTTAAAGAAAGTATTATTTCAGGAACCAAATTTCACCCGACTTTAAAGATCATATTATAGATTGAGGGAGTATAGATTAGAGTATAAATTAGAGTAGAGAGAGAGAGAGAGAGAGAGAGAGTATTGATCAATTGATCAAACCGTGAAACAAAATCAATCTTTGAATGAGGAGTGATGTGACTTGAGTTGAACAAGGAAGGATGATGATGATGTGGAGCTCTGAGCACTAAGTGCAGAGGCAGATAATGAGAGCAGCTTTGGTCGCAAGTCAACTTCATCAATCTCGCATCTCTTCTGGACTGAGCTTTTGGTGGTTCTACTGACGTCCAAATCAGCAACATGCAAATTCTTCTTAGTTAATAATTGGTGTCGTATTCTGGTTTCAGGTAAGTCTTCTTGCTTCTATTAGGTTTTCTTCGGAGACTTCACTCGAGGAAATTCTGGTCCATTAACATCCGTTTTGAAAAGCTGTTAATTGTGGTATAATCTGGGATTATCAACTTCATCTGACACATCAGTGTGAACCTTGATTCATATATCTTAATGGGAAAAAATATGTTTGCATCTTCTTCTTTTTTTGGCTATGATAAATCATTACAGTATCTTTTGGATAAAACCTCCCATTCTCCAGAACTTGCGATCCTTTGAATACAGGGGTTGGGATTGCTTGCTGTTAAATCTTGTGATAAAAGGGATACTTCTTTTCAGTATTTTATTACTGATTAAGTACCTTAGTTATTCATAATGAAGTATTCTGCTATTTTAATGTAGATGAGATGTTTGTAACTTATACTCAATTGGGTTATGAGGTTTTCCATCGGTATTGTGTTAGTTGCAGCATTAACATTAAAAGGAAGGGAAAATGAGGGCGAGGAACAAATACAGGATACCAACAACTTTACGTTGCAGTGATGGAATCGGATGTTCTACATCTGCTTTTGTATGGAGCTTCGTAGGCTGCTTTTTTTTGCTTCATTTTTCGTCTAATGTTCGCCACAAAGATGGGAAAGGAAGAGAGGTCCGGTTGGGGGTGGATCGTCATCATCTATTTTATGAACTAAAACAAGTAGAAGAAGAGAAGAACATCCAAATTCCCCGACCAAAGGGAAAGAGGTCCCCCCGGGCAGTTAAACGCAGACCTAAGCGGACAGCCACACTGATTGACGAATTTCTGGATGAAAACTCCCAACTGAGGCACATGTATTTTCCTGATCATAAAAGTGTCATAGATCCAGTGAAGGATGCAGGAAATGATAGCTATTAATAGGAGAATTTGGTTGGACACTGATGGAAATCCTATTCAAGCCCATGGAGGGGGCATTTTGTTTGATAAATATTCAAGGACATACTATTGGTATGGTGAGTATAAAGATGGCCCTACTTACCGCACTCACAAGAGAGGACCAGCCCGGGTAAGTCATTTAATTTGAAATGTATCTTTTTAAGAGTTTACATGACTTGTTCTTCTAGATTGAATTAACCATTTTTGAAGAAGTTAGCCTCTTTTTATATAACTGCTCTGTTTAGATGGTTGCAACTTGTGCTACTGCTTCCCACCAATTCTCCGGCAGAGAAGGGATTAGCACAAGAGTTGCATATCCATGTTAATTTACAAATAGGGGATAATTGATGGTTTTTCAATGTGAAAAGTGGACATATGGACATATTAGCCAATGTAATAGCCTTGCTTATGCAGAATTTGCAGGAGTCTATGTCAACCAAACTTGTATATATACTTTAGTCGCATACCCTTGTGAACAAAATTCCGACTAGTCTATGTCACTCTCTACTTCAGGTAGACATTATAGGAGTTGGTTGTTATTCTTCCAAGGATTTGTGGACTTGGAAAAATGAGGGAATTGTATTGGCGGCGAAGGAAACAAATGAAACCCATGATCTGCACAAATCCAATGTGCTTGAGTGGCCGAAAGTGATTTACAATGACAAGGCTGGTAAATATGTAATGTGGATGCATATTGATGATGCCAACTATACCAAAGCTGCTGTTGGTGTAGCAATTAGCGAGTCTCCTGATGGTCCTTTTGAATATCTTGGTGGCCAAAGACCCCGTGGATACGAGAGTAGGGATATGACAATCTCCAAGGATGATGACCGTGTCTCATGTCTAGTCTACTCATCTGAGCACAACAGTGAACTGCACATTGGACCCCTGACCGAAGACTACCTCAATGTGACATCTCACATTAGGAGGATTCTTGTTGGAGAGTACAGAGAAGCACCAGCTTTGTTCAAGCACCAGGACATATATTACATGATCACATCAGGCTGCACAGGATGGGCACCAAATGAGGCCCTGGTTCATGCAACCGATTCAATCTAGGGGCCTTGGGAGACAATCGGGAATCCGTGCATTGGAGGAAACAAAATGTGTAGGCGTACAACCTTCTTTTCTCAGAGCACCTTCGTGCTTCCTGTACCTGGCTTCCCAGGTTCTTTCATTTTCATTGCAGATCGATGGAATCCAGTTGACTTGAAGGACCCTAGATATGTATGGTTGCCCTTGAGAGTGCCGGGACCCGCTGATCAGCCACTCGAGTACAGTTTTGAATTCCCGTTATGGTCCGGAGTGTCTATCTATTGGCATAAAAGATGGAAATTACCTAAAGGGTGGAATGGATTCAAATAATGTAGGTTCACTTTATACATTTGTGATCACATGTGAAGCCCCTTCAGTCTATATCTGACAGGGTTGCATTATAAGCACTTATTTGAAAGCTCTCACGCACAGGAGGGAGATTCTGACATAGAAGCTTCACTCAAGTACAAGTGCACCAAGCGCATACTTTAATTTTGGTAGAGTTAATATTAGTTTCAGGGAGTGTAGTATATATGGCAAAAGATTAGACTATGCACCGATTAAAATCTTTTTGCTAATAATCAAGAAGGGTTCATCGTATTTGTCATGACCAGATTTTGTAAATGAATTCCGTCGTGTTTGATATAGAGATGTATGCTTTGTGTTGCCATTATTATTGTTTATATAACTCTACAGGGATATAGGAACAGGACCTGAGGGGGACCCACGCAGAGACTTGAGCTCTGCCTTTTGTTGGAACCAGAAAACATGGGTCGGAGCGTGTGCAAATAAAATTCAGAGCCCCAAAAGCCGAAGTCCATGCTACTTGCTTGAAGACTTGGTTAGGAGCAAAAGTTTTGTCGGTATAGTAACTTGCTCCATATTTATTTGGTTGAACTGAAAATTAGATTAAAGCAATTACGAGATCAATTGTACCGCACGGGTCCGTATAAAGCAATTTATGCATGAGAGTGGAGAGAGTAAGTACTATTTTGTCAAATTAGAATTGAGTTTCTTTTTCTGCAATGAAATTCTAGGGTAATGAGTTGGGCTGAATGGAAGAAGGCCTCATGTTGGGCCGAGCTTCAACTAGCAGCCCACAGGAAAAGTGGTCCAGGAAATGGGCCCTCAGATGTGTGCCCGTCTGGTGTGGGCTCGTTAACCTAACCACATAAAGCCACAAACGCAGGCAAAAAGGATGCCAAAATTTAAAAAGGAGAAAAGGTATCTTTTTCAGTTTTCTGATAAGATGAGGACTGAAAGCAAAAAGGAGGAAAGTCCCCACCCAGCAATATATTTGCCAGTTGGGTCCTTATCTTTCTCATTGTTTCTGCTTTTCTTATGTCTCCTTCTCTTCTCTCATGGTAATTCATTCTATTATTGCAAAAACTATGGGTTTGCATATGAGAAAGTAGGCAGGGACACAAAGACAGAGATCCCCAGTACTATTGGTTGGCCATTATACACTTGAACTGGCTTTTTGCTTGAATTTGGTCCCATAGAAACTTAAAGCTATCAGCTGGTCATTGTCAATGCGATAGAAAAAGGATACCAAACCATAAACTTGTAGTTGAAGGTATGGGCCAGCATCAAACTCACTTTAAAAAGAGCTAAAGGAAAGCAAATATATATATTTACACATTATAATAGAAGAGTAGAAAAGGGTATGCTAATGTGGAGGAGGCAAGTCGCATCACAAGTTCAAGTATCAAACCTGAAAAGATGAACCCACTATTCATGTATTTTGCTTTTTCATTATTTTTTAACTTAGATATATGCATTATTTATTATCTTTTATGACCAAAAGGTACTTCTTATGAACCCCTCATTTCATCTCTGAGTTTGTGGGCCCATCAAGAAGGTAAAGCAAAAATATATGCCATGCATGAGAAATTTACACATTTTTTTTGTCCCATCATTTCATCACGCACACTTTCACGTATAATATAGTCAAAAGTAATATGAAAAATATTATATGAAATTAAGAATACTAACATAAATAAACATGATAAACTCTAGATATACGTAAAGAGAGGGAGAGAGAGAGGTGGGGAGGAAGAAAAAATATAGAGAGAAGGGAAGGGGGCATTTGAAAGACAGCGTGCATGCCACTAATGACTATACGCCTTTTTATATAAGATTCTCCAAAGCACAAACCCAACTACAACTAAATGGCCGTCCGAAGATTCTGTGGCCCAAAATCTAGATAACGAGTAACGACCTACTCCTAATGCCTGTTTTACTTATTAATAAAATTTCATCACAACCTTTTCTTCTTAATCTTTTACGTGATATCATCTTTATACCGCAAATACCAAACCCCGTTTCTTTTCTGACCCATCTGCGAAAGCAAATTAACATGGCAAGCTTAGTCTTAATCCTATAAGATATCTTTGTTATGATAATAAAATTAAAAGGTTATTGGAGTACTGTCAAGCTTAATGAAGTTTTGTGTTGACCGTTACAAACACAATGTTGCAGCTCATATCTGCTTAAATTTGGACCATAAGCTGCCGTACATGATATATCATTCACCAACTGGCACCAAGAGGGAAAATTCTCCTTGAACCAAGTCAATATGAAATTATGAATAAAACCATCAATTTGGATTGATTTATTACTGAATCCTTTTTTTAAAAAAATAATAATAATAATCCTTACACAACAGAAGGAAAAAAAAATAGTTTAACACTGATCATTTTCATAACACTGAACAATTAATTGCCATGTCAACTTATAGCTTCATACATATATATTTCCAAAACCAAACCTATTTTCTTAGTAAAATACAAAGCAATAACCTTTCAGTACAAGCAATAACCTATTTTCTTAGAAGGAAAATCAATATACTTCATTCCTTTTTCAGTACAAGCAATAACCTGCAACTCCAATCCTCTTGCATTAATTCCCAAACTGAAAAAAAAAGGGGGGGGGGGGGAACCCTGCAAACTCTCCATCTCAGGCACGTGCCAAAAAAACCACGACCAGGTGCGAATCACTCACACCATCGTCTACGTCAAGGCCTCCATGCACTGGCCCACACCACCGGCTGATCTTTCCACGACAAGAATATTCCGGCGTCCGAGCACTGTGTCATTGACCAACCCTCCTTGTACCTCCTCAATAGCGCCCTCACGTCGTCACAAACTTCATCGCTAAACAACACCGTATTAAACCCGCCACCATGCAGACGCTGCGACCACCTTGCCGCCGACTCACGCCGCTCTATTGAATCCGCCGGAGAACAAGCCACCAAGTCAACGATGGCTTTTCCGGCGGCTCGTTCGAGCATCAAACGCTCGTTGCTTGTCCTCGGAAAGCTCTCGTCCAATGCCTCAAAGTAAACCCTAAACCATCTCAAACACTCTTGAAAGCCTCTCACAAATTCAAATCCGTCAAAACCCACATCAAGATCAGCTTCTTCTTCAACCACAGTGATTATTCTCGGCTGCAGTCTTCGAAATGAAGATACCAACATGTCACGTTGATTACCAACGGCGGTTATAGAATGCAACGCGTTCACACAATTGATAGCCAGAGCCTCATCGTCTCTAATGTCTAATTCGGCAAAGTTCAAGTCAGAAAGATCGCCGGCGTGATGAATGACGTTGAATTTAAAGGGAACTCCCATAAGCCTTGCAAATTTCTCCATTCTGGTTCCTATCTCCCTCATAACTTTCTGAACAGCCGTGGCCGAACCACCAGCTTTGCTGGCCATTATGGTGGTTAGACGGAGGTGCGGCGTTTCATCGCTGCGAGTGGCCAAAGCTTCGAGCAAAGTAGGCCATTGGGTGCAATATGTATTGCTAATATCAACTATATGAAGCTTGGGCTCACCTTCGAAAGTTTCCAAGATAGCTCCATTACTAGCCACGTGTCCAAACGTGGTCCAAGGGCTAACTTCTTGGAACTTCAGGACCGTCTTCCTCGTTGATTCGAAGGAGCATGTTTTCTCGGATGCCGAGATCAACGTACGGTAAGTACGGTCGCCGGAATCCGTCATGCGGCTGAACAAAGCCTGGAGGAAGTACGCGGCGAGCTTTTGATCGGTGTCTCCATAAGGAGAGCTGAGTTCATTGAGCATCCACATGAGTTGCTGGACGCGTGCGCTGTTCTTGTCGGCGAGGGCACGTGCGGTTTCAAGGAGAATATCGGAAGCCCACTTGCCAGAGAATTCGAAGTTGAAATCACGGCTGGGAGAGAAGGAGAAGTCAGTGGTGGCGGTGGGAGTGCCGGTGTTGACGGTGGTGGTGCTAGGAGTGAGAGTGGTGGGAGTGGCGGTGGCCGAAGTGTAGGGTTGATAAGGATAGTAATGCTTAGAGGAAGAAGAGGACAAATCTTCATCATCCATGTAAAAGTTGAAGCATTCTTCGTCTTCTTGGTGGTAGGGATAGTTTTGTTGTCTGGAAGATCTGGAGCTGCTAGAAGTTCTGCTGGTGGTGGAGTTGAGGGATTGATCGGTTGGTTGTTGATGATGAAAGCTTACTAGCCTAAACAAGGTATCCATTTAACTTCCCAAAGGAGACCCACATCAATGAACTGTGTGCTCGCGCGCGAGACTATTCAGTTTTTAACAGTGGGAAAATAGGGGAGAGAATGATTTGAAGATGTTGTTGAATTTGGATGGTGCTTAGAAGGAATAGGGCAGGTTTAATCTTTCGAAGAACGCAGATGTGGTCAAGAAGATTTGTAGGGAGGCAAAAGTGAGGTATAATTGAGTTAATTTTTTGTTTTCCTTTTTGTGTAATCGATGAGGAAGAAAGAATGGATGTGGGGTTGGGGTTTTCTTTTCTAGGTGGTTCCTTAAGGATGGTTCTTTTGAAGGAGGTTTCTTTATTATTATTATTATTTGAAGACAGAAGTGGTTCACAAATTAATTAATATACTTAAATTTAATCATATCATGTGTCATCAGATTAATATGTAAGATTTATCTTTTAAAAATAAAAATGATATTTATTCTTCTTACATTAATTCATTAAGTCTTATATATTAGAATCGGTAAACTTTTATTTGAATGAATCTTATTTATACTTCAAATTCCATTAGATATTTAAAAATATATTTGATTAGGATTAATTTTATTTAAAAAAATGGGGAGAGGGAACTGGGGATTGAGTTGTTTTTGGGTCAATAACTAGAAAGATTTAAGAGAAAAAAGGATGGGGGGTGGCGTAGGGGTCGTAGCATAGGTTATGCTTGGAATGGGATTGTGTCAGACAAAAGATGAAAACTAAGAAAGTGCGAGGAAAAGCAAGGAAAGAAGGTATCAGGAAATGGCTTAGTGGATTAGCTTTTCATTCTTTTAGGGACAGAGAGAGAAAGAGAGAGAAAGAGAGGATGAGTGGGAGCAGGCGTGCCCGATTGCCAATTGGGTTTGGAGAGAGAAAGTAAAGCTGCCGGCGTGAATCATCATCATCATCAAACCCACTATCATATCATCTCTCAGCCACGACGCACTCACATTTCCTGCCTCCTAATGGCTCTCCAAACTCTGCCACAATTCCAACCCAACTTTTCCCCTTTTCTATATACTTTTTACATTAAGTTAACCCATACTTCAATGCTTTTTTCAATTAATAAAAGTTAATAATTTATCAATTTTTCGATTATATGTTAATTTTATAAATATATATATAAATTAGTATTTTTTTAAGAGTTAGATGCTGTATTTCTTGAATTTCAAAATTCAAAATAGTAGCAAGTTCAAAGATCTTTAAATTAAAACTGTTTAATTATAATTATTTATTTTTAATAAATATAATTAAATAATCTCAATTTAATAATTTTTAATACTGTTATATCACCTTAAATTTTCAAACTCTAAAAATATTATAAAATTTACATATATTTATTATAATTTGAATGTACAAGTATTTCTTGGCCAATATAATATAATAATAATACCAAGGTCTACCCTTCTCCAGGTTCTAGGGCGTGCCTTCCCACAATTTGGTGGTTTATAAGCACGCTCTGATGCCTCTCTTTATTCACAGAAACTCCCATTTCTTTCAGCCCCAAAACATAGCTTCTGATAGTCCCCAAATGTTTATATTCCATTTGACCAAACCAAATTACGTAAGTCCATTCCCACATGATTGCTACCATATACTCACCCGCGTTTCAAGTCACTCAAATATTTTCCTTTGGTGGCCCAGAATATACAGCCTTATTAGTATTTTTTTTTTCCTTCTTTGCCATTATCTTATTACAAATTGACGTTCCGACTCTTCTACAATTCTACAATTGATGAGATTATTGTATTCTTCGGTCGGAAGGGGTTTGGATATGTCCACATCGATCCATTTTTTTTAATTCGACATATTGGTTTTCTTAGGTTAATTAATTAAGGAAGAGTTCTTATCTGGAAAAATGGAAAGTTTCTTTGTTTCTCCTCGGCAATCATCAGGGAAAATCAATGTTTGAACTCTTTGTCCCCCGTTTTGAAGTGGGCCATGAAGGCATTTTTTCTATTAAGCCACCAGATCCAGACAGGATGAGACAGATTATTACCCATATCGGCATTTTTATATGCGTGAAAAAGAGTTTTGATTTTTGCTCCTGCCTTTTTTTCTTATGCATGCATAACATTTGGTGTGACTGGGGAGAGAAGTTGAGAGTATGAAAAGACGTTTCCTTTAAGATATTCAATCTGAGAGAATTTAGAGTTCTTAGTTTGTACGTCCAGCAGCATAAATATATTAGATGTAATTGATAAATAAATAAATAAAACAAGACAGAGACTTTCAATGTTTCTTTTATCTTACATGAGGTGAGCCCGTTATGGCCATTCTTTTCATAATTACATTGAACATTATTAAAAGGCAATTATATGGTTGAAATGTCACTACCTCTTGATTAATGTAGAAATTCTCCCTTTGGACTGAGACGGAGATCCCCTGCTGATTTACTTTAATCATAATAATCATAGGTAGAGACTATTGTTATTACTATCTATTTCAAAAGATAATGTAGAGAATTACAATTTAAAATAAATTTTAGTTGCAGAAGAACCATCATGAAAACGATTTTGCCTTTTAGCAAATTACAAAATGACAATGTTTTCTTTATCCCTAATAGAAATCAGAATCTGATGTGCCACCGTAAAGAATCTAACCTCCTAAACAATTGATCCGTTTAAGGAGGAAGAGATTAAGGCTATTTATTTTGATGATAAATATTTTTGTAAAAATATAATTATAAATTATTGAAACAATTGATATATTTAATATTAAATATAACGAATTTAAGAAAAAATAATTTCCTCTTTAAAAAAAATTATTTTCCTCAATTACCATTACTTTAGATTTTTTTTAAATTACAAAGTACATAAACACAGAGCACTTCTTCATTCATATATTCTTTACTCATGTATAAGAAAATAAAATTTCTCTACAAAAATCATTTTCCCAAAAAAAAAAGAAGCTTACTGTTTTCCTAAATCGGTATTTCCTCTTCTCTCCCTTGCATCTATTCTCTTCATTATCCACAAATTCATCATTTAAAATATTCCATGAACATTGTCAACAACTCTGTGGTCCGTTAGCAGTTGGAATCTCTTAATCTCATACTTTCTTCATGCAAAAATGTATGTTAAAAAAAAAAAATTTTTGAGGGGGGGTGTCCATGAGCTAAATTCTTAACCATAGATCCTACACTAAATTTGGCCGTGATTACGAAGCCAATAACAAAATCTTACATACTGCCTTCGTTTGGTTTATTATCATACTAACAAATTTTGATAGTAGAATTGAAGTGCCCATTGAAGTACAAACTAGCTGAATCTAGTGCTCACGCCAGACCACTGAACAAGAATACAAGAGAATAAAATTATGACAGCCAGTCAATTGATTGGACTGGCAAAGCCCCGGAAAGAGTTCAGACAGACTTTAAAAGATTTACACACACTGAGGAAACTTCAATGATCTCTCCGATGGGGCCAACATAGTTGTCATGCTATATGTGAAGCCAGACAATCAATTATATTCAACAGCAAATTATGAAAATGCTGACAAGGCAGCAACAGGACATGATTGCAACCTGTGATTTTCTGTGGCAGCAGAGGGAGAACAAAGTCGTACAAAATGTTCTGTTCTTGTAAGTAACACATTCTCATTAAATACAGTAGTTCTTGTAGTATTGTCGGGCAATGCAATTTACACATAATCTCAAGATGTAATAATTATCTAAAGTTATAAGAGACCCATCTCCTATCTAAGAGAGACACTATTGTGATCTAATCTAATTGCACGAGTTTTCGTTTTTCTGTTTGTGCATATCCTAGAAGAATATATGGAGTGCAAAAATTTTCTCACCATTTGTCATTTTTCCCAATGCAAAGATTACTGATACAAGAAACAGAGTTGTTACATATGGCACAAGATTGGAATTCTTACCAACCAGAAAAATCTTTAAATTCACTAGTGCAAACTCCCACTTTTCTCTTCTTTCCTGAAACGGCTGTATTGGTGCCAACAGTAGTGGATTCAGATTGCGCGGTTCTAGCTTTCAAGTACTTGCCAACACCACCTCCACCAATACCTCCAGATTCAGATGTTCCAGTGCCCGGATTGCTATACCATGAGCCAACTTTATCCTGAAAACGCCAAAGAATACATTGGATTAATTGATAAAAGCAATCACAGGACTAGGGAAGAAGTTGAGAGATAACAAGGTCCTGAAACAAACATTATCTTCATCCTCCGCCTCCTTCTCTTGGGCTTTCTCCTGCTTTTCTTCTTCATCTGGTTCTGTGTAAGGGTTGACAAAAACTGTGACACTTGTTATCTTTATTTCCTCCTGCAAGACAGAACATATAAAGGATCATGAAGCATCATGTGAATTGGCATTATCATACCTATAGCCAAATACAAGAGTTCTTTACAGTAGAAAGACCATGCCAAAATTTAATGAAAGAGTAATCCTACTCTCCCAACAACTTTTATATGAACTAAGGGGTGTGCCACCTTACATAGAAGTGTTTGTGAAGATATAATTACACAACAAACGACAAGCTCTTTAAGGCAGAATGAAACAAACAAAAAACATGAAATGGTATTCAATCTTGTTTAAATCTAAATGTCTAGCAATGAAAGCATCAATTATTGGCCTATTGCAATCCCATATGGTATACAGGAATATGTAACACCCACATTGTACAATGAATAGTTGGGCTTTCAATTATTCCAAACTAGATAGACAGATTGATAACCAACAAAGCATATACCAAAAGGGACATTTGTAGTTCAGTACAACAAAAGAATCTACTTTTTAGGAAGCAGATCTAGTTACATTATAGCATATTGCTCATTACGAAGGTTGAAACATCAAGAAATTCAGTATATTATATAAAAGAAGCATAAAGGATCTAATGAACCAACAGTTCTCAAAAGAATATAAATAATGGACTCACCAGAGGCCGGTCATTGTCATCAACAGGAACCTTTTCCATGGCTGCTAGTGTAGTCAAGCCACCAACAACCCCTCCAAAAACTGTATGCTTGAAATTTAAATGATTTGCAGACTTGTACAGGATGAAGAACTGGGATCCATTGGTGTGTGGACCACTGTTTGCCATGCTAACAACACCCCTACCAGAGTGAAGCAACTTGGAGTTGACTTCATCATTAAAAGGTTTTCCCCATATTGATTCACCTCCTCTCCCAGTACCAGTAGGATCACCACCTTGTATCATAAAATTACTGCATGAAATAGATAGCAAGTGCATGAGTTGTAGTCAACTCTGTGTGAGACAATGAAAACAAAGATTCAAATTACATGGGAGAAGTTATCAACATACCGAATATTTCTATGAAAAGCTACTCCATTATAATATCCACGTTCACAAAGTGTGATGAAGTTTTCACAAGTCCTGGGAGTTATATCACAATGCAGTTCAATGTTCAAATCACCATGTGTTGTATGCAGTTGAACATATCCTTTCTTCTTAGGATTCTTCTCAACTTTCACATATTCAAATTCATTCTTAGTAACTGGATCAAAAGAAGTTGAAGTGAAGGATCGGGAAGCAGCACCAGTAGTGTAACGGCTTTTTACCTGATAGCAAGAACAGCTGTTAGAAGCTGATATGGAGGGATAAAATTAATGGCAATATAACAGAGGTCTTCTCTACAAAATATTCACACAAAGGCTAAACTGATTAATACATAAAACTATGAGAACCTTGGCCGAAGAGAATAAATTGGACAAAATTACCATCTTTGCATTCACTGGTGCCCTGTCGCCAGCCATGTGCATTGCTATTCTAGCAGCAGTTTTATCACTTGATGATGCCTTAGCAGCGGCAGCACTTCTTCCATGTACTGAAGCAGATGCAGCATCTACAATACTAAACACCTGAGAAGTTTTCGCCTCTCCATTTGAATTTGGATCCTCTTTAACACGTGATCTTGCAGCTAAGATAGCAGCAAATGCAGCAGCCCTTTCTTTTTGTGCCTTGCTACCACCTCCCCCATGCATTGCAGTTTCCTTTCCTCTCTCAGTTCCAAGCTCTTGAAGCATTTGCTTGATATCCCCAGACACATTTATGTTATAGGTTGGGTCTGAAGCCATTTTTTGTAACTCTGTGAAAAAGAAAACAGAAAATGACACACTCAGTACTAACCATGAAAAACAAAAGCTCACCATCAAGAAGTTTCTAACAGGAAATAGATAGAGCTACAGGCTGTAGCATACCTTCATCATCTACTTTCAAACTATTTTTTACATGATCAAAATCCAGAAGAACTTTGCTGTCAAGTGCATTAGGATTCTGCAAAAAGCACACACACAACATCACAAGTCATTCATCCAAGCCAACGAAAGAAAGGAACAAATGTTCTTTCATTTAAAGAAATTACCTGAATTGTTATGATGTCCTCCTTAGTGAAAGGTTCATCAGTGAGGAGCTCTTTCCAGTTTTTCGTCTTAAGGTTTAATTCTTTGATGGCCTAATCTTGCAGAACTAACTTGGTCATATATACTATCTACACAAATAGTATTTGTATTGTCAAACTCTATGGATCTAAGAAGAAAACAAACCTCATAGCAGAACACATTTCCTGTGGTTTTGATCGCCACAATATGTGTAAATTCAGTGAACACTTTATTTAGCACGGGGCAATGATATTCTCCTGCAGAAGAACATGAATGACTTAATAATATAGGATATAGGGTAAAACAAAGCCACAAAAACCCAAAAGAGAGAGAGAGAGAGAGAGAGAGACCGCTCAGTAATTCAAAGGTGAGGAGCTACATAGTTAATACAATATGTATCCTTCTAACCTATATATTACAAAATTTTGCAATTGCTTCTACAAGAAGAAAGTAAACTTTTCCCTCCCAAATTTTAATGAAATACTTTCAATCCCTGTCTCTAGAAAAATGAAGTTATTGCAAAAAGTGAGAACCTTCGGAATTCTTGTGGAAAGTGAGTGGGATGAGATCCTGCTGCTTCAGGGGAGCTCCAGTAACAGGATGCTTTCCATATTTGATGAGATAAGGGGTTATATTCCTGCAAACCGAATCGGATCAAATATTTCATATAAAAGCAGAAAAGCTGAATATTATTACAAGGGGAAACATAGAAGGGATACCCACATGACATCGAAAACACTCCCATCAGCTGTGCACACCGGATATTCAAATGGCGTAAATGTTAGCCTGAATCAAAATTATCCAAACATAAATATAAAATTCAATGATACTTATAGAAGAAGGGCAGAGATAGAGAGTCAGAAAACCAACGCGCAGCAATAGAAAGGAAGGCGTTTGAATGGAGTGCGCTGCTCTTTAGATTTGGCACCTCCCCACTCAGTTGCCCACTCCGTTTTAGTGATAAACATCCTATCTTTGCTATGCTGCTTCTTCCCCATTGTGCCAAATTAGGGCTATCAATTCCGATACAGTTACTTCGTTTGCACTGAGCAGAGAGACAGCAGCTCAGAAAAATCACCTTTTTCAGCGATTCACAGAGAGAGGGAGAAAGACAGAACGGGCGGTCTCCAATTTGATTCTCCGCTCTTACAACCGCCGTGCGACTGCTGGGTAGCTATTTGATTTTATTTTTTTTTTGTATTTTGCTGAACAAATGGATTGAGCTTTGGTAGATGAAGCCCAATTGGTATAAAGAGCAGCTATTCAGGTGAAAACAAACTGGGCCTATAGTGTCACAGCCCAGTAGCCTCCATGGAGCATGTCCAGTCTTTCTGTTGTTCACTTGTTCTTCACTCTGTCACTAATGATAGATAATATTCAGCATTTTGCAGCCTCGTCCACGTGCACACGGATTGTAAGTTGCAGCTATCATGTTTTCCACAGGGATAAACGTTGGAAAATTCAGAGATTGTGAAAGAACCTTGATACTCACGTGCTGGATCAGAATCCTATGACAAATGAATATGGCAGCAATTATTAGCTTTTGCTGGTTGAATCTTCCTGCTGGCCTTGGAACTGGACTTTATGGCTCTTTGCTTTTCTAATATTATTACAAAATTTTAGGAGTTTGAGTAAGTTTTAAGAGTAACGCCACAGGAACTGGATTTTTTGAGTGCTTAATATATTAAAATTTATATTTTTAATTTTAATTTATTTATTTTAATTTAAAAAATTAATTTAATAATAAAATATTTAACTTTTTAAGAAGTCTAATTTTTTATAGTATTATTCTAGTTTTAAAGGGAATTTCCGCACATAATACTATAAAATAGTCATTTTCTGCGTGCCTGTCTAGTTAATTGATTTTACATATATTAAAAAAATAATTTATTTTATTTATTTTTAATATATTTTTAAATATTATCTTTTATATATAAAGTTTAAGATAATTGAAAATAGAGAAAGAAAGATAATAAAATAAATATAAATGAGTTGAAAGTATAGAATAATAAAATATTTAATAATTAAAATTTTTAATATTTTATTAAAATTATAAAATAACAAATAAAAATATAAATTTTTTTCTTTAAAATGTAACAAATTTTAAAAAAATAAAGGAATTACTTTTCTAAAATTTCAAGTGACCATTGACAACATAGATGATTAGAATATTTCCTTAACACGTATAAAGGGCAATCACTCGTGCTATGTTTTCTATAAAAAGGAAAAAAAGAACACTTAGTACTATGTTATTTTATGCTCTACTTAGCTCATGCCAATTCAATTATAGTAACGTAGTGACATAAGACAAGTTAATGTTCCGTGGGACGGACTTGGCTAAAATACCAAATTATGCAAATTTTTAAAACAATTTACCGTTTTACGGCGGGTTGGAAACATATTACCAGAATACGCAGGGCGCCATTCAAATTGGCGCCCCTGGAGGTTGGAGGCGCCATTCAAAGTGGCGCCCTCCCCCTTGGAGGCGCCATTTGAGGCGGCGCCCTCCAGGAGGGAGGCGCCATTTGAGGTGGCGCCCTCCAGGAGGGAGGCGCCAATTTGACTGGCGCCCTTCATAGGGCGCCTTTAAATTTAAATTTCGAAATTCAAAGGGAGGCACCATTTCATCAGGCGCCTCCCCCCCTATTTATACCCATCCGCCCTCCTCCAAACCCTGCTTCATTTTATCGCAGCAGCAGCCTCCCTCCTCCTCCAAACCCTCGGTCACATTTTCGCAGCAGCCTCCTCTTCGTTGCTTGCATTTTCGCAACAGCCTCCTCTCTCAAACCCTCAGAAGCCATTTTGCAGGTCTACTTTTCTTTTTCATTCATCAGTCATCATCCATTCTTATTTTTGTACATTGCATTCAGAATCATTTTTTACTTTGGAACAAATCTGATCCCAGTCAACTCTCATTTGGTTAGTATATTTGTAATTTTTATTATTATATCATATATTTTTTTAGATTAATTATTATAATTTATGATTTGAAGTGATGATTAAAGAGTTAGGAATAGATTTCTATTATAATTTATAAATTTTATTTATTTAAGTTTTAATATTTTTTGTATTTATATTATAATATTTATTTTATGTTAATATTATGATTTATAATATGAAATGGTGATCTTGGATTTAGAAAATATTTATATAAATTTATATGATATGTGATAGTTTATATTTTTTACTATTTGATATTTTTATATAATTTCTGTATGTATATTATAATTTATATTTCATGTTGGTTATTATGATTTACGATGGGAAATAATGATCTACGATTTAGAAAAAAATTATATAAATATATGTGATTTGTGATAATTTATAATTTTTATATAAATATATGTAATCTATGATAATTTTTGTCATAATTTATAAATTTTATTTGCTTAAATTTTGATAATTTTTATATTTATATTATAATATTTATTTAATATTAATTA
Organism: Sindora glabra; assembly: GCA_020226215.1. Taxonomy (NCBI): domain Eukaryota; kingdom Viridiplantae; phylum Streptophyta; class Magnoliopsida; order Fabales; family Fabaceae; genus Sindora; species Sindora glabra. The sequence goes on from CM035236.1 coordinate 7,153,497, forward strand.
TTATGATATATGATGTGAAGTGGTGATCTAGGTTTTAGAAAAAATTTATACAAATTTATATGATATGTGTTAGTTTATGTTTTTCACTGGATAATATTTTTATAATTTTTGTATGTATATTATAATTTATATTTCATGTTGATTATTATGATTTATGATGGGAAACGATGGTCTAGGATTTAGGAAAAAATTTTATAAATATATGTGATCTGTGATAGTTTGTGATTTTTATTGGTTAGTGTTTGTAGATTTTTTACATTTATATTATAATTTTTAATTTATTTTGATTATTATGGCTTATAATGTGAAGTGATGATCTAGGATTTAGAAAATATTGAAAGTTTAACATATTATATTTATTAGAAAACTAACATGTTATTGATAATATTTTTTTTACAATCATTAATTATATTTTATACTTTATGATAATATCTTAAGTTTTTATTAATGATACTTTTTAAATAGTATATTTTAAGTTTAAAATACATCAACTTAAAGTTCTCGGAGGGTTTACAGTCCGTACATAATTTATTTTTCATTTCATGTACCTTGCAGATGATTTTCCTTTTTATTTCTTCAATGATTGTATTAAAAGTTGAAATAGAAAATATTGAATAATATTAATTTTATATAATATCATATTTTTTATGCGTCAAGTTATTTTTAATGATCAAATATGTTTTTTTTTAGGAATTCATGTTATGGAAAACGCTGACTGAAATAACTAATTATATATTTTAGTTTCAATGAGATGAGTTAGGAATAAAAATTAGGTATTTTTTAACATTCATTAATATTTTATTGATATAAAAATTCGAACAATATATTTTAAATTGAATATAAATCAATAAAATACTTTATATAATATTATTTTTCCTTTTAATATATTATCCTACAAAATAAATTTATTTTAGCGTGATTGTTACATAATTTTATAATTAATACAATAACATCTAATAACTTTTACTTATAGATTGAAATTATTAAATTATCTAACAAATTTTTCTTTCATGCAGAGGTTTTTTTCTGTTTGCTTCTCCGAATACTCACCGGTTAGTATTTTTAGGAATTTTATGCTTATACTATAATGTTTATATAGTCATAGTGAAGATATTTTTTATTTCGGTAGAGATATTTATTTAGAATATTATTATATTAATAATATAGAATTATTTATTTTATTTTATTTGTTATGATTTATTATCTGAAATTATGATTTAAGATGTGAAGTTATGATTTATGAAAATATCGTAGGACTTTATATGTAATGTGATAGGTGTGCTATTAAAATAATAACAAACGAGATAAAGAAGGATGTCGTAATATAAGTCTTACGACCTAGGGGAAAGCCATATTAAGAGAACTGAATCATGTGAGATCTTAATGTATCATAAGAGAGGTACTAAAAAAGCTCCTGGGAAATGTGAATGTAACCAAAAGCCTTAAAAAAGTAGGATACTGTTATTACAAATTTAGATTTTTTTGCATTTAAATAGTAGATATTGTAGATGGAAGAGTAGTAAACGTACCCGAAAAAAATATAGGTATCCTTGATTTATTTAGGAAGAACTAAGATATATATGGAGGTAACAAATAATAATGTGTACATACTTTTGGTTGCTATTTCATAGTAGGTGGGAACGGAGAAAAAAAGTTGTAAAAGTGGACAAATAGTGTATTTGATTGGCTAACTAATTTAATTAGTATAATTTGTGTAAAATCACTAATAAAAATGATGATTGAAAGAGATAAACAAAACCATAGGTAAAATTATATAGTCAAATTTTATATTAGTTTAGGAAAAAAAATAACCTTAGATTGGTCGAAGAAAATAATCCTGTTATTTCATAGAATTAATAAAATACCTTGCAAAATAGTAATACACCGTGTTCATTTTTAATTATAGTATTAAATACTAGTATACTTATTTATGAGAACAAAATTTGTATATGAGACTACTTCTCCATGTGGGGGTGCAGCGAGTATTGTGCAGCTAAGAGTAAGAAGATGAAGAAAAGTTTAATTGCGTTTATATATTCAAATGGTACAATTGTTGAGGGGGATGCGGGGATAATGTACGATGGACCTCCCCCAAAGGCATTGAAATTACGAGGTTGCAACAGTATGGATGCTTTGCGGGCGAGAATTCATGCTCGACTGAAGCTTCACGAAGATCAAGCTGTGGGGAAGATTGTTTACAGGTTTCCACAACATCAAACAGAGGCTCAGTACATGGCATACAAATTGGATGACGATGAAGACTTGGTATGCGCGATAGCAAGCTACTAACAACATCCGACGATAACAGCCATGGAATTGTACGTGGACGTGATCACATCCGAGTTGCGCACTGCCAGCCTTCGTTTTGATGAAAGAGTTCCAAGAACTGCACCGCCCGTGGATCCAGCAGTTTATGTTAGCACTGGTTGTTTGATGGTGGGGGAAGGCCGTCCTTACACAGATGGATTTGAGTTCCACATTTCTGATAGTCATACTCCTGCGCTGGACTCATCTGTTGCAGGTGTTACCCCGGTAAATGCACCCCAAACCTTGGTAGGTTCATCCCGTGCTTTGCCGGTCGTACAAGAAGAATCTATCGATCCCGTATTGCTGGATGCCCACCTAGAGTCTGGTTTTGAAGACGATGAGGTGTCCTGCAGTAGCAGTGACGATCATGACACAAATGACGATGAACGTGCGGCAACAAATGCAGACAGTGTACCAACGCGGTGTGTGAGGGGTGGTAATGCTGCACAAACATCGTATGGTGTCCCCCAGGCTGCTGTCTTCTCTGACATTGATTGGGATACGATACGGAAGCCAAATGAATTTCCGGAAATCATGAAGCCAACCTATGATTACGACATGGAGGACTTGGAGGTTAGGCAAGAGTTCGATTGCAAGGAGGCTTTAATCGCTGCAACCAAGCATTACCACATCAGAAGGCACCATAGTTATTACGTGGAGGAGTCGGATACCAGAAGATTATCATTGAAGTGTGATAAATTTGGGGACCAATGCAATTTCCACCTCAGAGCGGTGAAACTGAAGAATTGTAACACTTGGACCATAACTAGATTTTCAGGGCCCCACACATGTGTTAATGCTAGATTGACACAGGACCACAAGTCTCTGGATTCCGAGTATATCAGTTCCCTGATCCTGGAGATGATTAAAATGAAGCAAGACGTTCCCATCTCGCTTATACAAGAGAGGGTGGAAGGCATGTACGGATACAAGATTTCGTACAGAAAAGCATGGAAGGCGAAACAAAAGGCAATTGTGAAGGTGCACGGTGATTGGGACAAATCGTATAAAGTGCTCCCCAAATGGTTGGACATTTTAGGCTACTGTGACCAGGCGCTGTTCAAGTTGGAGTCCCACGAATTTGTCACAGCTGATAACCGTGTCGATCCGCAGAAACATGTTTTCAACCGAGTTTTCTGGACATTCAAGCCATGCATTGCAGCGTTTCCTTACTGCAAGCAATTCATACAAGTTGATGGCACGCATCTATATGGCAAGTTCAGGGGCGTGCTACTGATTGCTGCGACTCAGGACGGTAACAAATGCCCCGTTCCTCTTGCCTTTGCCATTGTTGACAGGGAGAACTATGAGAATTGGAGTTAGTTTTTGGCATTACTGCGGGTCAATGTCACGAACAAGCAAGGAATATGCTTGATATCAGATCGACACCGAGCTATAAAGGATGCTGTAGCCACCGAAGGCCTGGGATGGCAGCCTCCTTATGCTTATCACCGGTATTGTATCAAACACATTGCCAGCAACGTTCGCAAGAAGTGCAGGGATGACAGTGTGAGGAAAGCTGTCCTCAAGATTGGTATGTGTTAATGCAGGCATTTCTTTATTGAGCGTTTCATTTATAAATTTGTGCACCCAGTTGTTCATTTTAGTTAACCTATTTGTCTCCTTCTATTCAGCGTACGAGCCCAGTTGGGGAAAGGCCATGGAGAGATTGGACAATCTTAGCAAAGTCAATGAGGAGATCCATAAGAAGTTGACCGGTATTCCGAACGAGAAGTGGATGCTTGCTTATGACGAAGGCAGAAGATATGGTCATATGACGACTAACATTGTAGAGTGCATCAATGGCCTCCTCAAAGGACAAAAGAAGCTGCCAATCACAGGCCTTGTCCAACAAACATATTATAGATGCGTCAAGTACTTTGTGGAAAGGGCAAAAGAAGCGCACGCTGACCTACAACAAGGACACAGATACGCAAGCAGATTCAGACAGGAGCTTGCGACTATCCAATCACGTGCGACTTCTTACCACGTTCGTGCTTACAATAGAGAAGGGACTAGGTTTGAGGTGGTGGAGGGCCCTGATATGGCTAGTGGCTCATGTGGAAAGGTCGTCCAGGTGTTATTAGACAAAGGGCAATGTGAATGTGGACAATTCCAAGCATATAGGTATCCCTGCGCTCACATTATTGCTGCTTGTGCCTCAATCAACATATCGTGGGAACCATATGTCGATGCTGTATACAGGCTTGACACGCTGCTCAATTGTTACAAATCTGAGTGGTGGCCTATTGGGGATTGGTCGCAGTGGAATAACCTACCACCATTCCCTGTCCTAGTTCCAAATTATGGAAGATTACGTGCAAGGGGACGACCAAAGGCGACCAGAATCAGAAATGAGATGGATTGGCCTCAGGAGAGCGGTGTAAAGCAAAAATATAGTCATTGTAAGATGGAAGGACATAATCGTAGGCGTTGCCCACTGCTTCATGGGGATGAAGGCCCTTCTACACCGTGATTTTTACTATTTACTTTCGCATGTATGCTTTAAAGTATGTTAACCAATGTCATAAGTGTAGCGGTTGCACACTATATTTTATTTTTTACGATTGTAAATTTGCACATCATTATGTATATAAGGGTTACCACATTACTGGTAATGTGAAATTTTTTATCACCTGTCATTTTATGATATTATTTATATATATTGCACCTTAAATTTAAGACAGTTTATGATATTATTTTTTAATACCTTAAGGTTGTGCTTAAATTGGACAACACCTTTAAGCTTATGTGTGTTTAAATTTCATTCTTATGCAATGCTTGTCGTGGCAGATGGCATCCACATCCCGACGCGTTGATCCTGGGCCACGCGATCCTTCTCTGCTGACCGCTCAGGCCTCACACATATCCCAGTCGGTTTGGACAGGCCATGTATGGAAATAGCTACACCTTAATTAACTGGAGTATTTACTGTTTCTGAATTGTCAGACGTTATAGTTGGTGTTATTTTTTCTTTTGCAGCCTGACCGTGTGCTTAGGATTCGCCGAGCTCATCACTACCATCACCAGCCGCCGCCGGAGATGATTGTCCCCTTTCTGCGAGAGGCAGGCTTTTACGGCTTGGCGATGTGTGAGTTTGTGTCGATCGACCATCAGTTGATCAGTGCTCTTGTGGAGAGGTGGCGGCCGGAGACGCACACCTTTCACATGCCGCAGGGAGAGACAACTATTACCCTGCAGGATGTTGCCTTTCAGCTCGGCCTACCCATTAACGGTCGAGTAGTGACGGGGCCCACCGTATGGGGGTGGGGAGGCCTGATAGAGGAGTACTTGGGACTCCAGTTACCGGTGGATGAGAATGTCATCCGAGGGGGGCGAACTGAGGATGAGTTGGTTGGAGAGGCATTTCACTCATCTTCCAGATGATGCGGACGAGGTGACAGTGCAGAGATTCGCCCGAGCTTACATTTTACGACTCATTGGTGGGACGTTATTTCCGGACCATTCCGGCACATACGTCCACCTCATGCACTTACCCTTGATCGCACACCTACACGAGGCTGGGACGTACAGTTGGGGGTCAGCTTGCCTGGCATACCTGTACAGAAAGCTCTGCAAGGCCACCGCACCGGATTACAGAGAGATAGGAGGTTGTTGCCTACTACTGCAGCTCTGGGCTTGGGATAGATTTCCCACTATCGCTCCCGCGATAGCTATTTCAGACATACCTAGAGGGGGATGCAGGGATTGGCCCCTTAGCGCGCAGGTTAGAAAATATTTCAACTTTCACTTATAATTAAGTTTGCTACGCAGTTGCCTAACTTTGTTATTGAACCTGGCAGGTGGCACTATCAGAAGACGTTCCAGGATAGTCCGGCACACAGCCTACCCCATTACAGATACGTGCTGGACCGGCTTCGACTTGACCAGGTACGCAGGGGGGTTTTACAATCATTAATTTCAAGGCTTTGTCCAATCCACAATCATATTTAAATCACATGATAAAATTGTAACTTCAGATCGTCTGGATCCCGTACACTGAGGAGGTCATCGCATCACTGCCTCAGTACTGCTTTGACGGGAGCGACACCTGGACAACAGTGGTGCCGCTCATTCACTTCCAGATTGTCGAGTGGCACCAGCCTGATAAGGTTTTGCGGCAGTTTGGACTCCGCCAGGCCATTCCAAAGCCACCGAAGCAGGTGGCGGAGGTCCACTGCCTTCACTTGTCCGGTCGACATGACGAGGAGTGGCACATCCGCCATCAGCCGTATATTGCACTCTGGGATATCCGGCGAGACTTGTGCGTTACCGCCGAGCCGACGACACGCCTAGTTCTGGGACCACGTTCCGATTACATGACATGGTACAGACGGGTTACCAGACGGTGTATTACACCTGTCGGGGGAGCACTTGACCTTGTGGTAATTTTGCGTGCTAGTTTTTTGTATCTGATTTTCTTTAAATCCATTAGTATTATAACTAACTTTAATGTCAAAAATATGCGCAGGTAGATGAGGTTTCTTCACTACAGGACTTCACTACCCCTGAGGGGCAGACTATATTCACCTTCGATGCGCTTAGGTCAGCGACGGAGTCCATCCTTCATGCGATTCAGCAGGTTGATCATGTCATCATTGACTCACATGCGGAGCCAGCTCCCCAGGCCCATCACATCCCAGACCCTCCGGAGGGTGACCATGATCAGCCTCGCTCTCGCCGACGACGTCGCACTGCTCCACGGCATACATCGCAGGCTGATGTTCCGTCCGCTTCGACAGTGCAGCAGATTCCACCTTCGACTGCCCAGGAGACCATGACGATGATGCCTGATCTTACTGCTCCATCTCATTTGCACCCTACTGCACCTGATGATCCTTCATCCTCCACCACGTTCCCGGCCGTACTGTTTAGGCCGTCGTCACCCCAGATGTACCAGCTCCCTCCTAGTGTTCCATCCTCATTCCAGGCATTTCCACATGCACCAGGAGTTTCATCTGCATTCTATGCCTTTCCTTCTGATGATGCTGGTCCAGCGTAGCCATATCGTCCTGTATTTGATTGGCATACTCAGGATCAGGGATTAGCGCATGGTGGCATGATGACAGACCACTCAAAGCTTGTAGATAGCGGTAGAGGTGGAGGCAGGGCGGGAGCCAGGGGTAGAGGCAGAGCAGACACAGACACCGGGGATGTGACTCCCGAGCCTGCGCAGAGGGTTAGTAGATACGGCCGCCACATTACCGATCCTGGATGTGGGACTGGACATCACTTGCGTAGACATTAGCTTTCTTTTCTATCTCGTTTATATATTTGTATATTTGTGTACATTTATCTTACTACTTTATTGCCAGACATCAACATTTAGGATGACTTTACTACTTTATTGCCAGACACCAATATTTAGGATGACTTTACTACTTTATTGTCAAACATCAACATTTAGGATGCTTCTAATTACTACCACTTTTTTAATTGTTTGCGCAGGAATAATTACAAATAACAATAAATCACGAAGATCATTGCAATATTTAAATTTATTTAAAAAATGATGATAAGGACATCTTCCACATATAATAACTAATATTATTAATTATCATATTTTCACAACTATTATAAATATCTACTTGGTTAAAATACCAAAATACGTTTACTTCATAAACTATTTTTTGTTTTACCGTAATTTTGAAACTATTTACCAAAATACGCAGGGCGCGAGCTGAAGACGCCTTCTAACATGGCGCCTTCGCTGTAGCAAATTTCGCTGGGGAGGCGCTATTTCACCTGGCGCCTACCCAGCGAACTTAGGTTTATAACTTATGGGGCTGGGAGGCGCCAAGTGAAATGGCGCCTCCACAGTCCCATTTTATAAATTAATTAAGTTTAATAAAATTATATATTTATTTATATAATTTTAATTTTATTATAATTATATCTTAATTTTTACAACTAATATAGATAAATAATATCATAAAATGTAATTAATTAAATTTTAAAAATTATAATTTCGTTCTAATTATGGTAAAATTAAATTTATATAAATAAATATATAAATTTATAAAACTTAAATAATTTATAAAATGGGGCTGTGGAGGCGCCATGTCACTTGGCGCCTCCCAACCCCCTAAGTTATAAAAAAAAGTTTGTTGGATAAGCGCCAGGTGAAATAGCACCTCCCAGCCCGCGCAGTGAAATTCGCTGTAGCGAATGCGACATATTGAAAGGCGCCTTCAACGGCGCCCTGCGTAATTTGGTAAATAGTTTCAAAACTACGGTGAAGCGCAAAATAATTTATGAAATAAACGTATTAGCCTATTTTAACCTATCTATTCTTTTTTTATTTATCGTGTGCAAGTAAATAAATAATATTAATTATCATACTTTCACAAAAATTCATGTCTCTAGGGTGCACAGTCAACACAGTCACCGCCTAATTAATTTAGAAACGAAGAACGAGGGTGCCATGGGCCAAAAGTGCCATATCGCCTGTCGTTCCTTCCCTTCAGCGCGAACGATGCCATTTCGTCTAGCGTACCTCTACACGTTATTTGGCGTCTCTCCATCGCTGTTCGTATCTTCTGTGCTTATTTCGATAAAATGTTTCGAGCGAATGATGAAACGAATAATAATTTCTTAAAAAATAATTAATCGGTACTTTTCACTCTCATTGCCAAAATATTTTATCATTCTGATGAAATAAAAAATATCTAATTCATGTTATAATTCCGATTTAATTACAAAATGAAAAGATTATTGAAACGAAATAATCAGATTTTTTTCAATTTTTAGCTATCTTCAACCTCGCCAGTTTGCATTCATTCTGTCACAAAATAAACAAAATTTTATTCAAATAAATAAAAATGGACAAGCATATTATTGGAATAAATATAAAATAAGAAAAATATATTTATTACATTATATTTCTTTTCATTTTTAGCTATTTTCAACTTTGTATATAAAGAATATTTTATTATACTCAATAAATTTACTTATGTGTAATAACATATTAAATAATGACTTGTAATAATATAATTCCAAGCGTTAGAAGTTTATAATTTCAAAAATTGATAAAAATTAACTGTCATTACGTAAAATTTTGAGAGACATTAATATTTAATTATTTACTAAATATTTATTATTTTTATTCATTATATTATTATCATTAACTACTTTCTTATTTAATTCCTATAATAAATTTATGTATTAGATATCAAAGTGGAGTTAACATATTTTTATATGACATCAAATATAATTATAAAATAAGTAATTTATTTTCAAAAATTTATTTTCAGTTACAATCATATATTATTTATTTTTATAATTTTTATTTTCAAATTATATCAACATTAATTAATTTCAAAAGGAAAAAAATGGAAAAATTTGAGCGAGGGCGTCACCTTGAATGGCGCCCTCAGAGCGCCAAAGGCGCTATCCTGGATGGCGCCTCCGCCCATGAGGCGCCACACCAAATGGCGCCTCCCGCCACTGTGCGTAATCCGGTAATATGTTTCGAAAAAATAGTAAATCGGTAATAAGTTTTGTAAAAAATATTATTTTGGTATTTTAGCCGACGGACTTCCATGCCTCCAACTAATATGACAAATCCAATGAGTAGCACGAGAAGACCTTGGTTGCACAGTGCCCTTTTAGTTAGCAGAGCGATTTGTGCAATTAATTTCGTTAACAAATGAGATCTCAACCTATTAATTAGCTATGAGAAGTGACCCTCCATTACCAGCTATAATGAGGGAAATTTTGAAAGGAATCATTTATTAAATTGTTTCATTAATCTTTTATTTCTATATTCAGGTAAAAAAATTATTTGTACGTCAACATTACTGCTGTCAATTAAAATTGAAAAAAAAAAAGTTGGGAGTAGTTGAAAATTAATTTTCGTATTAATTATTTTAATAATAATGGAGTGATAATTTTTTTGGTGATAATAGGCACACAAATTAAATATAGGGAAGAATTCTTCTAGCCAGGAAATAACTATCACTGTATATTATATATATTATATATATATTACTTGCGACTAATATGACAAATCCATGAGTAACGGCCTAGTTACTTCCATGCCAAGTTAAAAAGCTAGGAAACCTCGCGGAAGCAACGTCCAAAGCCACGACGCGTCTGACAAGCTTCAGTTTCTTGTAGACTGACACAGCATAAAAGCAGTGTGAGCCTACAAAATCAGATACCTTCTCTCTGATTTCCAGAGCACTTGCAAATAACAAGTTCGGTTCGGAACAACTCGTGAGGGCTTTTTCGTCTTTCTAAACTAGTTTGAAGATGGCACATGTGTTGGCAATGGTGGTGGAAGGTGCCGGGGAGCTAATCCGGACTCTCTGGAGTCTGCAAGAACGGCGCTGGTCTTCCACTTTCCACATTATGAGCTCTGTTGCTGTGTCCATAACAACGGCACTTGTGCTCTGCTTCTTGCCCATTCCAAGACACAGACGAGGTCTTATGGTCTTTGTTCCTTTTTGACCTCTTCTCTTATTTCCTCTCTGTTTACTTTGTAATTAGATCCTGTTTTTTCACTATTTTATGTTTTTGGAACCAAAGGAAACGACTATAAAATCTGCCCTGTTTTTTCCATAGCCAAAAGCAACATGACACGATATTCAGTTGTGTACGTCGGGGGCTCTCACATGGAACTAAAGCCTATTTTCCCTGTGATTAATTAGAAAAAAAAAATGCAACATCACCTTAATAACATAAAACGTGGTTAAAAAAATATAAATCACACTGCTAGTATTTCAGCACATATCATGAACCTACTCCTTCTGCAAGCTTCCAACTTACTTATTTCTGCATGGACAATGGTATCTTTCTGGAACAAACGATTTCTCGTTTAACAAAGAACGAACGAAACCGGGAGACAAGTACGGATACATTTGTTTTAGAGGAATGCCACGAGAGGTTTCAACTTTTAAGAGATTTTTTTTTAATTTTAAAATAAACAAATTAAAATTTAAAATATAAATTTTAATATATTAAATATAATTAAATGGTAGAAATATTTACTCTCTTAAAAAATCAAATTTTCTATAGCATCACGCTTGCGAAAGCAAAAGGAAACGCCACAACTACGGACAGATCTTTGTTTGGAGTTGGCGGATGGTAGGAAGCAATTATTTCCTTGGAATTCCCATATTCTACCGAGGATAAAGAAGAAAGCCAATAACTGGTAAACAAAATCCTTGTTTATATCCCAGATATTAAAAATCCACTAATCCTAAGACGTTCAAATTTCCTCAATATGGGCAGCAAGATTTTAAAACAAGAACAACAAATTAAAATTTAACACTTCTGTAGTTTTTCTTTTATTTTATATACATTATTCAAATCTTAATATGTAACAACTTAACAAGTAATACAAGGGTCAAAACCCTATTCAGGGATCGTTGCATTAGATTAAAATGTGATCTGCCCTTATCATAGACAGGGAATTTGCTTGAGTCACGTAGCTCTGTTGATCTATTATATTGTGTTGCAGTATCCTCTGAAATTTTGTGACCACACCCACTGAACTATTTTACTGCAAGGACAAGAAGCTTGTGTCTGTAATTCGTGCTATTATAGCAAAGAGGAGAGTAGCTTAGATAATTAAGAGTATGCAGCTTATTATTATATTATAGACATGATCAAGTGGAACATAATCTCTACAAGATCTTCCTCTTGTACTATTCACTACTTAAAATAAACATCAAATTATCATACGTGAACCATGTGCTACTATTAATCGAGATTTTTTAAGGTAAGTTTGATGAATACTGATGAGCATCAAATCTTCTAAGAAAAATTCTACCTTACTTTTAGAATAAAAAGTTTTAATGCAAAAAAGAGAGATAAAAACAAACGTCTGAGAATCCTCTCACAGTCACCGGTGAAAGCCACCTGCATAGGCTCCTTTTCATCACAAATTGAAGCTCCATGCTTATATGGGATTGCAATAAAGGATAGGCCAAAAAAACCTCAAGATGAAAAGCCTCTTCATGTTTGGAAAGCGGAAAGCCAAGAGAATGGCTGGAAAGCTTTCCTACGTACTATGATAAGAAAAATGTTTATGCCTAATCCACCCACGTTAAAAATGAAAAGGAAGAAAGTCATATTTTGCATCCTTGATAATATGCTGTTAGCAAGTAATGGGCCTAAATGACCAAAATTGACAAACTAAACTTGGCCTGAGTTGTCAACCTGCAAAGAAAAATATGGAATACGGAAAAAAATTCTCTCGAGGAAAATAAGAAAACCGATAACTGGTAATCAAAATCCTTGTTTATGTCCCTAATATTAGAAATCCACTAATCCTAAAATGTTTCAGATTTCCTTAATAATGGCACAATTGTGGATGATCATCACTCAATCTTATGTGCAACTTGAAATTTTCATCCTGGGAACAATGTTTCTTTTCCTTATTTGGATGAAGAATTTGATACCCGAAATGCATTCTTGATACCACTTATCAACCTCTGGCCAAGGGTCTTGTTCACCCGAAGAGTCCCAACATTACCTGATCCTTCCGAGGAAGAAGATTTTCCTACAACATACTCCTGAGCTCCGCTGTCAAACCGCAAACTCGAACACATTCTTTCACCTCTCTCTATCTTCGAATTCCCAGGTAGCTCAAAATGAAAACTGACAGATCTTCTCGACTCCAAGATATTATTCCTCTGCTCCTCGTCAGCCTGATGGTCCCGCAAGAACTTCTTCATCACACTAAGCTCTTTTTCCAAGCTTCGAATGCGAGCGCTGGTTGAATCCATGGCTTCCTTGAGCTGCGTGGCCTGGCGAATCCCTGACTCGCGTTGTAGATAATGGCCAAGTGTTAGGGACGACGTCGTTGCTGGTGCGGAAGGACGCGGTTGCGGCCTGCTGCTTCGAACTTGAGCATCAGAGACGATGGATTTGCGAGAGTTGAGTTGGTCTACCAGCATGGCTCGCACTACGAATCTCAATGGCATTGCTGGGTTTTGAATGCATTCTATGAGGGATTTTGTTGAGAGCTTCGTACAGTCTATAGAATTGCATATTCGAGTTTTCTGCTCCTCTGTAAGTTTTCCCAGGTTGTTTTCCTTCACAAATGCGAATCACGGTGACATCAACATATGGTTGTATTCTCTGTCTGATACAAAAATCAATTATGCATAATTGGATAGTTGTGAGTTGAGTTTGTAGTAAGCGTACCGTCAGATAAAAATCAATGATCTTGTAAAGGACATCATGGTTTCTGACCCGTTTGTTCATGGACTGCACAATATTTTGAAAATCTTCAGGTTGCATCTCTACAATGTCTTCTAAGAACTTAAAATTGAAATCAACGTTCTGGCTCTCATCATCTGCAGAAATCAAGGCTTCAATGCACCGGCTGACAAGAGACGCCGTCGTTTCAGCCTCGGGAAGCAGAGGGAGACAAGAACGGAGAACCATGGACGCGTACTCTTGGCTGAAACCAATAATGCTACGGAAACTCGCTTCCGTCAGTTGGCAGAGGTTGTCAACGCCATTGCCTCGGGATTCGTTCATGCCCAATAACTCCGACGCCGTTCTGAGTGGTCCGACATTGGACGGCGTTATCTGCACGTTGCTGCTGTAACAGAAGTCGGCTACAAGGGTGAATGTGTCGGCGGTTATGTTTAACGGAGGAGATAGAGTGAAATGGGACAGTTCCGTCAAATGCGGTTTCAGATAGGAGCTTCGGGATGTTAGGAGATCCTTAAAAACGAGAAAAGAAACAGTTAGGGTAACTGTCACTAAGTAATGAGACATCCGTCATTTCATTAACAGCAGTAAAGTGATGCACATATTTTTATGTAGCCGTAATTATTAAGGGGTTGTCCCTTCGTGTTGGCATTTTAATGCAGAGAATTGGAGCTATTGTCCGCAAAAAAGAAATAGCTTTGACACTCTGCTTTGTTTGATACGTATAAAAGTACTTTTTATAAAGAAAAAATATTATTTATATATTAATAAAGTATAATATATTATTTATTTTGATAATTAAAAAATAATATTTAAAAGCTTTAATAAGAGAGGAAGCTAAATTCGCTTTTGAAAGAAAATACACGGAATTGAGACAAAGTCAATGGTCATCTAAAAATGAATTTTGATCCTCTCCTAGTTATCATATTAATTTTTAAGTAATGTGTTTTGTAAAAAATATAGAAATCATATTTAAATGATTAGATTAATTTATAAGTAATGTATTTTGTAAAAAATATAGAAATCATATTTAAATGATTGGATACAACACATGCTTCAACAGTTATCAGAAATAATCTATACACATGAAAAAAAAATAAAGGTAAATAACCATAGTATCCCCCGCTTGGTTTCACCGTTCTAGTGAAAATTCCTTCGTTTTTGCCTCTGTTATTTTATTTTGACAGAGTTCCTTCTTGTTATAAAGCATCTTTAACATGGAGTTGCTAATTTTATTCTGTTTGTCCCCTGCTAATTTTGGTGGCGGTTGCTATCTCTTAATGTTCTAAGTACTTAATAATGACAATTCAGCCTCTGACTTTTACTGGAAGTGGAAGACGCACTTGTTATGAATCCGTAGGTAGCCATAATTCAGAAAATGCCCAGTAAGAGCAAGAATGAAACATAAAAGAGCCACATCCTTCCGGTGTCCTCAAGAGATATTGGGTTTAATACTTCCGGCAAGTGCAAAATCCCATTTACCCCTCTTTCATTGTGTCTAAATTAGCACCCCCCCCCCCCCCCGGTAATCTCCTGTAAATAATCAAGGTTGTGGAAGAAGGAAGTTTAGAATTTGGTTTGGTCCAAACACCAAAAACTAAAAACGCAAGTTTAATGGATTAGAAAAGAAGAAACTGGGAAAAAAGAAGGCGTTCACAATTGCAGATCAAAACATGAATCAGCAAATGGCAAAGGTGGATCAAACCAACCTTGTGCAGATGAAAACGTGTTCCTAGAACACATATCGAGATGTCTGTTTCACGCCCAGTTGCCTGTGACCTGATAAATTCAGGTCAATCGATAGAAAATGTATAACAAGGGAAAACGGGAAATTTATTCAGAACAATTTTCTTAAAACATAAGAAGTATAAGAGAAAAATAAAATTAAAAAGAGGGAAAAAGGAATTACCAAGCCTCAACTCTGTGGCGGAGGGCAGAGGTTAGTGAGAGAGGGGAAGAGGAGGCAGAGGATAAGAATTCACATTCATCCTCATAGATTGTGTCGACGACTCCTAAATGGCTCCAATCTCCCATTGTTGCTTGAGTTAATTCACATGGAATTGGATGATACTGCTGCTGTTATCGGCAGAGAGGATTTGTTAGATGAGAAATGTTGAATTTGGTTTGGGAGAAGCATTAATGGCTTCCACGTGATCACTCATAAATGCTCGCTTTAATGGCTTCCCTTTTCAGTTCAATTTCCTTCAAATAAAGCGCACAATTTTTTGAATCACCGGGAAGACTCCCCAGTGAGTCTTTAAAAAAAAGCATAGAGAAAAAAAAAAGCCCACACAAATTATATGAGCGAACTGATGAGACGTGGATCTGTGATCAGCTTCAACGACCAAAGAGGATTAATACGTGGTAGTATCAATTACTTAAGGATATTATATATATATATATATATATATATATATATATATATATATATATATATATATATATAATGAAAATCTTGATGTTTTTATATTGATATATACATTAAAATATCTTCAATTCACATTTTTAAAATTTCGAAACACATTAGGAATCAATTGTATTAAATGTTTATATATATATAAATATATAATGTATACATAGTATTTATACTACCTTCGTCTTCTCGTATTAGATTTTAAAATAGTAGTATCCTTACACTATATGCCATTCAAAATGACACGTATCAATGCAAATAGCATCATTTAGAAGAAAAAAATTGTATTTTTATAACTTTCAATGTTACTTCTAATTACATTTTGACAAAACTTTGATCGATAACTCCGATATGATGATTGGATGATTTCTAAGATTCAAAAAGTAGCTGTTTATTTATAAAAAAAAAAAAAAACATAGCACGAAAAACCTCAATAATGTTAAGAATCCCATTCTACAAGAAAAAATTTTAATGCTACAGCATTAAAAGAAGTAATGTACTTCCTTTATATAATTTCTATCATGTGCATTATTTTTTTTATTATTAATATTAAATTTTATTTCTATTTCTTAAAATACATTAAGATGTATCTTACATCTAAATTTTATAAAAAAATAATGCATTTATCAAATATTGTATAAAAATAGTACCAAATTTTTATGTATCTTCATTTCAAATGTAAAAACGAAACATTTGTTCCTTCTTCAAAGAGTCAAATGAAGTATAATCCTAAAGTCTCGAGCTCTTGCACACAAGAGGTACAAGACTCATTTCATGGCACCATTCGTGAACGCTATGGTATAATGAATGTACCATTCTTCATTGACTTCCATAGTAAATACAACATCAAATTCATGCCAATTCGCAAGGACAATGAAGTTTAAGTTATTCATGGTACTTTCAAAGGATGCAATGGTAAGGTTGTTTAAGTCTATCACCATAAATGAATCATTCAAATTGAGAGAATTACCTAAAAAAAATTAATGGTTCAACCATCAATGTTGGAATTCATCCTTCAAAGGTTGTGATCACTAAGTTCAAGTTAAATAAGGATTGCAAATCTCTGCTTAATTGCAAGGTAAAATGTCATGCAACTGCTAATAAAAACAAAGGTACCAAGTTTATCAGTGAGGATATCAAGCAGAATGTGGCTTAATTGGTGTATATCTCTTCATTAATAAGTCCTTTTTCATCCTATACTTTTAACCTATGATTTTTCCTTCTTAGTGTTATAAATTGGGACTTGAATTTTGCTACTATTATCATTATGTCTTTAACTTTTTTTATCTAAACAATCTTAATACTTTAAGAGATTTTTCTATGAGATATATTAACAATTATGCTCCTTTTTTTTACAGTATCATTATTATTAGCTACTAATAATAAGTGCTTAATTGTTATTGGGTATTTCGATGTTATTTAATTGACTTAATTACACAATTTCAATCCTATTCAGTTAAGGATTTTTCATAACAATTGCTTTTTATTTCCAATGCCATTCTACAAAATTTATGTTGTAAAACTTGTGACATTATTTCATGATTAAAGAAACTAAATTTAATTACTTTTTAATTCATATCTAAGTAACACGATGATGTTATATTGCCTTTTTAGTATTTTGTTTGAATTAAACAATTTTTTGTAAAGTGATGTTATGTTTAGATTTTTTTTATTTAAATGGTTTTTATTTTAGCCTTATGGGATAGGATATTCAATTCTCTTTTTGTGAAGAGAGCCTTGTAGTGTAATTGTCTCTATAAGAACATTGTGCAAGTATCTGCATTGTTAGCGATTGCCCACAGAATTTTATAAAGCAAGTTGTTGAAATAGTGCATCTTTAATGGATAAGATCATTCTACTACAAAAATAATTCATTACTAGTTATGCATAATAGACAAAAGGTAATAATATGATGAGCTCTACCTTATTATTAGTTATGCATAATAGGCAAAAGGTAATAATATGAAAAGCTCTACTTTCTAAAAAGTTAAGTATTTTCAATATTAAATTGTATTTAATATATTAAGATTTATGTATTTAATTTTAATTCACTTGCTTTAAGATTCAAAAAAAATGAACATTGTGCAAGTATTTGCATTGTTGACAATTGCAAATAGAATTTTATTAAGCAAATTATTGGAATAGTGCATCTTTAATGGATGAGATCATTCTACTGCAAAAATAATTCATTACAAGTTATGCATAATGGGCAAAAGGTAATGCTATGGGGAGCTATACCTCATAAGAAATTAAGTATTTTCATTATTGAATTATATTTATTGTATTAAGATTTGTGTATTTAATTTTAACTCACTTATTTTAAGATTTAAAAAAAATTTAATGATGAAATATTTGACCTCTTAAGTGATGAAACTCCTTATAGTATTACCCAATGGCAAATAGCAATAAAATTGTATTGCTATAGAAGGAATCTATACATTGAATAATAGATGGGCTTTTATCTTTAGATAATAATATTAGAGTTATGATACTCATTTTTCTTTTTAAAATACAACATACTTAAAATGCTATATAATCTCTAAATTGTATCAAACACTTTAAAGTTTCTGATCCATTAAACTAAAAGGTGAATAACTCAATAAAACATGAGTGACTTGTAAGTTTCAACAAATTTTTTATGATGCAGTTATGAGAGTGACTAGTAAGGGGCATTTGGTTCATTTGCTCTTTTAACATTTTTAGCATATTGAATAAATTTGGAATATGAACAACTTTGAAAATAATTATAGTATAAATTTTTCAAGAACATTTTCATGAAAGGTAGGTATTCTATATTTCATGACATGAAAATTTTTATTACATAAAAAAATTATTTTATTCATTTTTTTATCAATACTATATTGCAATAATTACATTAAGTTATTGCCATTTAGTATTATTGTTTACCTTGCTATTGTTCATTATTGTTTACTATCATTAATTGCTATTATTCATTACTGATTAGTATTCACCATTGTTTTGTTACAAATTATTATTTATTTATATACTTTTTAATGGGATTAGGATCACCTCCCACCATTACAACAAATCAAAATCACCTTTTATAATTGCAATTGTAGCTCCTATGACAGTGCAAATGGCTTGGGGAAAGAGGGTTAACTATTAATTTATTATGAGACATGCAAATAATATAGTAAACTTAACAATTATAGCTTCTATTGCTAGCGTTATAAAAGGAGATTCAAATTCTGTGTGCAAAGGGATCTAAATTCCATTTTAGTGTTAATATTTTTTTAGTGTTAATCATTCAATTTTTAGTAATAAGGCACATAAATTCCTTACAAGAAAGAATTGCTATTGATTTGCTATGAAAAACATAAATAATGTAGCAATCCTACAGCAAATGAACGATCTCCTCTTGCAACTATAGCTTCTATTGTTGAGGTTATAAGAAGAGATTCAAATTCCTTTCTAATGTTATTGATTATTTTTTAGTTAAGTATTCAATTTTCAAAAATGATATATTAAAAAAATTAAATATATTAAAAATACGATATTATAACATTCTCTAAAAAATAATTGAATGAAATATAATAATGAGACATTTCTTTGAATTATATTTCTCTTAAAATGCTAAGAAATTGTTAAGTATATAATATTTTATGAATTAAATTCTTATAGTGCAAAATCCTGTGATTAATAATATGATATTTTTTAATGTTGTTAATAGATCAAAATCAAATCCATCCAAAATCAATATCATGCATATTAAACACTTTTATATTCTTTATTCATCGGTAAAATATTCAAAAGATCACCTTTAACTAACAGTATATTTAATATTTGATAAGTAAAAAAAATGTTATCAAAGGTACATGATTAGGATGGTAATAAGGTGGAACGAAAACAAATCAATCTTATCTTTTTTTATCATACTTTTTTTGTCATATAACTATTTGTGATGTTAAACTTTTGTCTATTTTCATTTACAAGGCAACTTTGTGCTCTATTTTGTGATTCGTGGTGTACCAATATACATTAAGGTTTAAAATTACATATAATTTGTTCAATCAATCTTAAATTAATAAAGAAATTATCAAAATAGATATATCTAATTATTTTTATTTTCAAATGTAATAATTAAATGAAGAAATAAATCTTAATCTTTTTAACAATTAAATTACTAAAAAACCAAATATATCATACTTATATGTTGAGTGAATAAGAAAAAAAATGTAATTTCATAATTGTGAGACTCCATGAGCTAGGAAAAAGCTAATACTACCATGTCTCTAAAATATGTGTCTCAAGAATCTCTCTCATGAATGCTGTTATGTCTATAAAATATGCATCTTGAAAATATGGTTGAAGTTAATACCATATCCACACCTTGTTAGGATAAAATTTATAGGATAAGCCTCGAAACTGAAATTCTACCATCCTTACAAATAAAAATATTGTGTAAGCAAATCTAAATTTGATATATTTGTGAATTCATATGCTATAATAAGCAAATCATTTTGTTTTTAGATATTTTAAAATTTAGAAAAAAAAATTATAATGAAAGTAAATAATAATAAATTAGGTTCTGCTTATTTGAGAGGAAAATACTTTTCTATTAACTATTTTCCTTACTTTTCAATGTGTGAAGGTTATAGGAAGGATGACCGATTAAAAACATATCGTAGTCAATAAATGCATATTTAGGAGAAAACTAGTTCATCTTTTAACTTAAAAAAAAAATCACTCTTCTAAATTGCCTTATATTATATAATCTTCCTCTCTCTCAATACGTTCCTCCCTTCCATCTCTCCTATTTTTCTCTCCTTATCTCATTTTACTTCCTTTCTTTCTCACTTAACTCCTCTATCTTCTATCTTTTTTTTTCTTTTAATGTTTAATCTCATCATACTCTTTTATTTTTCTCTTTCTTTCTATTTTTTTTAATCTCTTTTACTTTGTTTACCATTTTTTTATCCTTCCATTTCCTCTCTCACTCTCCTACACACACCATCTATTTTTGTTGTCTCATTTTATTCTTACAAATATATTAAAAAATATATTAATAATTTATTTTTAGTAATTAAGAGAATGGAAAAATGTGATTATCAATTTTGATAAAAAAAATTCATATAAATGTGAATTAATTTAATTAAGAAATGACAAATATGAAAAAGAAAGTTTAAATATTCTTTTTTGAATGTTATTTTTAGTACAAATACACTTAATTTATTATTTTTTTCAATTAAAGATTTGTTAACTATTTCCTTGAAAATTGCACCTATGAATATCTTAAAGATTTGACTATTCTTCTTTAAATGTTATTTGTATAACTTAACCTTACAAATTTTTCTATTTTTTTAAGAAATGGGATTAAAGCTCAAGTACAAAAAAATCTAAACAAAAGTTACAACACGAGATCTAAAGATTACTAAAAGAGCAAGATAGATAAATATGGAAAAACATCATTTTTTTAATAGAAGAAAATAATATCTTTAAATACTAAACAAAAGATTTTTTTTTATCACTCAAATAATAAAATAGAAAATTATTGCATTTTCAATAAATGCATTTTTCTATAAATTTTTTTGATAAAAATCCATTTTTTGTCAAAAATAAATGAACCTTTATTTCCTATTTAAATTAAAATTCTTTATAATTTTTCTTATTTTAAGTAATAATAAGAGTAACTATTCTACTAAATATACATGCAAGAGCTCAGTATCAAACCTAAAATGTTACTTAACCTAATGGTTCTCACCTTTGTAATTTTGATGCATTATAATATATTTATATTTTATTTCAGTTTGTTTTAATTTTTTTATTTTTAGAAGTTTACTTATAGGTTTTAAAATTTTATATCAAAACTTGAACTTAAATTATTTTTATTTTGTTTGAATTTATCTATTATTATATCCTCTTATGTTTTATATGTATTTTTATTAGGATGATACATCATGTCTAATTTTTTTAAAATCATAAAGATCATATAAATTTTTTTGCATATATGTGTAAGTAAATTGAATAATATTTTTATACGCATTACGTACCTAACATACACGGTATACTAACTAAACCTAATCCATGAATCAAAATTCTACTCAATATGTATTTTGCACATATATTTGTATCATTTATTAAAATTTTTATTTTTTTCAGATAAGAATATTAAATATATAAAAAGTTATAAAAATATTAAATATAATTTATTGTGTTTATTTTTAATTATTATGTATTTAAAATAAAATTAAAAAATTTTAAAATGTGACATAAAAGTCAGACTGTATGATCTATAGTAAAATAATTCAAAAAGAATAGATCTTTAACTATTTAAAAAATTTATTATAAAATATTTTATATTATATTGATACCATTTAATGATATTAGTATTTAATTTATAAACATATAAATATAATTTGAAAAGCTTTTTATGAGATTAGAATAATTTGATATTTATAATTCTAGTGATAGATAAAAAGGAATTAAATTTAAATTTTATTAAAAATTAATTTAATATTGGAAGATAAATAAAAAAATGACACATTAATACATGACGAAATATGAAAATAACACTTGTTATAAAAAGTAAAAAGTGTCACCACTAGTATAAAATATATAGATGTTGCAAATTAAACAATATTGGGTCAAAATGTATTTTTTTTTTTATAATTAACCAATCAAGTCTTAAATTGCTTGTCAAAGTTGCAGCAAGGTCTAACAATTTATAGAATACGTGGAAAGAAATGTTGTACCTAACATTGAAGAAGATAATAAATCTAATTATTTTTGTAAATAAAATTTAAGAGAAAGCATAATTTTAATCTAATCAACAATCTTTCCCTCTCAATATAGAGTAACATAACAAGTTATCTTTTATAAAAATATAATTATAAAATATTAAAATAAAAAAAATAACTTAAATAGTCACTATCAAATACAAGAAGTTTAATAAAAAATAATTTTTTAAAAGAAAAAGTTATCTTATTCTACTATTATATCTTTCTAAATATCATAATTTTTAATCACAAACTGAAAAAGCACATAGTACTCATTGAAATAAATTTTTCATATGAAAAACATAAGGGAAAATACATAAAACCTTCTCAAAATATGATATTGTAATACATAATTTCTTTGAACTTTTAAAAGTATTAAAATGACCTTTAAATTTTAAACCAAGATGAAAACATGAATATCTGAATTAAAATAAACATAGACCCATTTTTTCGTTGTTTTGAGCATGAATTTGACCCACTATCTGATTGTCAATTTTTTAATCAAAAGGAAGTTATTGCCAAGCATTATGGAATTAAGCGGTAGCTAGCTAACTAGACTACAACGTGTAGCGCTACATGTGCTATTTGAACCACATATGATGTAGTATTCAACCAAAAAAAAAGTTTTTTTTTAAAAAAAGAACTTCATATGTTGTAGTAATAGTCCTTGATCCAATGGTGGAAACCTACTAAACAACCATAGAATTAGTGAAATATCCTCAATGTAATTATTTTGAGATCATTCAATAAGGGAATTATCCTTTTTTAAACCGATAAGCAGTTACAAGCTACATGACAATAATATTTGAATTAGAAATATGTAAATTGGACCTTAAAAATATTTTGCCATGATTGTGCAAAGTCTGCATCACTTTTTTTTTTAATGCTTTATATTGATACATTTATTTGGCTGAAGTATCATTATCTTAAGTTAAATATTTGTATATTGTGTCAAATACAACATCATATGTTGTTTTTTATCCCACTAACCGAAACACTAGCTGTATCTTAACAATTAAATTTTAAGATGCATAAAGAAAATTATTCTCAAAACTAACACAATAACTAAAGTTTTCAAGTAAGCTTGTACAAGAATAATGTCTAAAATTAATAAATAAAGTGACAAATTTCATCATATTCTGTGTTTCAATATCTTGTGTATCAACAACCCAAAACAAAATCCCTTTTACATTTGCTTAATCATATGAAAACTCAAATCCTATTTCTGCTTCAATTCAATTATTTTCTTCCACTATTAAATTTAAAAACAAATCAAACTACTGCCATGAACAAAAATAAAACAAAATATATTTTCAAAATAGCAAATTATTTATCATTTATTTTTTCTTTTTGCATGAAAATAAGTAAAATTAACACAGAAGAAGCTAATCACAATTCTAAGATACAAGAAAATTAGTATACCTGAATTTTTAGATAACCAATTGTTGCATTTGATCTTCCATTCACTCTGCTTCCATTGTTTTCGCTGCTTTCCGTTTCTGTTAACTAAGATATTCACATTTTCAATTTGATCAAAATTTTAAGGTGTTTTATAATTTTTAAAAGTTTAAGGCGTTAAATGTTACAAGATTATATTTTGAGGGAGTTTTGTATATTTTCCCCAAAAAAGTTCCAAAAAATAAACGGAGTCGCAGTGTGGGCTGACTATGTTGTCCATCGGCCTGCATAAAAATTTTCATCCAAGACATGGTTTAATTTGTAAAGTGAAGGCTATATGGGCTCAGTCAGTGGTCACAACCAATATTTCAGAATCGGGCTTCCATTTGGGCCTACTGGACGATTAGAAGAAAAATGTGAGGCAGAAAAAAAAATTGAAAACCCTAGGACTAGCTTATCTGTATAAATTTCCCAAACCTTCATTGCCGCCAGGGAGAAACCCGTGTTCCTTCTTCAGAGAGCCAAAATGAAGTACAACCCCAGGGTCTCAAGCTCTCGCCGCAAGAGCCGCAAGGCTCATTTCACGGCGCCCTCCAGTGTCCGCCGGGTTATAATGAGTGCACCACTCTCCGCTGACCTCCGAAGCAAGTACAACGTCAAGTCCATGCCGATTCGCAAGGACGACGAGATTCAGGTTACTCGTGGTACCTTCAAGGGACGCGAGGGCAAGGTTGTTCAGGTCTATCGCCGGAAATGGGTCATTCACGTCGAGAGGATTACCCGTGAGAAAGTTAATGGATCGACCGTCAATGTTGGAGTTCATCCTTCAAAGGTTGTGATCACCAAGCTCAGATTGGATAAGGATCGTAAGTCTCTGCTTGATCGCAAGGCAAAGGGTCGTGCAGCTGCCGACAAAGACAAGGGCACCAAGTTCACAGCTGAGGATATCATGCAGAGTGTGGATTAGTCGGTGAATGTGGCTTCATTAATAGATCCTCTTTATTCGATAGTTTTGGCTTACGTTGTCTTCTTTGTGTTATAAAGATAAACTTGAATTTCATTAGTATTATCATCGTGTCTTTTATTGCTCTGATCAATCTGGGTACTTGAAGAGCATTTGATTAATGAAATATTTTGAAATTTTGTTATGTTTTTGTATCCTTCGCCAGTTCTTTGGCTGGATTAGTTATGGATTTGATTTTTGCTAATAATTTCGTAACTGCCACTGGGTTTTCTGTTGTTAATATACTTGATTGCATTATTAAAATCCTATTCCGTTGGGGATTTTTCTTTCTTTTTTTTTGGTAACAGTTACTTCTCATTGCCTCTCTTGACTTGAGAAACTCCGTTGCTAAACTTCTGATATCATTTTATGATTAGAGAAATCAAGTATTTTACTTCTTGATTCGTGTCTAGTGTTTTGGTGATGTTACAGGGCTTTTATGGGTTTAATGAGAACAGAATAGGTGGGCCTATCTTAAGCGGCCACTGATTTATTCAATTCAAGTATGTAGGCTTATATTATCTGCCTTGCATATTCTGTTTATTTCCCTGCTTCCCATTCTGTTTGTGTACGCAGCTTAAATTGTTGGTTGTTACATGAAGTGCTTGCATAAATCAACAAAGGATTTTGATTTTAAATATAGAAGAATGTTGGGAACGGAGTTTTTAATTGGCAAGCACTTGGCTAACATTGATTAGTAAGCTTTAGACAAGTGATAACTAGATGTACAGAAAACCTTTTTTTTTCTTTTTGGCCTTGCATTGCATGCTATAGTGTAGATTTGGTTTTGCTGTACTTGGTCTACGGAACAACTAGTTACTGAAAATGCTGTCAATGTTACTTGTATGCGTTTGTAGTGCAATATTTATTTAATTGTTTAGTATGCCTTTATGCTCGTCGATAAAAGCTAGCAATACTAGTGGGCGAGTAATGCTGAATTATAACAAGAGCACTAGCGTCTTTGCATTACCTTGTTATTACTGGTGAACATAGCAGTTGTGCGATTAAATGTGGCTTACAAGTTTGGTCGAAATTCAGCAATTGTACATTGTAAATGGGTAATTAAGATGTCGGTTAGTATTCGGTGTGATTGACTAATTGAGCGCCCTTGAAAGTAGGCCCTGTGATGTATTTTTGCTTTGTGCTTGTCTATGTTTTAGGCTTTGATTGTGCATGGAAGCTATAATGACTGGTACGCGTCAACTTCATTGATCAGTGTAGGATAGCAGAGTTTGCATATTCTTGTTTTTTGATTGGATTAAAGATTCTTTCTGTAAATCTGTGTTTTGGTTAGCAATTCATGGTTGAATGGTATTTGCTTTAGCTCGTGGGATATTCAATTCTCCCTTCTTCAAATGATTCTTCTAACCTAACTAGAAAGTTAGGCATCTGTCTTGGTATGAACGCTGTGCAGGTGAATATCTGCGTTGTTGGTGGTTACTAATTGATTTTTGTTAAGAATGTTCTTTGGATGGTGCATCTTGAGCTGATAGGATCCCTGACATCCTTTTACTGCATAAACAAATCGTTTATGATTTTATGTTAGTTTATGCATGTTGGCAAATAGAATTACAGCCCTTTTGATGTATTCCTGTAATGCTCTAGAGAAATGATAAAATTTCAAGTTCGGTTTAAAATATAAAAATATTTTGGAATGTGAACATTATTAGGAATGTTATTTATTCAATATTTTCTGTGAGTTGGGTATTTTCAATTTTCATAGCCGGGGATGTTCCAATAAAATAAAAATGATTTTGTCCTTTTACCACCGTAACTACGTTCCTATCTCAACCCACTAACACTGGTTTGTCATTGTCCATTGTCGCTTGAGTCCGTCGTTGTTTGCTCTCACTTGTTGCCGTTGATAATGTTTATCATCATTCATTGATTTTTTACTATTTCCCTTACTATTTGTCCTGGTTGACTACTTACTGTTTATCATCATTTACTCCTTTTTTTCTTCCTATTGGCTATCACTTTTTGTTGCGGTTGCTGTCTGATCAAATTTTTACTCAATTTTTTAGTATATTTTTAGTAATTCAATAATATTAAAAAAATACAATTTATATTTAATATTATAATATTTTTAATTATCTTTTTGAATTGAATTAAAAATAGTATTGCGAGGTTCACTAGAATAGTAAGGCAGTGTAAATTCTGCGACATGTATGATACAGCGAACCAGACATATAAATCATGCTAAATTCTGTGATCGATTGTGAAAAATTTTTGTTGCATGAGTAATGTACAATTATTTTACATGAGTGAATTGTGAAGTTTAAAATTAGAGAAGAATTTATAGTGCATTACTGATATAGTAGGGTGCCCTGATGTTTCACCGAATGAAGGGAGAGTATTTAATCTTTAGCTGAGAAAGTTATGGGGAATTGAAAAGATGATATTTACATAATGGTCCCAACAAAATGATGAAATATATTTGTGAATCTTGGCTTGATATATGATCTAACTCAGCCTAGACAAAGAACCGGCAAGAAGGAAACGAGCAAAGAGCAATGAAAATTAAGGGTGAAGGGGTGTCATCAGTGAGGGTGAGGAGGTTGTTGTGGAATAAGCAAGTTGTGCAAGGCAAGTGGAAACGGGACGAAAGGTTAGGAAGGAAAATTTTCATTTCTCTTCTCTGGATATTATGTTTGATAATATTCATTTGGTGTGTTAGAAGTTTTTCATTACCAGCATCATACGAAGAACTAGCACTAGTTTGAATAGTCTAGATATTGGTTCTGCATTATCGTATACTATGTGAGTTAGGATTGAATCATAAATTTTGCTATTTGAACTATTATTCGAAGAGAATGAAAGATCCATGGAGGGTTTGATGTCATAATGCAATCATCAATGTTGGCTAGAGTAAGGTTATAAGGTTGCATCTTTTGTGCGATAACTACTTGGGTGATTCAAGAAGAAGCATATGCCTTCACTTCTTTCTCATTGAAGGCCAAGAACAAAGGATTCCAATTTGAGAAAGTCATTTTTAATTTCAGAGTCCAAATTTATTAAAAGTACTGTTGTCAATAAACCTCAAAATGAAGCAACAGCTAGGCTAGTGGTTTCAACTTCTTTGAGCCCTAAGAGATCTACCAAAGGTGCGGCCTTTTGATCTCTTGTTATTGGTAGAAAAAATAAGGCTAAATGAGAAGTCCTTTATCTTTCAAAAAGGAAAACCAATCTTAAAAGAATAGGAGATTGCAAGGAAAAGAGTAGAGAAAAAGGAAAAATCATTGTTTGGATTGTCCTACATTGGCAACTTTTAAAAATAAAGAGGTAAATATAAAAATTCAAAAACTAGCCCATAGCTTTCCTTTAAAATCGACTAATTTTGTGCACAACAAGATAGCAGTCATAAATTTAATGAAAATTGGTGCACCATTTTTTAGTGGTGTATCATCATTTCTCCTTTTAAATTAATGTGCAATATTCTATTTTTAAGCAAAAGGATTGATTCATTTAGGCTTACTATGACACAAAGGAAAAGGAAAAAAAAACCTAATACTTGTAATTAATTTCTTAAATCCTAACTCTATAATTACCATCTCCATTTCAAAGATAAGAGAGAAATTGTTGTTCTTCCTTTAAAAAGCTAAATGAAGTACAATCATAGAGTCCTAAGCTCTTGTAGCAAAAGTTATAAGGTTTATTTTACAGTGTCATCCAATGAACGTTGTGGTCTAACGAGTGCATTACTCTTCATTGATCTCCACAACAAGTATAACATTAAATCCATGCCAATTTGTAAGGATAACAAAGTTTAGGTTATTCGTGGTACCTTCAATAGACGCAATGGCAAGGTTGTTCAAGTCTATCACTATAAATAGGTCACTCATATCAAGAGGATTATCTATGAGAAAGTCAATAGCTAAAACATCGATGTTGATATTCATCCTTTAAATGTTGTGATCACCAAGCTCAAGTTGGATAAAGATCGTAAAGCAAAAGGTTGTGTAAGTACCAACAAGGACCAAGGTATCAAGTTTACTGTCAAGAATATTATATAGAGGGTGCATTAGCTTGTGAATGTCCCTTCATTGATAGATCCCTTTTTATTTGATAGTTTTGGCCTATGATATTTTTTTTATGTTATAAATTAAAACTTAAATTCTGCTACTGTTATCATTATGTCTTTAATGTTTCCTATTTGAATAATCTAAGTATCGAAAAACTTTATCTATGAGACACTTTTGACAATTGTACTTTTTATATTATCCTTATTCTTAGTTGTTAATAAGTTCTTAATTGATATCTAGCATTCTAGTGTTATTTAATTAATTTGATTGCACAATTTCAACTCTATTTCGGCTGGGGATTTTTCATGACAATTGCTTCTTATTGCTAGTGTCATTCTACATAAATTATGTTGCAAAACTTGTGACATCATTTTATAATTAGAGAAATTACGTAATTACTTCTTGATTCATATCGAAGCATCATGATTATGTTATATTTCTTTTTTAGTACTTTTGTTTAGATTAAACATGTTTTATATTATTTTATTCTATTTTTTGTAAAGCTGTGCTTATGTTTATGTTTTCTAGTTAAATGGTTTTTTTTCTTTAGCTTCACTAAGATAGGATATTCAATTCTCTAACCTCATAGTGTAATTGTCTCTACAAGAATGTTGTGCAAGAATTTATGTTGTTGGTGGT
This sequence comes from Sindora glabra, assembly GCA_020226215.1. NCBI lineage: Eukaryota > Viridiplantae > Streptophyta > Magnoliopsida > Fabales > Fabaceae > Sindora > Sindora glabra. The sequence continues at coordinate 7,183,185 of CM035236.1, forward strand.
TTCCAATTGAATTTTGTGAGGCATATTGTTGAATGGTGTATCTTTAGTGGGTAGGATCATTCTACTATAAAAACAATTCATTACAAGTTATGCATAATGGTAAATAGCAATACGATTCATTTCAAGTTACATATAATGGCAAATGGCATAATGTCTTTCGATAACAATATTAGAGTTATAATACTCATTTCCCTTTCTAAAGTGTTACATACTTTTTAAAGTGCTAGATGATCTCTAAAGTCCATCCTAACATTTTAGAGGTTCTGATCCATTAAATTAACAGGTGAACAACTAAACAAAACATAAATGAATTGCAAGTATAAAAAAAATTTCTAATTTTTATGATGTGGTTCCATGAGTGCTTAATAAAGGCTATTTAGTTCACATGTTCTTTTTTACATTTCTAGTAATGAAATAAGGGAATAAAATTGAAACGTGAACAACTTTGAAAATGACTGTAGTTTAATTTTTTCAAAAACATTTTTAGAAAAGGTGTGTATTTTATAAGTTCATGACATGAAAATTTTTTGTCATATAAGAAGATTATTTTATTCATTTTTCTATCAATACTAGTGCCATAATAATCACCCAAAGTCATTGTCATTTAGTATTATTATTCACCACTACTTGTTATTATTTATTATAGGTTGCTATTGTATATTGTTATTTATCACTAATTTGTATCCATTATTATTTTGTTATTGACTTCCACTTATCACTATACTTTTTAATAGGATCAAGATCACTTCCCACAATTGAAACATGATAAGAATCACCTTCCACAATTGCAACTACTATTCCCAAAAAAGGGGAGTTGTTATTGATTTGTTATAAGACATATAGACAATGCAGTAGATTATGGTGAATGAACTGATGTCCTTTTGCAACTATAACTTCTATTACTAGTGTTGCAAGTAGAGATCTGGATTCTTTTTTAGTGTTATTGATTAATTTTTTTAGTGATTATATTTTTAATAATTGAGTAATTTTTTTAAAAATATTTAAATTTTCTTGAAATGCACTATTATGACATTGTTTAAAAAAATTAATTGAATGAAATATAATAATTGGATATATCTTCCAATTATATTCCTCTTAAAATGTTAAGACTGTTAGGAATATATTATTTTGTGAATTAAATTTTTACAATGGAAAATTTTGTGATTGATAATGTAATTTTCTTAACATTGTTAATGGATTAAAATTAAATCCTTTCAAAATTAATATCATGCATATTAAACACCCTTATATCTTAGGTTGTTGGTAAATATTTGTAAGGTCACCTTCAACCTATAGTAATTAATACTTGATAGGTCAAAACAATGTTGTTAAAGGCACATGAATAGGATGGTAATAAGGTGGAATGAGGATAGATCAATCTTATCTTTTTCTATGCTATCTTTTTTTATCATGATGACTTTTTGTTTTGTTACATCCCTGTTCATCTTCATTTGTTGGTATTTTATCTCTGTAATCCATGATTTACTAAAATATATCAACGTTTAAAATTATATACAAATTATTTAACCAATTTCAAATTAATAAGGAAATTATCAAGATAAATATATCTAGATTTTAATTTTCAAGTATAATAATTAAATAAAAATGTAAATCTAATTTTTTATTACATTTTTAACATTTAAGTTAATAAGAAAATTAAATATATTATACATATGTGTTGAGTGAATAAGCAAAAAATATGATTTCATAATTGTGAAGCTTCATGGGGTAGGATAAGGTAGTGTTGCCATGTTCCTAAAATTTGCATCTTAAAGATCTATCTTGTGCTTTACTCTATATCACAGGTCAGTCTTATAACCCAAGTTAGCAAGACAAATGAACTCTGATTAGGATGAAACTTAGCATAAAAATCAAGCATCATAAGGAGGTTTTGTGGTGTAAATTTGAAAGGATTCTTACTTGCATACAATTTTTCAAGGTTTTTCCCAATTTTATGAGTATTTTTATAATTTTAACCAAAGTAATTTATCTAATGCAAGTAGATAAACACATGGCTATAATCTTTGGATTTTTATCTTGATTTTAATGTATTATCGAACATTACATCCTTCCCAAGCTCCAAAAAATGGTCTTATGATAATTCAAAAAAAGTATGTCTACTGCTATCAATAAAATTTTAATTTAGAATGCTCTTTAGGAGGGAATGTCTAGTGAGCTTAACAGTTACTAGCACTAGTCTAAGAATCAGAATGTGTGGCTTGATAATCTCCTCTACATGCTTTAAAATATGTAATGAGGTGTATTATGAATAAAAGAATTAGCCCTTCTTTTACTAAAATTAGTCCATAATTTTGTTCACCTTTTGTCTCATTCACATGTATTACCTGAACGTTCATCCTTGCTTTATTGTATGCTTTTGTGATTAGTTGTTGTGTTACTATATGCTATGTATTAGCTTGAGATTGACTTAATATGATTATTATTGTGGGTATAACTTGTCATTTTCAAAGCTTTAAATGGTAATAACCAATTAACTGGCTTATTTTCAGGTGATAATCGTATGCTCCATAATCTAAGTTGCCAAATGATGACATTTAGTATTAAAACATGATTTTTGTTATGTTTTTCTTTATTCCACTTCATCTTTTTCAAGTCATTAAATAATGTCAAAGAAAATGACTACTGCCGAACAATTTGATGCTGTTGAGATTGCACTTAAGAATCTTAAAACATATATTAATCTTATAAAGGGATTACAAACCAAGGAAATCCTTAAACTTTTTTAAAAGGCTAAAGATTAGGAGGAACTCAAGCACCAAATCAAGTAAATGAAAGGTTTGAAAGCTCGGGTAATAGTAGTGTCCTACAAGTCAGTAAGTAGATTGCTATAATTAAAACCACCCAAATGAAATTAGGGAATGCTTTAAGGGGATTTTCCATTGAGATGAAGGATGTCATAGTAAATCTTCGAATAAAGGTAAATAAACTAGCTGCCTTCATAAAGATAATGATGATAGCCTTTAATAATTGTCCTTAAGAAAATGGTGCCTCAAAATGTAGGCAAAAGTAGAAAATCCCCAAACTAAGGCCATATAGGAGTGAAAGGGATATGCAGAAGCTGGAGAACTTTATGTTTGATTTGGATCAATACTTCCATACTTCGACACTGGGTCGAATGAAGTTCAATTGAATCATGCTACTTATTTTCCTTATAAACAATGCAAAAGTCTAGCAAAGGACTAAGCACTAGGAAATTCAGGAAATAAGGTGCCACATTAACACTTAGGAAAAGCTAAAACAAGAGTTAAAAGTACATTTCTATTTTGAGAATATGAATTATTTAGTTAGAGGTAAGTTGAGAGAACTATGACAAACAAAATTCATGTAGGAATATGTGAAAAAGTTCATAATAATGGTGTTGGATATTCAAGATATGATTGAGAAAGATAAACTCTTCTACTTTATTTATAGTCTTTCACAAAAAGCTATTATAGGGCTTTAAAGGAAGAAAATATTCAAATCCTTTTGGAAGCAATAATAGTTGCCAAATGCTTATTAGACCATAATTTCCCTAATTCTAATGTAAAATCCTTTAAAAGAAATAGGTATAATTCTAGTAAAGGAGTCGAACAATCAGACAAAGGTGGTAAGTCCAAGAATAGGGGGAGAGTCCTAAACAATACCTACCTACATATAAGCCTTCAGCATTTCCTCAATCCATTCGATAATAAAGGAAAGAAGACCCTATCTTGTTTCTTATGCCATAGACTATATAAGATGGCAAAATGTCCACAAAAAGTTACCTTGGATGCCTCATAAGTCAAACTTTGAAGGAATGGGATTGGAAAGCAACAATGAAGGAGTTGAATGACTTAGATTAAGGAGGATGAAATTTGTGCTAGGATCAAAGCACTCTAATTTCTAGCACCCTAAGAGTAGCTAAAGATAAAGTGGTGGGATAGATCATTGAAGCTATATGGTATTGATGGTACCAGGCCTTATAAAAAGCAAGTTAGGTAATGAAAGTGGCAAAAAGGAGTCTTTTGCATAGATTTCATTAGATGTGATAATGAGATAAGTCCTTTTGAGAAAGAGTCTATAATATTGCTAGAAAGTACATGTGAGTGTTTAAGGAGTAGCTTGTTGAACATATACAATTTTCTTTTGTTATAATTACTTTTTGCATGCAAAAAGCATATAGTCATAAGTTTTCCATTTGCAGTAAAGACAAATGGCTAACATAACTTTGAGTAGTGCTAGTAGTTAGTTACAAAAGCACCTTATGGCAAAAACTTAAGATGCATAAGTGTGTTTAAGCTAGAATAAAAGTGCAGATGACATTTTATTTAACCTTTTCAACTATGGTAAAGGACACCATGAATGTCATGTTTGAGTGCCTTAGAGACATTAAGTGGGTGTTAAACTCCTAGTTCAAAAGGAAAAGTGATTTTGTTTAAGTAGCAAATGTGAAGTGAAATGTTAAGATTAATAAAACCTAACACAAGTTGACTTGAGAGAAAGTTATGGGACCTATACATAAATCAAGTGTAAATCTTGGTTTTTGCATTAATGTGATACAACATTAGGTGTAAGACACTTAGCAGCAGATAATTTCAAGACATCAAGCTTACATGACAATTACAAAGACAAATAGTTCAAGAATTATAGAGACAATTCACCAAGCTTAGTAAAGTCAAAGAAAAGTTTCATTATCAATAATTTCAGAGAGATAATCATAAAGGTTTTAAAGCAATATGTAGAAGATTCATGGGAGCAGCATCAGACTAAAATGTTAAAGATAAATATTGGCAAAGGGCAAAAAGACAAGTTGAGAAGAAACTTGAGGCAGAAGATCTAAGAAGCAGACTAAAGATTCTTGTAAAGTTATCAAATTGCACATCAATGAGGATATCGACATTTTTCAAAGGGAAGAAAATATCACAAGTCGACCTTATGACCTGAAGTTAGTCAAGACAAATAAGCTCTAATTAGGATGAAACTTTGCATTAAAATCAAGCATCATATGAAAGTATTATGGCACAAATCTAAGGGGACTTCAACTTGTGTACAATTTTTAAAGTTTTTCCTTATTCTAAGGATAATTTTAACTAAGAACTTATCCAATACTTGTAAGATAAACATAGTTAAAGATTGAAATGTTAAAGCTTCATGGGAACAGTATGCAGAAGCTTTATGGGAGTAACATCATACTAAAATGTTGAAGATAAACATTAGTAAAGGGCAAGAGACAAGTTGAGAAGAAATTGAGGGAAGAGCTTTAAGAAGCAGACTGAAGATTCTTACAAAGTTATCAAATTGCATCATCAATGAGGATATCGACATTTTTCATGCAAAAGAGAATATCATAAGTTAGCCTTATGGACCCAAGTTAGTAAAGACAAATGAACTCTGATTAGGATGAAACTTTGCACTAAAAATTAAGCATCATGTAAGAGTCTTGTGGTGCAAATTTAAGAGGACTTTGACTTGTGTACAATTTTTAAAGTTTTTCCCTATTCTAGGGATATTTTTTACTAAGATAACTTATCTAATACAAGTAGATAAGCATTGTTGAAGATTGAAAATGTAGAAACTTCATGGAAGCAGTATGCAGAAGCTTCATGGGAGCAATGTCAAACTAAAATGTTAGAGACAAACATTGGCAAATGGTAAAAAGACAAGTTGAGAAGAAATTAAAGGAGGAACTTTAAGAAGTAGGTTGAAAATTCTTGCAAAGTTGTTAGGTTGCATCATTAATAAGGATATTAACATTTTTTAAGTGGAAAAGAATGTCACAAGTCGACCTTATGACCCAAGTTAGCAAGACAAATGAGCTCTAATTGGGATGAAACTTTTCATAAAAATTAAGCATCATATGGAAGTCTTATGGCATAAATTTAGGAGGACTTTGACTTGTGTACAATTTTTAGAGTTTTTCCCCATTTTAGGGGTATTTTGACCAAGATAACTTATCCAGTGCAAGTAGATAAGCACATGGCTATGACTTTTAGATTTTTATCTTTATTTTGATGTATTATAGGATATTAGATCCTTTTCAAGCTCTAAGAAAAGGTCTTATGGTAGTTCAAAAAAATATGTCTTTCCCCTACCAATAAAATTTTAGCTTAGAATGCTTTTTGGGAGGGAGTGTTCAGTGATCTTGATGGTCACTTAACACTAATTTAGAGATTAAAATGTGTAGGTTGATAGCCTTCCTTGCACATTCTAAAATATATAATAAAGCATATTATGAATAAAAGAATTAGCTCCTTTTTTTACTAAAATTACCATATAATTTTGCTCCCTTTTTATCATATTCATCCACATGAATTGAACATTCATCCTTGCTTTATTATGTGCTTTAGTGATTGGTTGTTATGTTGTTATGTGCTATATGTTATCTTAAGATTGACATCAATATGGTTATTATTATAAGGTGTTCTTGTCATTTTTGAAATCTTGAATGATGAATAACTAATCAGCTAGCTTATTCTCAAGTGGTTAAAGTCTAAGCATCTGCATGTTCCACAATCGAAATTATTGGATCATAACACTCCGTAAGATAAAGATTAATACCATATTTACACTTTGTTCAAGATAAAATCTATAACGTAAGCCCTAAGATTAAAATTCAATCACTTTTACACATAAAACCCTTACGAACAATGAAGTAATTAAGATAAATTTAAATATAATATATTAGCAAATCTGTATGCTATAATGAGTGAATCATTTTATTTTAAGATATTTTAAAATTTTAAAAAGAACCATGATGAAAGTAAATAATAATAAATTAGGTTCCATTTATTTAAGAGGGAAGTGCTTTTTTATTAATTATTTTTCTAACTTTTTCTATATTTGAAGGTTATAAGAAGGTTAGCCAACTGATAACATATTATAGTCAACAAATATATATTTAGGGGAAAGCTAGTTCACCTTTTAACCAAAGGAAACCACTTTTCTAAATCCCTTTGTATTATATAATCTTCCGTTCTTTTAGTGCTCTACTTCCTTCCGTCTCTCTTGTTTTTCTCTCTTTATCCCATTTTACTTCCTTTCTTTCTCACTCAACTTTTCTATCTCCTATCTTTCTTTCTTTAATGTTTAATTTTATTATACACTCTTTTATTTTTCTCCTTTTTTATCTTTTTCTACTTTGCTTATTAGTTCTTTAGCCCTTTATTTCCTCTCTTACTTTCCAAGGCATAATCTTTTTCTTTTTTCTTATTTTATTCTTACTACTGAGTTAAAATTTATATTGAAAAATTATTAGTTTTAATGGATAGAAGATCTATTAGAAATTGTTTATGAAAAATTGAGAAAATTATGGATACATTTGGTTTGCAGAATCTTCCTCACATTTTCAAGGATGTTTTAAAAAAAATGTGAGATTCTCATGGTGATTCAAATTTTAGAAAAATATTTTAAAAAATGTAAACATTATTAGAAATCTTTTTAGCCTCATATTTTCTCAAAATATTCTTATGGGAAAGATGGCTATTTTACATTCTTAAAACATAAAATGTTTAATTGATATAAAAAAAATTTATTTTACTCATCCCGCTATTCATTATGATCAATCATCCCTCACACCACATATAACCAGTGAATATTACCAATTATTACCTATAGCTGGCTATCACTTATTACTGGCGATCATCACTAACCCCTATCATTGTTGGTAACCACAAATGGCCATCACTCATCCCCAATAATAACTACTAGTTATCACTTATTCTTAGTGACCACTACTTATTGTTGATAACCATCACTCACCTTCAATAACCACTATTCAATACCACTACCTATTATTGATAACTAATATTAACTACCATATACTACTAGTAATTATTTAATTTTTAATGAGAATATTTTTAGTAATTAAATAATATTTTTAAAAATATTCAAAATAATTACAATATAATATTTTAACATTCGTAAAAATATTTCAAATTTAATCAAACATGGGAATGTTATATCGCCATGAATTAAATTCATAAAAATTACATTCTTAAGAATATTAGGAATCCTATAAATATTTGATTTTATGAACTAAATACCACTTTTGGTTAATAGAATTTTGGAATAACTTAGTGTTTTTTGTCAAGAACATCTTAAAATTGACCTAAGGTGGCAAAAATGTGATTCTTAATCTATCTAGAAAGGGATGGACAATTATAAGGGAAGGAAGGTAATATGACTTATTCTAAGATTTAATTTAAGGGTTTTAGGACAATATCATTTGATTTTGGGACATTAGAGTAATTTTCAATTAGTTTAGGATTTATTAGTAATTAAATAATTGATGAAGGAATTAATAGTAAAACTTAGAGAAAAAGTAACAAAGTATTCCAATAATAAGAATATTTTTTAAAATAATGCAAAGTGGTGTTACCATACTTGGAAACTGCACTAGTTTCTCCTATAAATAGTCAAAAACACTCATTTTCCTCACATCAAACAAAAGCATCATAATTAGAGAAGTAAGGAGAGGAAAAGAGAGAACTTTTATGAGCTTTAGTTAGTTTAAAGAGGGTTTCCTTTAATGCTCTGAGTGTTTTTAAATTTTAACTAAAGTTAGAAGCATTCTTAATCATCTAAGTGAAGGTAAAAGTACTTAAACCTCCATGAAAAAATCTTTTTTGTAGTTTTTTCTTTATAGTCTTTACTAACTTTATATTGTCTTAAATGCTACACTCTAAATTTTTAGTGAAAAGAATCAAGTTTTTTGAGCTTTCTTGAATGAGTAGAGTTCTCCTCTTTTTCTCTTTAGTTTTCTTTAAGAAAATTGTTATATATAAGATGTATTTAGGGTTGATTGTCGATTGATGTACTAAACCCATGATTATTCATGGTAAATTATCTATTGTTCTATTTTTATGGTTGATGGTGTGTTGAAGGCATGACTATCATGGTGGATAAGCTTAAAAGAGTTTTCTTGAAAAGTTTTATGATCAAAGGTTGAAAGTATTGATTTTGAAAATGATTTCTTCAAAATAGTAAAATCTTGGAATTATGATTTTACATAAAAATAAAAGAAAATTTTGGAAAGAAAGCATTATAAAGCTCTTTTATTTTTTACATTAAGATAGGAAATTTTCTATTTTTACTACATAAAGTTTTTTACACTATATTTTATATTAATTAAGAATTGATAAAAAAACATGAATATCAAGTTTTAATAGCAAAAATGACTTTATGTTAACATTGGAAAGCTTTCGAGCTTCATATGTTTTTGTAGGAAAAATTTTGTTTCCATGATAAATTAAGCAAATATTAAATTATATTTTGATATGAATGTTTTAAAATGATTATAAAGTTTTTAAATAAAAATAATTAAGAAAAACATGAAGCATACTTTCAGATGCACTACTATTTGGTATAGAAAAATTTTATTTTTGTAAGAAAAATTATTACACTATGTTCCAAACTGTTTAGGAAATACTTCAAAATAATTATATGAAGAGTGTACCAAGAATATGTTTAAAAATATGTTTGGAAGTTTATGGAATAATATAGAAAAAGTTGTTTCTAAAACTATTATTTTCAAGTAGTAAAGTTTTCTTCCAAACTATTTCGAGTGGTAATTGTTTAGGTAACTTTTACAACTTGTTTTATAAGTAAAAATGATTGAAAATTGTTAATTTATGTATAAATAATAATTCTAAAAATTCTTATTAAATTTCATTAAAGTTTGATATTTTTAAATGAATTTTAAAGTTAAGAATACCAATTTTGAATAATTTTAATTATTGAATATAATGGTAATTTATGTGACTTGTTTTGAGAATGAGAAATTTCTAAAAAAATTATGTTTAAATCTTAAATTTCAAATTTATAAAATTTTTAATAAAATGTGATATTTTAATTGAATTTTTAAGTTAGAGATACTTATTAAAACTTAATAAGAATTGGTCCTTATTTTCTTAACTAGTTATTACTAATAAATGATGATTTTAGGTAGCTTTTATATTGTTAAGAAGCACCTAAATTTTCTTGAATAAGTGATAAAAAATAGTTTTCTTACTTATCAGAATGATATGCAAAGTATCAAATTAAAGCTACTTGAAACCAGAAGTTGTAAAGCTCGAAGAAATCTAAGTTCTATTCTTAACACTTTTGATATAAAAATCATAAGGAATATAATAATTTAGATTGATATTTTGATGTCTTAACAGTATACTAATGTGTTATACCAATGGTTCATAGTACGTTGGAATAATAATAGGTATTCTATGAAAAAATGAGGATTACTTCGTAAGTTATATAATTAGGCCATAAGCTTAATGATTAATGTATGAAATTATATATGTAAGAATATTTTTTGAATAAGGCTATTAAAAATGACTAAATGTTAACGAGCTATTAAAAAAAGTGATATAATAACCTAGCATACAAAATGGAAGCACTGATGTTTATTATAATCACCGAAAAAGTAACAAGGTAATTATAAAATCTTTCTTACTAGATTATAGCCTTGTTATATTTTGGCTATAACTAAATGATGACATTTTAACTTTATCCGTTTTGGTATTATATCAGTCAGGGAGTGCTCTATGCTATATCTATGTGATTTTAAGACTTAAATGCTTATGTGATGATATGACAGTTTTGCTTGATATATGATATAAGACTTTATAGAGATGATGGAAATTTTGGTTTGACACCTTATATTTTGAAACATTAGAAATGATATGGGATAAGGGAAAGGGGGTAAGGCTAAGATAAAAGTGGTTATGATTAGTTCGAAGTAATAAGGAGGAATCCTTTTATGTCACCTAGCTATATAATTGTTAATTAAATAATTATATTATACTTGTAATTGATATACGTGATTTAATCATATTTTGCAATATACAGAATTGCTAATGTGAGATATTTTCTAGTAAGAAAAGATTTTGATATATGTCTTGTATATTGATGATTTTCTTGATTAAAACTAATTAAAAAAACTTATGTAAAAGTTATCTCTTTGAGTAATTTATTATTCACTTTACCTATAAATATACTTTTTTAGATACTCTAACCCTGGATGGCACCCACTTAAATCTTTAAATGTATGATGCGATCTAGAGGAATTGCAGCTGGTTTGTATAAATTTAAAATTTGCAATGACCTTGTATTCTACAACAATTATAGCAATAGTAGCAACTGCACCACTAACAATAGTTCCTGAAGAATTGCTACCACTTTCCTTAACCTTGAAATTTTTTATTCTAATATATATGCAATTGATAATTAGTCCAAATTAATAACTATCATATTTATTTCTTTTTAATTATCTATTTTTAAAGCTTTATGTTGTATTATTATGGTTTGACTATCTTTTTCTGTATTATAATTATTTTAAGCCTTCACCTATTGAGTTACTGCATGGTCTTACTAACTTTTTGTATAATTAATTTGAGTATGCAATGCATATCTTTTACATATATGGCATTTGATATTATTCTAATTACTTTATAATTCTACAAAAATGATTTTGTGTTGTACAGTGACTTGACCGCAAAGATTTTAGTTTCCATTGGCATTAAAGATAAATAAAAATCTTTTCCAAATATTTACCAAGTATTAAATCTTAACAATAAAGGTGGTTTTGATTTGGTTTAAAAAAAGGAAGAATCTGTTTCTGAATTTTTAAAAGTGTATATTATCTTTAAAGTATTTTATAAATAAAATCTTCTAATTTTTTAAGTTTTATTAACTTGGTCCTATTATATTGTATTTATATCATGGTTTAGATAATTATATTAGGGTTAAAAGCTATAAAATATCAGAAATATTCTTCATCTATATCAATTTTTTAAAAAAAATTAGAAAGACATTTGTTTCCCTAAGAAATTTTTTAAGAAAACAAACAAGTTTGAAAATATGTCTTTATAGAATTATCTTTTGTTAGTTTGTAAAAAATTTGTTAGTTTGAAATTGTGCTAAAAGATGTAGTAACTATTTTCTAATTTAAAAGATTGAACCTATTAATTTATATGACTAATTTTTTATGCAGTAAAATAAAACTTTTGGTAAATTTTGCAACTTTGTATTTTTGTGTTATGTATTTTTTTTTTTAAATAATTAGATTTAAAAAGTTGATTTAGTTTCAAAAAGGCTTATAAAAATATCCAGTTGATACTTTTATGTTAGCTATAATGCTTCAAAATTGGGTCATGATAATATTGTGATAATTAATAGAATAATGTGGTTATTAATTTTGGCCAAAATCATATAAATGTGAATTAATTCTACCAAAAAATATGAAAATGAAAATTTATATATTATTCTTTGAATACCATTTGTACTACTTAACCCCAGGTACAAAAAAACTAAACAAGAGTTATAACTCGAGATCTAAAAGTTACTAAAACATCATAAAATAGCAAGATAGATAAATATGTATAACATCATTTTTATTAGAAGAAAATAGTACCTTTGTATATTAAATAAGAGAAATTATTTTTTCATATTGCTTAAATAATAAAAGATTATTTGATTTTCTATAAATGTATTTTCATAGGAATTTGTTTTTCCATGTTTTCTTAAAACAAACAAACATTTGTTTCATGTTTAAATAAAAAAAATACTATTTTTCTTATTTTTGGTAATATTAACTATTCTATTAAATGTACATGCAAAAATTCAAAACCAAACCTAAGATGCCAAATGATTTACAAGTTTCTCCTCTATAATTTTGATGCATTATATTATATTTATATTTTATTTTAATTTTTTTAATTTAGTTATTTTAAGAAGTTTACTAATGGGCTTTAAATTTTTATGAAAACTTGAACTTAATATATTTTAATTTGTTTGAATTTATTTATTATTCTACTCTCTCATATTTCATATTAAATTTTATTAGGAATGATACATTATGTCTAACTTTTTTAAAATTATAGAAATCATATAAAATTTCATGCATATATGTCTAATTAAAATGAATAATATTTTTACATGCACTACATCTTACATAACATACTAACTAAATCTACTCCTAGAATCAATATTTTATTCAACATGTATTTTGAATATGTATCTGTATCATCCATTATAGCATATCATAAATTAAAGGATATTGGATCAAAATGTATTATGTTATTATTAATTACCATAGTGTTAATTTTTTTTAAATTTAGATACTTGTTACATTATTGTATATTATGACTAGGAGTGCAAACGAGTTAAGCTACTCATAAACAGTTCGAGATCAATTTATAAAAAGTTTAATTCGAGTTCGAATTTTAATGAGTCAAGCCAGAATGATCTTGGTTCGTTTAGTTCGTTTATTAAACGAGCTGAGGCTGAGCTTAAACTTTAACTTTTTATTGCTCAGCTCGAATTATTCTCGAACTTAAACGACCTTAATATAAAATATATTTTTATTTTTTATATTATATATAATAAAATATAAAAAAATTATTAAACTCTTTTAGGCTCAGTTAAACTTGTATATTATATATAATATAAATATAAAAAATTCACCAAACTTTTTTAAACTCATTTAGGCTCGTATATTATATATAATATAAATATAAAAAACTCATTAAACTCTTTTAAGTTCGTATAAATTCGTTTAGGATTGTTTAAAGTCAAATATAACTTAAACTCGAGTTTAAGTTCAAATACTTAGGTCCAATCAGAAATTTAGAGTAAAAAATTTAAAATTTATTTAAATTCACATAAGTTCAATTAAACTCATGTTCGAATTCAACTCGAACTCGAACTCGAATTCGAGCTTGAACTCGACTTTTTTAAACTTGATGAGTTTAAGCTCGAATTTGAACCCAAGCCCGAACTTGTTTAATATTGTCGAGCTAGAACTAGAGTTTGAATATGTAGATGTTCGACTCAACTCGATTCGTTTACACCCCTAATTGAAACATAAAGATTGCTAATTGGATTAAAATTATGCTTTTTCTTAAATTTTATTTGTAAAAATAGTCAAATTTATCATCTTCTTTATTAGTGTTAGTTGGGTACAACATTTCTTCCCACTTTTGCTATAAATTATTAGACATCACTGCAACTTTGACAAGCAAAATGTAGTGAAGGCTGATTAGGTACCCCATCGGCCTGCATAAAAATAAAAATAAAAATTTTCATCTTAGACATGGTTTAATTTGTAAAGTAAAAGCTGTTTAGGTCAGTTTTGGGTTTGGGCTTCAAATTGAGCCCACCTGGACAAATGGAGAAAAACTATAAGTGGGAAAAAGAAGAATGAAAACCCTAGGACTAGCTCATCGGAGCCATCGGACGGAGATACCCTTGTTCTTTCTTTAGAGAGCCAAAATGAAGTACAATCCCAGGGTCTCAAGCTCTCGCCGCAAGAGCCGCAAGGCTCATTTCACGGCGCCCTCCAGCGTCCGCCGGGTTATAATGAGTGCACCACTCTCCGCTGACCTCCGCAGCAAGTACAACGTCAAGTCCATGCCGAAACGACGAGATTCAGGTTACTCGTGGTACCTTCAAGGGACGCGAGGGCAAGGTTGTTCAGGTCTATCGCCGGAAATGGGTCATTCACGTCGAGAGGATTACCCGTGAGAAAGTTAATGGATCGACCGTCAATGTTGGAGTTCATCCTTCAAAGGTTGTGATCACCAAGCTCAGATTGGATAAGGATCGTAAGTCTCTGCTTGATCGCAAGGCAAAGGGTCGTGCAGCTGCCGACAAGGACAAGGGTACCAAGTTCACAGCTGAGGATATCATGCAGAGTGTGGATTAGTCGGTGGATGTGTCTTCATTCATAGATCCTCTTTATTGATATTTTTGCCTCAGGTTGTCTTCTGTGTGTTATAAAGATAAACCTGAATTTTATTAGTATTATCATCGTGTCTTTCATTGTTCTGATCAACCTGAGTAATTGAAGAACGTTTGGCTAATGAAATATTTTGACAATTTTGTTGCGTATTTGTCTCCTTCGCCTGTTCTTTAGCTGGATTAGTAATGAATTCAATTTTTGCTAATAATTTCCTTACTGCTACTGGGCTTTCTGTGGTTACTTGATCTACTTGATTGCGTTATTTCAATCCTATTCTGTTGGGGATTTTTTTTTTTTAAATAACGGTTACTTCTCTGTCTTTCTTGAGAAATTCTGATGCTAAACTTCTGATATTATTTTATGATTAGAGAAATCAAATATTTTACTTCTTGACTCATGTCTAGTGTTTTGGTGATGTTACAGGGCTTTTATGGGTTTAATGTGAACACAGTAGTTGGGCCTATCTTAAGCGGTCACTGATTTATTCAATTCAAACATTTAGGCTTATATTATCTGCCTTGCATATTCTGTTCTGTTTATATCCCCTATCTTAATTCATATTCTGTTCTGTTTATATCCCCTATCTTAATTCTTGTGGGTAGATTAAGGTAAAGGAAAATTTACTATTTCACCCTAATTAATCATATTAAATATAATAAAATTTCTGTGAGATAATAATTATTATATTGAATATGATTAATTACAATTAATGTCAATTTTTCTTTATGTGATCCTAGATTTAAATCTAATGCTTTATGTATAATTTTAGAATAATCAAAAGTGCTGTGGCTAAGTTTTAATTAAACTAAAATTATACGGATCACTTGACATTTCAAAACATACTTAAACAAAATGCACAAATAATTTTTTTTTATTTTTTTATGAAAATTTAAAAATATTAATTAATCACTTGAATAAATGTGATAAATTAATGTTCTCCATAAAAACATATATTGCCTATGATTAATAAAATAATCATGCAATTTTATCATAATGAGAAGTAAATAATTAATTAATCAATTAAGCTAAATGTGATTAATTAATTGATTTAAATTCTCCTAATTAATTTTAATCTAAATGTGTCAAAATAATGCCTAAAGTAATGTCTAAATATTAGGCAAAAATAAAAAATAAAAATAAAAATTAGTATTATCGACTTTTCAGAAAACCTTCAAATACAATTTTGCGCATGTATATTTCAACGAAATACAAGCAGTATCAGTGGTTAAGCCAGTGCGATGTAGGGTGAGCAGCTCGAATCCTCTCATTGACAACTTCCAGATATTATTTTGGTAAAAAAAACGGTGCGTTTTCAATTTCAGAAGAGGCTAAGAAACTTTAAATGAAACGACGTCGTTTTAATAAGGAAAAAGGAGCAAAACGGTGCGTTTCAGTGGAGCCAGCAAAGGAGGTTGTCTTCAACCTCCAGCTGGGTCGACCCAACCCGATGTCGACCCGGTTCCAACCAGAAACAAACCCGCCAAAAACCAGAACATGTTTTATGTATTTTTTCAACAGATTTTCAACATTTCAGAGCCTAAATCCTCTAAAATTTTATGGGCTATCCAATCCTAGTCTTAGAACACGATAAAAACAGCATGTATATAGGATTAAAATCAAACAATGTGCTCTGTTTTCTACCGTATATAAGCAAGGCAGAGGCAACTTTTTATGCTCTGATACCAAATGTAAACTATATCTAGGATACTCAGATACCTAATATATCCTAGTTAAATCATAAAATTAATTCAGAAATGCGGAAGCCTACCTCCAGCCATTGCCACGTTTGAATTGCGCACTGAACGTTCTGTAATCTCCTCTTGGATTGCACCGATGGAACAAGGGTCCCCGGGTTCGGTTAATGCTCAATTATATTTCTGAACAATTTACACCATCAAAGAAGCAAAAACCAAAACCTGGAAGTACCCAAGTTTGATAATTCAAGTGACTATTCGGTGCAATCCAAGAGGAGATTACAGAACGTTCAGTGCGCAATTCAAACGTAGCAATGGCTGGAGGTAGGCTTCCGCATTTCTGAATTAATTTTATGATTTAACTAGGATATATTAGGTATCTGAGTATCCTAGATATAGTTTACATTTGGTATCAGAGCATAAAAAGTTGCCTCTGCCTTGCTTAAATACGGTAGAAAACAGAGCATATTGTTTGAGTATGTTTTGAAATGTCAAGTGATCCATATAATTTTAGTTTAATTAAAACTTAGCCACAGCACTTTTGATTATTCTAAAATTATACATAAAGCATTAGATTTAAATCTAGGATCACATAAAGAAAAATTGACATTAATTGTAATTAATCATATTCAATATAATAATTATTATCCCACAGGAATTTTATTATATTTAATATAATTAATTAGGGTGAAATAGTAAATTTTTCTTTACCTTAATCTACCAACAGGAATTAAGATAGGGGATATAATTTGCTAGTTTCACTAACTTTATACATAAGCCTAATTAAATAAAACTAAGCCCACAGGCAGTTTTGTTTGTTACTAGGATTATGTTTGATAGATATGTTTTGCATTGGTAAGACATGTCATATGAAATATTTTTTTTTTAAATTGCCTCAAATTATTAACATAGCGTGTAATTTTATACAGCTTTTCAACCTTTGAATATCTCTGATTTCCAAGTTCCTGAATTGAATGGTGATAATTATAAGATATGGAAGGAGAAAATTCTTCTTCAATTGGGGTGGATGGACGTGGATGATGCAATAAGAAAGGATGAACCTCCTAAACCCACTGATAGTAGTAGTACAGCTGAAATAGCACTTTATGAGCGTTGGGAGTGATCAAATCGCCTTAGTATGATGTATATCAAAATTAAGATATCTGCTAGCGTTCGTGGGTCTATTGGAGAGCATCAAAACGTTCGAAGTTTGCTCAAGGCCATTGATGAACAATTTGAAACTTCAGACAAGGCTTTGGCAAGCACCTTAATGTCAAGGTTATCATCAATGAAGCTTACCGGCACAACGGGTGTGCGAGAGCATATCATGCAAATGAGGGACATTGCAGCTCAATTAAAAATGCTTGAGGTTGAGATGTCTGAGTCTTTCCTTGTGCACTATATCTTAAACTCTCTGCCGCCTCAATATGGACCTTTCAAGATTTCCTACAACACACATAAGAAGAAATGGACAATCAATGAACTTCTGTCCATATGTGTACAGGAAGAAGGGAGGCTTATTGCAGAAATGGGAGAAAGCGCACATTTGACAACACAAGGGAAGAACAACAAGCAAGCTAACTCAAAAGGAAAGGGAAATGCACCCATTCAAGGCAATATAAAGAAAGAGTCCAAGTGTTTCTTCTGCAAGAAGAAAGGACACATAAAGAAGAACTGCAACAAATTTAAGAGCTGACTTGAAAAGAAAGGTATCTCAATCTCACACTTTTGTTATGAATCTAATATGGTAGATGTTAGTAGTAACACATGGTGGATTGATTCTGGTTCTACAATCCATATCTCTAATACCTTGCAGGGCTTTCTAAACTAAAGGAAGCCAGTGGGCAGTGAGCAGTACATCTATTCAGGCAACAAGATGGGCTCACTAGTTGAAGTTATAGGAACTTGCAGACTAGTTTTAAATACTGGCTTTAGTTTGATATTGGAAAGGACTTTTTATGTACCGAATCTCTCTAGAAACTTAATTTCTATTTCTAAACTTTTGCCTTTTGGATATTCTTTTGAATTTTCAAATGATATGTTTAAGTTATTTTATAAATCTAATTTTGTTGGCAATGGTACAATTTTTGATGGTCTTTTCCGAATTCAATTACAAGACAGTATACCTAATGATTCAATGCATGTTTCTAGTAGCATAGGTATTAAGAGATGTGTTACTAATGAAGATTTCTCTATGTTGTGGCACCGTATACTAGGTCATATCTCAATAGAGAGGGTTAAAAGGTTAGTAAAAGATGGAATACTTAGTACACTAGATTTTACTAACTTTGAAACTTGTATAGACTGCATAAAGGGAAAGCAGACCAATAAGACCAAGAAAGGTGCCAAGAGGAGTACTACCATTTTAGGAATCATACATATAGACATTTGTAGTCCAGATTTGGACTCTAGTAGTCCAAAATACTTTATCACCTTTATTGATGATTACTCACGATATATGTATCTCTATCTGTTGAATAATAAGAATGAGGCACTTGATGCCTTTAAGGTATTTAAAGCAGAAGTAGAGAAACAATGTGATAAACAAATTAAGATAGTGAGATCAGATAGAGGTGGTGAGTATTATGGTAGATATACTGAAGATGGACAAGCATTAGGTCCATTTGCTAGATTTCTTCAAGAACATGGGATTGTTGCCCAATACACCATGCCTGGGTCTCCGGACCAAAACGGTGTAGCTGAAAGAAGAAATCAAACACTATTGGACATGGTAAGGAGTATGCTTAGCAGCTTTAAGCTTCCTAAGTCCTTATGGAT
Source organism: Sindora glabra (assembly GCA_020226215.1). Classification (NCBI taxonomy): domain Eukaryota; kingdom Viridiplantae; phylum Streptophyta; class Magnoliopsida; order Fabales; family Fabaceae; genus Sindora; species Sindora glabra. Next base: position 7,202,370 of record CM035236.1, read on the forward strand.
TGAAGGCCTTAAGACGGCAGTGTATATCCTTAACCGGGTCCCAACTAAGGCTGTTGAAAAGACACCATTTGAATTGTTTAAGGGTTGGAAACCGAGTTTAAGACATATGCGTGTTTGGGGATGTCCGTCTGAGGTTAGGGTCTACAATCCACAAGAAAAGAAGCTGGATCCTAGGACTATAAGTGGCTACTTCATTGGGTATGCTGAAAAGTCCAAAGGATATAGATTCTATTGTCCATCTCATAGCACTAGGATTGTGGAATCAAGAAATGCAAAATTTCTTGAAAATGACTTGATTAGTGGGAGTGATCAAATTCAGCATCCAAATACTGAGCTTGATCATTTTGGTTCTCAAGCTTCCACATCAAGCGATAGATTGGTTGTAATCCATGCCCTTCAAGTACCATTGGGTATTGAACAACCAATCATTGAAAATCCACAACCACTTGGCCATAACCAAGTTGATCCAGTTGTTGAACAATTACCAGAAATTGTTGAACAACCAATTGAGGAGCATGCTTCGCAAGAAGATGCTAACCCAACATTAAGAAGATCAACTAGGGAAAGGAGGTCAGCAATTCCTAGTGATTATGCTGTGTATCTACAAGAGTCTAACTACAATATAGGAGCTGAAAATGACCCTGAGACGTTTTCACAAGCTATTAACTGCAGAGAATCCGGATTATGGTACAATGCTATAAAGGAAGAGATGGATTCCATGGCGTCTAATGGAGTCTGGGATCTTGTCGAGTTGCCTAGTGGTTCAAAAGCCATAGGGTGTAAATAGGTCTATAAGATGAAAAAGGACTCATTAGGCAACATTGAAAGATATAATGCAAGACTCGTGGCTAAGGGATTCACTCAGAAGGAAGGAATCGACTACACAGAGACATTTTCTCCTATGTCTAAAAAAGATTCCCTCCGTGTAATAATGGCATTGGTTGCCCAATTTGACCTGGAACTGCATCAGATGGATGTGAAGACGGCATTCCTCAATGGGGATCTAGAGGAAGAGGTATATATGAAAGAACCTGAAGGATTCTCCTCTAGTGCTGGTGAGCATTTAGTATGCAAGCTTAAGAAATCCATATATGGATTGAAACAGGCCTCTCGCCAATGGTATCTTAAGTTTCATGATGTTATTTCCTCATTCGGATTTGTGGAAAACGTCATGGATTAGTGTATATACCACAAGGTCAGTGGGAGTAAAATCTGTTTCCTTGTGCTGTATGTGGATGATATACTACTTGCAACCAATGATAAGGGGTTGCTGTATGAGGTGAAACAGTTTCTCTCTAAGAATTTTGATATGAAGGATATGGGTGAGGCATCTTATGTAATTGGTATTAAGATCCATAGGGATAGAACTCAAGGTATTTTGGGTCTATCACAAGAAACCTATATCAATAAGGTCTTAGAGAGATTTCGGATGAAAGACTATTCACAAAGTGTAGCACCTATTGTGAAGGGTGACAAGTTCAATTTGAATCAGTGCCCGAAGAACGATCTAGAAAGGGAACAAATGCAAAACATTCCATATGCTTCAGCTGTTGGAAGCCTTATGTATGCTCAGGTTTGTACAAGACCTGACATTGCATTCGTAGTTGGAATGTTAGGGAGATACAAAGTAATCCAGGAATGGATCATTGGAGAGCTACAAAGAAAGTGATAAGGTATCTCAAAGGTACCAAACATTACATGCTGATGTACAAACGAACTGAGAATCTTGAGGTAGTTGGCTACTCAGACTCGGATTTTACCGGATGCGTTGATTCACGAAAATCAACATCAGGATACATTTTTATGTTTGCTGGTGGAGCCGTGTCTTGGAGGAGCGCAAAGCAAACCTTAGTTGCTACTTCTACCACAGAAGCTGAGTTCGTATCTTGTTTTAAGGCAACTTCACATGGTGTATGGCTAAAGAGCTTTATTTCTGGGCTTAGAGTTGTGGATTCAATTTTTAGGCCATTAAGAATTTATTGTGACAACTCAGCTGCAGTTTTTCTGGCTAAGAATGACAAAAGTGGAAGTCGAAGTAAACACATCGACATCAAGTACTTAGCCATTCGGGAACGTGTCAAGGAAAACAAAGTTACCATTGTACACATTAGCACTGAGTTGATGATAGCAGATCCTTTGACAAAAGGCATGCCACCATCAGTATTTAAGGATCATGTATTAAGGATGGGACTTGGTACCATATTAAGTCTTTGATGTATATATACATATTTTTGTAATAAAGCTCTCATTCAATTTAAGTTATTTTTTCTCATTTTTGAGTATACATTTATGTTTAGAGAAAAATAGCATTAAGAGGACCCAGAATAAGTATAAGACTTATTCATTAAGTTATGGTGGATTGAGAAAGCAAAATGTATCCTGATACATGGGAGGTAATACTCATAGATAAAGGACCTATCACTATGATCCATACATTGAGTTTTCTCTACTTTTGAATACTTTTTATTTTTATGGACCAAGTGGGAGAATGTAGCAATTTTTTCTCTTGTTTCTGAACGTTGGCAATAGATTAACGTTTAGATGAAAAATGCTCCGTAAAAATAGGAGAGCAGAAAAACTGCTCAACGTCCACCGGATTGTACAGCTTCTTGATGGGAGAAGTTGGCAACGTGAATATATAAATGGAACAAGGGTCCCCGGGTTCGGTTAATGCTCAATTATATTTCTGAACAATTTACACCATCAAAGAAGCAAAAACCAGAACCTGGAAGTACCCGAGTTTGATAATTCAAGTGACTGTTCGGTGCAATCCAAGAGGAGATTACAGAACGTTCAGTGCGCAATTCAAACGTGGCAATGGCTGGAGGTAGGCTTCCGCATTTCTAAATTAATTTTATGCTTTAACTAGGATATATTAGGTATCTGAGTATCCTAGATATAGTTTACATGTCTTTCTTGAGAAATTCTGATGCTAAACTTCTGATATTATTTTATGATTAGAGAAATCAAATATTTTACTTCTTGACTCATGTCTAGTGTTTTGGTGATGTTACAGGGCTTTTATGGGTTTAATGTGAACACAGTAGTTGGGCCTATCTTAAGCGGTCACTGATTTATTCAATTCAAACATTTAGGCTTATATTATCTGCCTTGCATATTCTGTTCTGTTTATTTCCCTGCTTGCCCATTCTGTTCCAGTCTTTTGTTTACGCAGCTTAAATTGTTGATTGCTATATGAAGTGCTTGCATAATTCAACTCTTGAAAAGGGGTTTGATTTTAAATATAAAATGGATGTTAGAAACGGAGTTTTTTATTAGCAAGCAGATTGTCTGACATTGATTAGTAAGCTTTAGACATCTGGTAACTAGATGTACAGAAATTATATATATATATATATATATATATATATATATATATATATATATATATATATATATATATATATATATATATATATATATTTGGCCTTGCATGCTATAGTATAGATTTGGTTTTGTTGTACTTGGTCTACGGAATAACAAGTTACTGAAGATGGTGTCAGTGTTAGATGTTTGCGTTAGTGGTGCAATATTTATTTAATTGTTTAGTATGCCTTTATTCTCGTCGATAAAAGCTACCATTACTATGGGGCGAGTAATACTGAATTATAACAAGAGCACTGGCGTCTTTGCATTACCTTGTTCTTACTGGTGAACGTAGCAGTTGTGCGATCAAATGTGGCTTACAAGTGTGGTCGAAATTCAGCAATTGTACATTGTACATGGGTAATTAAGATATCGGTTAGTATTCGGTGTTATTGACTAATTGAGCGCTCTTGAAAGTAGGCCCTGTGATGTATTTTTGCTTTGCGTTTGTCTATGTTTTAGGCTTTGATTTTAGGTGTATTGAAGCTATAATGACTGGTACGCGTCAACTTCATTGATCGGTGTAGGATAGCAGAGTTTGCATATTCTTGCTTTTTGATTGGATTCAAGACTCTTTCTGTAAATCGGTGTTTTGGTTAGCTATTCATGGTTGAATGGTATTTGCTTTAGCTCATGGGATATTCAATTCTCCCTTCTTCAAATGATTCTTCTAAAGTGAGGCATCTTCAAATGATTCTTCTAGCCTGAGTAAAAGTGAGGCATCTGTTTCAATATGAATGCTGTGCAGGTGAATATCTGCCTTGCTGGTGGTTACTAATTGATTTTTGTTAAGAATGTTCTTGGGATGGTACATCTTGAGCGGATAGGATCCTTGACATCCTTTTACTACATAACCAAATTGTTAATGATTTTCTGTTAATTTATGCATGTTGGCAAATAGAATTGCAGCCCTTTTGATGTATTCCTTAAATGTACTAGAGGAATGATAAATTTTTGTGTTCGGTTTAAAATATAAAATTTTTTTGGAATGGGAACATTATTAGGAATATTATTTGTTCAATATTTTCCGTGACTTGGGTATTCTACATTCTTGCAACGAGGAATGTTCCAATATGATTTTGTCATTTTATCACCATAACTACGTTACTATCTTAATCCACTAACACCGGTTTGTTATTGTCTACTTGCCATTTAAGTCCGTCGCTGTTTGCTATCAGATTATGTTTATCATCATTTATTGTTTTTTACTATTGCCCATCACTATTTGTCAGGGTTGACTACTTGCTGTCTATCATCATTTACCCCCTTTTTTTTCTTATGTATCACTTTTGGCGATTGCTATCTGATCAAAATTTTACGCAATTTTTTAGAAGTATATTTTTAATAATTCAATAATATTTTTAAAAAATATTAATTAATTCAAATGTAATATTATAATATTTTTAATCAAATTAAACATAGTATTTCGAGATTCTCTAGAATTATAAGGGAGTGTAAAATTCTGTGACATGTAAGATACAGCGAACCGGACATTTACATCACGTTAGATTCTGTGATCGGTAGTGAAAATTTTTTGTTGCATTAGTAATTTATAATGTAAAATTATTTTAGATGAGTGAGTCGTGAAGTTTCAAATTGATGTACATTATTCTATTTTTAGGCAAAAGGATATCTAATTGGATTAAAATTGTGCTTTCTATTAAAATTTATTTATAAAAATGAATCTAAAAAATTATCTTCTTTATTAAAGTGAGGTTACAAAGTTTCTTTTCATCTCCACTTTAAATTCTTAGCCCTCATTTCCAACTTCCAATATCGATTGGCAAAAATGAGTACTATCTCTATATCGACACTTAGGATAAAGACATTAAAAATCCATGTTCATCGGAGATGAAGATGGTGATATTTTTGAAATGAAACTAACTTAAAATTAAATTTCTAATTTAGTTAACAATCCGTCCTAATCATGGTCTATGTAATCCATTAGCCTCCTACAATTTTTTTCATCTAAGAAACTGTTAAATTTAAAAAGTGATATATTGACTATAAAAATTAGAGGATGAGATTAAAATTTGAATAAAAGAAGATTAAAAAAAGTAGGTTTTAACCTGTTTCCCCATTTCCATCCATCTATCTGTATATGATACTAAATGCAAAATGGGCACAAACACCACTTCCACAGTAAATGCATGAATGAGCCCTTTTTCCTCCTCGTTCTTCGAGGAGGGAAAAAAAAAACTATGTTGAACGTAATTTCAAAATCAAATGTTGGCTAAACTGCTCACGTAAAGAACAAGGCATCTTAATCTTGGGATGCCTATTAGACACACCCACAATGTATTGCAGAAATCAGAAAACTGAGCAAAAAAATGAAAAAACACCGGACTGTTTCCAAGATATGGAAAATATTCATCCACAGTAATGATGAATCTAGGAACACTTATCTGTGGAACTACTTATTCCGCCCTCACTTCGAGGGCCACCCAAAAAATAATTGATCTAATTTCAAGACTGCATCATAAATGGAGAAAAAGACTCAAGGCTTGAGAGCAATGGCAAACCCAAATTTGGGATTTTTATCGAGGGCCTTGGTGTCAAACTCACCAGAAATGGTCAATACTGACTTCGGCAAAACCTCATGCTGGACAAGGGCTCCCAGCTTTCCGTGATTGTTGAGTCTAGCTTTTACCTGTGTCAGATGATCAACAGCGTATAAGCCTCCAACTGTTAAAATGTTTTCATTGGTGGAGAATTTTCTAGTGATCTCCCCAACAGCAGCGCTCTTCTTTAGATTGTCTAGATGATGGACATATGATGCCTTAATGCTGTCTCCCTTGTCGCCACTGAATGGAAATTTAGGATCTTTAATATGATCGCCGTTAAAAAAAAAAAAAAAAAGAGGGGGTGTAATAGTAACTTTCTGAGGGGAACAAAAATTTTACATGATTATTGCAGCAGATGAATCAGATTTTGTAACACTTATACCAGCCGTGTACTTGGTAAAACTACCAGATGTACTATCGTAACCTGCCTGGCCACCAAGAACAAAACTTGGGGTACCAACGGCAACAGAAACATCAATGATAGGGGGTTGGTTCAAGGCAATCGCTGTTGTCAAGGTAGCGTGGTCATGAAAGTATTGAACCTCTAACTGCAGAAGACAAAGCTGACAGCATTTCAAGAACAATGTAAGGAACCAAATTAGACAAATTTCCTAGCTAGAAGATGCAAAGTATTTTACCTTGCCAGCATTATAGTCAGGAACTTTAAATGAAGCAATAGTCTTAGTGGATGGAATAATATCGGCAAATGTGAGGGTTGTTGAGATCTGCCAAGGAGAAAACAAAAAAGATGAGTTACTAAAGAAGAGTGAACAATGAAATAATTTAACATTTGACGCCACCCACATTAGATGCCGTGTCAACTTTCAGATCAATAGTAGTGTTCTTGTACTTGTACAATGCTGCCACATCCCCAGTTGAGAGTCCTCCTTTCTTCACAGCCGTTGAAGTGAGGGTCTGAAAGGAGTAAAAAAAAGGAACAACTCAGACCGAGAAAAGAAGTTAATAAGTTTCACTCCTTGGAAGATTAAGGTGGCAAGATCCTCTAGATGCAAAAGAAACAGCTCTAGAGAACATAAAACTGCTGCATAATGCACGACCAAGAATCAACAGCAGCAAGAGTAAATTATTACTCCCGAAGCTAGTTTGTTCATGACTTAACTGAAAATGTCAAATTGAATTCCTAACCCTAGAAATACAGTAAATGTGCTTAATGTTTGAATAGCAGGAATTGCAATCTATTGCAATCAAACTCAAGCGCACATTCTTTGCTCTTAAATACATGTCCCTGATCCCCAAATCCCAAAAGAAGCAACATGTAGTTGAAACAATCTAAAATCAAATAAAAAAAGAATTATGTAATACACCATTAACATTATCACTAACCATACGCAATTTCCAGGGAACCTCAAATCTAATTCAGTCGCCGGTGGAAAATTTTCAAGTTTAATCATGATTCTCCAACAAGTAACAACAATCGGCTAATCATAAACTTCAATTAAAAATCATAATGCTTTTAGCTCACCTAGTCGGTCTTATATATATTGTCTTAACAAGATATTGTAAATTGCTTGAACCAGACAAATCCAGTTCGAACAATCATTTTCCCTTTCCTCTCAACCACAGGCATCTATTTTAGATTTCCCATGCTATTTCTTTACAAGCAGAAGTGGATTTCTAGTAGTCCATTCACCAGATAGCTTAATACCTTAATGCTGAAAGTGTTCAACTTGTCTCAAAGCACCCTTTTTCATACTAAAATAGCTTTTTGATTTCTAGAGAACATACACCAGTTTCAAATTCAATGCTGGTTAGCATTTAGAAGTAATAAGCTACAACTAAGAAGTAAAAGCAAAGTACGGGAAGAAAGGTATGCAAATGGCAATCACACTAGATAACTTTCATTAGGAATGAACTCAGAAAATATTTTATTTCTAATCTGATTTTTTCTGCCATTCACGTATTGATTTATCTTCGAGATCTGTCTCTCTTCACATTTCACAACATCCTTCCAAGACATCAGCATATATCAACAAAGCATTCATATGATGAACATTGTTGTTTTGTGTAAAAGGGGAAAAAAAATTCAATAGTATCGATCCTTTATGGTTTGCTTTCCTCCTAGGCCACAAATCAGGAAAAAAAAATGTTAGTATATGATGATTTCATGTAGCTGCACAACTAAAAATGCAAAAGAATAACAGTTTCATGGAACTGAACTAACTGCATAGTCATCACGATATTGAATAAATAGGTGGAAGTAGCGAGATTCTGAAGTCCATACCACTCCTTGTGTGAGTTCTAAATTTTTTTAACATTCCATGCATAGAACACGAGCAAATCTCGTTGGATTAACACAAATTTAGATCATTAAAAAAAAAAGTTCAGATAACTGATTAGTCTCATGAAGTTAGGTCCTTAATGTATAAAAATTCAGAAATTGTAAAAACGACGCGAATCAAATTTGTCATGACATTGCTAAACAGAATGACATGGAAATAAAGCAGCAAACAATTAAAATCAAACGCAATCGAAATCATAACGGAATACGCGAGAAGTAGTAAGGTGATAATAGAAAATCGAAATATACGAAGGAAGGAATACCATACCACTCCGGCGTCACTGTAAGTGGAAACGGTGAACTTCTGATCGGAGTTGTAGTCCCTGGTTAAAAGATCTACGAGCAAGTAACAAATCTAATTAGTTTTCATTGGCTTCGACAAATGCAGTCAAATTCATCATAAACTAATCACAGAAGTGGAGTGAAGGAGATCGATGCGAGAATCATCTCGTTGATGAAAATCACCATTGGCTTTCTTTCCGATATCTGAGAATAGACCTGGTCCCTTGCTCATCTTAGCAAACTGACGCAGAAAGGATGGAAGAGAGAGAGGCAGAGAAGAACAGAGATCTGCCTGATGGACTGGGTTGGAGGCCGAAGCAGTTGTGGTGTGCAAAAGAAGCTTTTTCCATTTTCGCTTTAAAAAAACGTAAAATATATGTGACGGCGAATATTTGCCGGTTGTGACAAATATTTGGAGATGCTGGTCATTGTCAGCCGTTGATTTATGTAAAAGTATGAATATATTATAATTATAATTCATGGGACCCAAATCTCAGGGCTATTTTTGAAATCATCGGCTATCACCACATATGACCCTGGCTCGTTGCGACACTTGGTTGTGTTTGCGCGAATTATTTTATCTGTTATTACAAGCGATTGAAAAACACATCTTATACGAATCGCATATTCAAATTTTTTATTAATAAAAATTGTAACTTTCGTATATATTTTATATTAGATAAAATAATAAATATAAAAGTTTTAATTTTGAGATTAATCATGTGTGAAATATATTTCTAAAGCCTTTCGTTTTTCATTTATAAAAATTGTAAAATTAAATAAACATAAATTTTTATAAAAATACAAAACAATATGAAAACTTGTACATCTCTAATTATACAAAGGACAAAATTTAAGTGAGGTGTTATAAGTTTATGTTGTGAAATTCTCGATTAAAATTTTACGCATATATCAATTTTTTAATTAATTAATAATTATATTTATTAAACATAATTATTAATGTCAAATTACAAAAGTAATATATAATAATTATAAAGACAAAATTTTGGTTTACTATAGAGGTCAGTGGTAAATCCATGCAACAAAAGATCAGGAGTTATGATTTACCTGATCTTGATAAGTAATACTGACAAATCATTTATAAGAATTTCTATAATGATATCTAAAAAGACAATTTTAACATATCCAAATTAAAAGTTTAAATATTGATACCTAAAATACTTGTATTTATATTTATCATTGAATTAAAATGTTATTTAAATTTACAATTAAGAAAGATAGATGGGAGAAGGGGTTAATTTATGAAAAATGATAACATGACATTTTTTCTATTCTAACTATATATTTTAACTTATTTATATATCTAGCAATAATTTAAAATGAATTTTTATAATGGGCTATCAATATTATGCCAATATTATTGAATCAATAGTGATTTATATAATAATTTATTGAGTCATCAAACACATTCAATAATCAATACAAATGATCTACATATAAATTACCTATATTTATATAATATATTAAAAAAATTATAATAATTTTTTTACCCATGAATGTATTTATAATTTTAAATGTTAAATTTTTTTTATAAATTTTCTATTCTTAATAAAATAAAAATAGAAAATAATTAAAGCAAATGCATGAATTTTTTACTTTCATGCAAAAATATTTTTTATAAAATATAATTATAAAATATTAGAATGAGAAATTATATTTTATTTATTTGATATTCAATATAAAGAAATGGAAAAAAGAAAAAAAATTCATCTATATCTTCTTTCACAATCTTGGGACAAACCAAAAGGAAGAAAGCGTAGAAACCATAGAGAAATTCTAATACACAATAGGAAGAAATTCAAATGAGAAGAAACGGAAGATGTGGCTTACCATTTCCTAAAATCGAATTGACCTTTGTTAAAGGATAAACCATTAGCTAATTATGAGATTCTTCTCATTCATTTTATCAAAGAGATTTAAAATCTAAAAAAATAAAATGTAATATTATATAATTGAAAAGATAAAAAAATATTTCAGGGAAAATGAATATATTCTAGAAACTTCATGGTATCTTTAAACTTCAAAATTTGCATACCTGCAGTATTTGAAAAATGATTCGTAATTTTTCTACGCATCGAATATACATTTTCTCACTTATAGGATTTGAAAAATGATAGGTGTGGCTCACCATTCCTAAAATCGAATTGACCTTTGTTAAAGGACAAACCATTAGCTAATTATGATATTCTTCTCATTCATTTTATCAAAAAGATATCAAAATCTTAAAAAGTAAAATGTAGTATTATGTAATTAAAAAAAAAAATTTCGGGAAAAATGAATATATTTTAGAAATTTCTGGGTATCTTTAAACTTCAAAATTTGCATACCTACAGTCTTTCAAAAATGATTCATAGTTTTTCCAAGCATTGAATATACATTTTCTCACTTATAGTTAGTGATAAATATATAGGCCATGACATACCTCCTCTCTAAAAGTCATATAGGCTTACCATAAAGTAAGAAAATGTTTTATTATATAAATAAGTTAATTTTATTTATAGTATATTGAATGTATTTTAAGTGTTAAAAATTTCAATAAGAATATATCAATACTATATTTATTATTGTATTGCATTTAAAAGAAACATTTGATCTATATAAATAAGTATTTGTGTTGAACACATATAACTAATATATTTTTATCCATGAATGTATATAAATGAATATTTGTGCATAAACTATTTATTACTGAATATATATATAATCAATATAGCTTTACTCGTGAATGTTTATAAATGAGTATTTATACATAAATTATTTATCCATGAATATATATATAATCGATACATTTTTATCTACATATTTTTATTCATATTTATGAAGAAAAATATTTTTTAAACAATAAAACACCAAAAGTGATTTTAAAAAATACTTATCCATTTTTTAAGATTTATTCTTAAAAAATTAAAATCATAATTTTGCATACTATCTCTAAAATCTAACATATAAAATTAGATTATATATATATATAAACACTAATTCCCAAAAAATTGTTTCAAAAATTAAATTAAATTAAATATATATATTATGTAGATCCTAACTTTTAATGTATAATTATTAAATTTAAAATGACACAGAGTTGGTACCTCGTATAAAAAAATTTGATTGACTAATAAAATCCAATTTCTCCTACCTCACATTTAATCACGAAAGCCAACTGTGAAGCCATTGTTAGAATTGAAGTAATCGAATTTCATAATTTTTATCCACATCAAAGAAATTCTTTCACGGCATTACCCTTCTTTACTTAGATGAAATCTTACGATGATGGAAGGTTAGAGTTTTGTGAAAGTTGTTTATTATTAAAATAATTTTGAGGTTGCAACGTAACCTTTCAATTTTCATTTATTTAAATTTATTTTGAATTTTTAATTTTTGTTTTAAAATTTTTTATATATATGTAAAATGAAGTTTGATGCAAATTTTTAAATTTATATAGAAAAAAATATTTTGGCCCAATTTATTTTTGTAAACCCATAAATTTTTAAAGAAATTGGGATAAAAATAAAATTAGAATAAATTTAAACTTTAAATTTTAAGATTTATAAATAAGTATCATTTATTTATTAGTTTATCAATAAAAATATCGATACTCAGATTTTAAATTTAAATATGAAAAAATTATCCTATCTAAAAATACCATGGATTGCATTTAAAGAATTATGCCTTAACACTCAATCCAAGGTTTAGTTGCGGCTTGAAAGTTAGGAGAAAGAAAGTGTTATCAATATTGAAAGGTTACCGTCAGCAACGGTGAAATGGTTGTCAATGCATGAAATTTTGGTTAGTTTATTGCAACGAGGAATAATTAATGGACAACTAGATTTCTTGACAAACTTTCAAAATTGTTCATTTTCTAGAAGTGTATATTTGCTCACATGTATAATTTTGGGCAGTAACAAGATTCTAAATAGAAATCGTCACCAAAATCTTCTTATTTGGAAGAATCAAAATTTAAATCAAACAAATCGATGACCCGTATGACCCTTTCTTGTTTTCCTTTTAACTTTTATGTCACATGCTTGTAGTCATATATAATTTGGATCCATTGTCATTAAGATGGATAATACTTTGCATTTGAAAGCTGCAAGACGAAGCAAATTGCGCTTTGAAAGTGATCCCCTCCAACCTTACGGTGTCGTGTTAATAATTTAGATTTAGATTATATTGAAATTTTTATCTTTTTTTTTTTTTTGTGTGTTTCGCATACTAGTGGAAGACAAACACAATATATTGTTAAATTTGTCAAAATATAAACACTTTCTAATTAAAATAAAGGAAGGAATTTGCACCTTGTTTTTCATAAGCATTCTTTTTGAGAGGTCGAAATACAATTTACCAATCTTAATAGACTTATAGAAGCAAACCTTTTATTCTACATTTCAAGATTAAGTGTTAATCATAAATTTTATAGTATATCAGTGTACTTTAAGTAGTGTATCAAAATTTGTCTATAATTATAATTAAAAATTTCATAATAAATAATTATAAAATTTTATCTAAACTTCCTCGTTATACGAATATAGTGCCCACCAATCATGCTAAAGAACTACCTTCCGTTATAAAAATAATGCATGGATTGAAATTCTGCTCAGTTTTTGGATTTTATATTGCGACAGTGTTTAAGGACAGTGAATCTGTTTTCGTTTGGCTCCCGGGATTGTTTACAGTCTTGAAGCTAAATGTTTGGATTAAATGTAATTTTCGCTCCTGACTTAAAATAATTTATTTTGATTCATTTAAATATTAAATCAGTATAGTTTAATTTTTAGTTTGATATTCATCAATTTTTTTCTATTTCTATAATTTCATTTTAATTTCTAAATATTTATTATATTATTTTTTAGAAAAATAATTTTTGATAAATAATTTAAATTTTCATATATAATTTTTTGATTTTGTTGAAAATTTTTAAAATTTAAACAATTGTTTTATTCTTACATAAAAATTATTTTAAGTTAATATGAAAGAAACATTAAGTGAAAATGATCTTGTGAAATTAAGAAAATGATAAAAATGCCAATGGGTTAACCTAATTGGTTGTGGTAATTTGGATAAAATCACTATAACTCTCTTTAATTATAAGTTTGAATTTCCTTCAATGCTAATTGTTTTATTTAATGAGTAATCCTTATCAGCAAGATTCTTTGATGCTAAGGAAGATCCTTTAGATTCTTTAATGTTAAAAGGCTAATTAAGTCATTCACTTTCAATTCATTTAAACTTGGTAGTAACTTCTGAATGGGTCTTTGTGTGATAGACAACCTTCTATAGAGAGATCCCTTAACATTTAAAGATTAATTGAATCGATGTATTTCGATCCAATTGAACTTAACAATAACCTTTAAGTGAATCTCTATTGGCAATCTTAATATGTCATTAATATTTTGCTTGATATAATTGGGAGAAACTCCCACTCATATCATTTTTATCATTTAGAAAAATGATGAAAAATCAAACAATAGGATTAAAATTACATCAATTTAATATTTAAAATAATCAAAATATGTTATTTTAAATTTTAAATCAAAAATTAAAATTATATAATTTATATTTTAAAAAATTGAAGTTGTGTTTAAACTCAAATATTTTTTTAGGTTGGTGCTAAAAATATTTAAAAATGAAGCTGGTATACTATTCAAATTTGAAAAATATACGATGCATCACCATTTTTAATGGTGCAAATTTATATCATTAAATAAATAGAGAGATCCCCTAACATTTAAAGATTAATTGAATCGATGCCTTTCGATCCAATTGAACTTAACAATAACCTTTAAGTGGATCTTTATTGGCAATTTCAATATGTCATTAATATTTTGCTTGATATAATTGGGAGAACCTCTCATTCATATCATTTTTATCATTTAGAAAAATGATGAAAAATCAAACAATAGGATTAAAATTACATCAATTTAATATTTAAAATAATCAAAATATATTATTTTAAATTTTAAATCAAAAATTAAAATTATATAATTTATATTTTAAAAAATTGAAGTTGTGTTTAAACTCAAATATTTTTTTTAGGTTGGCGGCAAAAAAATTTAAAAATGAAGCTGGTATACTATCCAAATTTGGAAAATATACGATGCATCACCATTTTTAATGGTGCAAATTTATATCATTAAATAAATAGAAAAATCCCCTAACATTTAAAGATTAATTGAATCGATGCCTTTCGATCCAATTGAGTTTAAGAATAACCTTTAAGTGAATCTTTATTGGCAGTCTCAATATGTCATCAATATTTTGCTTGATATAATTGGGAGAACCTCCCATTCATATAATTTTTATCATTTAGAAAAATGATGAAAAATCAAATAATAGGATCAAAATTACATCAATTTAACATTTAAAATGATCAAAATATGTTATTTTAAATTTTAAATCAAAAATTAAAATTATATAATTTGTATTTTAAAAAATTGAAGTTGTGTTTAAACTCAAATATTTTTTTTAGGCTGGCGGCAAAAAACTTTAAAAATGAAGTTGGTATACTATTCAAATTTGAAAAATATTTGGTGCATCACCATTTTTAGTGGTGCAAATTTATATCATTAAATTAATATTTATGATTTAATTAATTTTAAAATTAATTAAATCATAAATAATAATTTAATAATGTAAATCTAAGTTATTAAAAAAGGTGAGCACAATAAACGCTCGTTCAAGTTTCCTGCCACGAGCCTACCAACTAATGGATTACTTTCAAAATAAACTTTGAAAAGCCAACCAGCAAATGTAAATGATGTTACTCATTCATAACTATTTGGTCAACTAATTGACTCAGCCACCAAAAGCGAGTGTCTGCGCATGAACTATTCGTCAAAACGTTTCCAACTTGCCGGTGATTGAATTTTGGAGGTACGGTTTCGCCAACTTGTGAAGACGACGCAGGACCGGAAAGGAAATCATGTGGACGATTCTGCGAATTTGCGCATCGAGATCGCGAATTACCAGGAAAAAGTAACATCACGCATTTCATTTAAGTAAGCGTTAGATATTTGACATTGCGGTGAATTAAAAAAAATTATTAATTAAGAATTTTTAAAAATAAAAAAAAATTAATAATATTTATTGATATAATAATATGTACATATAAATGATAAGGTAAAATTAATTTGTGCTAAAATGAATCAAATTTAAATCTTTCATTTATTTCAAAAAAATACAAGAAAGTATAATTTTTTAAGAGATAAAAAATGATTAAAATTTAAGCATTGATTAACAAGATATAGGACGTAGTAATTCAATCCTAGTTCTGATCAATGTTAAATTCAATTATCTGATTTCCACCAACCTCACATACATTTCTCATTTATGTACTAGAATATATGTAGATTATTGAGGAAAATGATTATGCATCAAGGGAAAATTAATAAAATTTCATTTATAAAAAAAATTCAATAACCAAAGGAATTAGATCCATTTATAATCTATCTAAGTTTAAGGATAAATTACCCTAACTAACATTAAATGAAATAAGTTTTAATTCTCTATCTTTGATTCTATACAAAACAATGCTTAAAATATTTATTTACATCAAAATATTTATTTGTTGCCCATTAACATATTAGGTAAGCTCTTAAGAGTTTAGTTTTGAAGTAGTAATGAAAGAGACTCAATTTGAGAATTTGTAAAATAAAAGTATGAAGGGGTAAGTTTAAGACTTAATGAGTATATATTCAACTACAATCAAATTTAGAAGTCAAATATAAACTTACTAATCAAATTTACCTAACCTTGTACCAATGTGCTTTTATTACACAGTTTACAACACAAATCATATTAACATTAATATATTAGTCACATGATTATATGTATTCACTTGTACTATTACTCAAATATACTTAAATCACATCCTATTTACAAAGTGTAAAGATAATAGAGAAAAAAAGAAATGTAAATTTCAATGTTCACTCATTTAATATAGAAGAGGTGCCAGAAGGATAAAAGTGAAAGTTGTTAGTTTCTAAACATTGAAAGTCATTAAATTTAGATGTTATACCCTTTAGAAATGAAGAAAAATTTTTTATTTTTAATGAATATGTTCAAGATAAAAATTAAATTAAGAAAAATACAATTTCAAGATGAAAATTGGAAAGATAAAAGTAAGTTAGTGTATAATTAGATTTAAGCAGGGGTGTATCAAGGAAAATTATAAAATTATTATTTTTTATCCCTAATTTTTTTTAAAATTACTAAATTATCCTTAATGAATTAAATCACATTTCCCTACCATTCTTCTCATTTTTTTTCCGACAAACTAGTTGTCCCCTCACAATCTCTCATAATTTCTCAAATTTCATTTCATCAATCACAAACAAGAATTAAGCTAAGGAAAATTATGAATTCATCTCTACTCTTTTCTAATAAGGTGATTCCTTATGGAACCTAATTCTAGTGTTTATCTCTTTGAAGTTTTATTTGTGAAAGTAAATTAGGGATTGAAGCAATCATTTTGTTTTTTATGTTAAAAAAGAAAAGTTAATCTCTCCTCTAACTATTCTCCATCTCTTCTATATCCCAAATAAGTAAATAATTTATGTATAATCCTAGGAATTGCATGATTGATAGTTAAAAATGTTGGAATTATTATCTTAACGATCGTTGACGATCAAATGTTGAAAACTTACTTACGCTTTGATCCCAAAAAGTATGGTGCTTGGAATATAAGTATAAATGCCAATAGTATATTAGAAGGTGGAACTGAAAAGTTGAATGTTGATGAATAGGTGAACTTTTACCATTTGAATAGTAAAAATTCGTTGAAGAACTAGAAAGTCTAAGCAATATTCAAATATATTAATCAAATATAGCTCTGGAAAGTGTTTCCAATAAGTCATAATTGAATATTATAATTGAATGTCTCAAAAAGTGGTTGCCTTTCGATGCAAATAATTGAGTATAACCCAAGATTTATTTCCCAAGAGCCTATACTTAATTACAATAATAAAGTATCATAAAATTAGTAGCCTTTAGATGCAAATACTCGCATATGATATTCAAATATGGACTTCAAGTTTTTCCTTTTAAACCTTATATTCAAGTATCATACTCGAACACCCCACCTTGTTTTCAATTTTGCCATATATGTTAATATATTACGGTAATACAAGTTTATATAGGTTGTAAAGGTACTTAGTTAGCTCTTGAATGTGAATGTATGTTCAATATTGATGATGAAATTCTAAATGGGGATGTGATATTATGTGAAAATGTGATTAAGGGAAAATGATACGATTATATTATGAAATAAAATCAAATTCAAGAAGATTGTTTGTTTGATAAAGTTCCTAAAGGAATAAAGTTAAGTTTGTAAATGGATAAAGTTACATGAGACACACAAGGTGGTTTAATTACTTTTGTTTATTTATCCTTGACATTATATATTATCTTTTGCTATAATTGTGATTATGAGTAATGTATAGAATATGAAAGAGTATAGGTAAGAATGAGTATTGGAATGTTCAATTAGAAAGTTGTAAGATATATATTTGTTAAGTAAATTATTTACTTACTGAGTTAATGATTCATTTTTTAATTATTTTATTTTTTTTAAATGTGCCTATTGAAACTTCTCCATCTCCACTAGTAATTTAAGAGTGAAAGTCTCCTTAAAACCTTGTGTTGTGCAACCAAACTCTAAGATAGCATGTAATTAAAAATGGGTCAAGCCTTGTAAATGGTTTTTGAACATGCTATAATATGAATTTTGATTGTAAATATTTTGAAATGTTTATAAAATATATTATTTTATAGAAATCCATGTGATAACATTAAGTCTTAGGTTAGTATAAGTTGGTGAAAATTAAGAAACAGGTTTCATGCTAGTGACAACTATATGAGTCATGACATGAGAATAGGATTCATATTTTTCCCTTTTAAGTTAAATATTCAAATACCCTTAATCTCAAGAAAGAAAGGTTTAATTATGATAAAAATTTTACCATGCTTGTCTAAAAGATTTGATGAGGATTAACATTTTTTTGACTTGATTAAGGATAAAGAAAAAGAATGAGAAGTTGAAGAGAGTTGAGAAGAATTTGGTGTTGGAGATTTGGAAGTTTAAGGAAATAAGGGGTGGCTAAAAAATTAGGGAGAAAAGAAATTAAGGATAAGGACATTTTTAAAAAGGTGTTCTAAATTTTCTTCATATTCAACTACCCACCTCTAATCACTTTCAACTTTTAAGCATTTCATTTCATCTACTTTTTCTTAACTATTTTATGTAAAGTTTTTACTTCAAAATTCATTCAATTAATTAATTTTTCTTTATTCAATTTTTCATCCACATTATTTTGTTATAATTTATCCATTCTATATAAAATTTTATTTTTATTATTATCATCATAATTAATTAATTATTTCCCTTATGAAATGAAATTCTATTTTTTTAAGGTGTAATATAAGGAAAGTAGGATTGAGCTCTTTCTTATTTACTTCCTTTCTATGCGAAAAAAAAATCTTATAAGAATTTTAACTTCTCACTGTTAATCAAAATCAATGATTTTAAATATTTTTCAAAAAATTCAAACACAATTACTTTCTGTAAAGTTTAATTTTTATAGAAAATTTTATTTTTAACGTCTACTAAACAACACATTATAAGCTTCATAGTTGTCACCTTTTCCGATTAAATTAATATTTTTTTTGCTAGAACTAAATGAATACTTAAGACAGTAATTTTATGCACGAGATAAGAGGCCAAGCAAGGAAGTATTATTATTATTATTATTATTATTATTATTATTATTATTAAACGTACCTCAAATTAAATCTTAGGAAATCATCCGTGTAACTCGTGAGATACAATATTGTATTACTAATATACTTGTTAGAGGTGCACCCTTTACACACGTTTATAGCTAAATTATTAATAAAGTAAATTACTAAATTGATACATAAAATTATAAAGATTTTAAATTAATTTTGAAACATATTTTAATACTAATTTAATATTATCTTTACTCCAAACTATACGCATACCATACTATATGTCTAACAACTTCGGGATGAGGCAAAAAATTAAGTTTTATTATAAAATTATTACTTAAAGAAATGATACGGATAACAATTCATTTGAAAGGGCAAAGAAATACTGCTTCAATTTCCTTTTTGACGACAAAAGTCAATGATAGCAGTCTCTGTCTCCGCGTTCGGCCTATTAAAGTACATGAAACCGCGTCTTCCACGTTTCTGTGACTCTGTCCAAAGAAAAGGTGTGAAAAAGGATGCCGTGCTCCGCACAAAGATAAAACACTAAATTATTAAAAATAAAAAATGCAATATGCATTTTAAAAATAAAAATCGAAATTAAATTTTAAATTTTTATTGAATTGAATGTTATATATTTATTTTAATCCTATCATCATATATTTAATTGATGATTTTTAATTTACATATTACATTTAATTTTAAATCTCATATTCACAAAGTTGCTATATTAAGAAAATAGTCATTGAATTGCTGACTTTATTAAAGTAATGTATAAAAGCAAAATTTGTGCTGCATGACTCGGCCCGCTAGCCGCCTGGCCCATTCATTAAATTATTTTCTAAATAACATTTGAAAAAGAACCGTTATTCATCCTCAAGCCTAGTAGATTATTGGATTGGATGCTTGTTCTTGTTCCTCGTCCCCTGCATCTAAGAATCTAATTCACGTTCTCCTAAAGAACTTGGATTTATTTAGGCTTTAAATCCAGCCCAGAACAAGTTTAGGGAAATAAAGGGTATATTTATTTACTATTTTTATTTTTGAAATTTATTTCTAAAATTTTTGTTTTAAAAATAAAAAATGAATTTAAAATATTTTAAAACTTATTTTTATGATAATTTTATAATTAAATAAAATTTTTATTTATTTACTTTATAAAACATCATCTATTTATTTTTAAAAAATAAAAATATATTGAAACATATATCGTTTCTTAAGTCCCACCTAACACACATTCAAAGAAATAAGTTTGAAACTTGTTGTCTATTTATTCTTTTTAAGAATAATTTTTTTTTTTTTAAAAAAAAATTATTTAATAAATTATTTTTAAAATATATTTTTAAAAATTATTTCTAAAATTCTTATTTTAAAAATAAAAAATAAGAATACATTTTAAATATTTTTTAAACTTTTTTATAATAAAAAATTATTTATTTATTTATTTCATTAAATATTATTTATTTATTATTTTTATATTAAAGGATAATTTACAAAAAAAAGATAAAAATATATCGAAACACGTTCAAAAATTACCGCTTCGTAAATTCCACCTCACTTTCGAGGAAAAGGATTCGAAACTTAATAATGTGAAGGGTCCTGGAAGCTGTCTTGCAAGGCTATTTTAAATATGAAGCAGAAATGGAGAGGGAACAGTAATAGAATTTGAAACTAAGATAAAGAAAGAGGTGAAATGGGGAGTTATCTTGATGAAAATTTTGGAGGGGTGAAGTCGAAGAACTCGTCGGAGGAGGCACTTCAGAAATGGCGGAAACTCTGTGGTTTTGTCAAAAATCACAAAAGGAGGTTTCGTTTTACTGCAAATCTCTCCAAGCGTTCCGAAGCAGCTATGATGCGTCAAAACAATCAGGTTATTATTATTTTGCTTTTGCTCAGCTGACTACATATAATCTTTTCACTTTTGACTAATTACTATAGCAAAACAGCCAAAATGGCAATAAACATTTACAAGTCTCGTGTTGAGGCTGAAATCTCACGCTTGCCAATTAGTATACAGATTCTGTGAAAAACCAGCGTGTATTGTACTCGTAGAGTTCTTCCAATCTTAAAAGGAAAGTTTTTTTTTTTTTTTTTCTTAACCCAGTAGTTGTGCAAGAGAAAAAGGAAACATGCACAGACAATAAAATGATTTTATTAACAAATATTCAATGATGGATCTCGACTTAATATTTTGAGGGCTGAATAACTTATGCAAAAATATTTCTAAAAATTTTTTTGCATGATTGCATGATATTAATCCATAATTTTTAGACCCTACCAAGCGCCGCAGCTGCAAAACAATTACGAGGAAGAAGCTTCTTGTAGCTGAACTAGCAATTTCTATTTGATTCTGCGGGTGTGGATAATCCAAAAGTCAATTATTTTCTAAGGAGGACTTGATGTTTTTGGCCTCATGCTCAGTCAGATTGCATTCGTAATATACTGCCTAAAAGCACGACTGTTACAATCATTTCGAGTTCTTATGTTTCTGCCAAATGATCAATTTCAAAAACCACGGGTGGGATGAGCACTTGTATTGTGTCCATATCCTTTATGAAAGATTGGCACGTAGGCTTTAGGTTATGAAATGCATTTCGTCATGCAGATGAGTTTGAACTTATACGTGGGTATTTTCCTAACAATGGGGTTCATAATACTTGTGAACAATGTCATTCCTCTGCTTTGTCAAAATAAAGTGACCAATTGAATACATCATCGCGCCGTGAAGTATCACTCAAAGACTCACCGTCTTTTTATTTCAGGATAAGCTGAGGATTGCAGTTTTGGTTTCAAAAGCCGCGCAACAATTTGTCTTAGGTGAGTTTCTTCGTTACTACTCCCTATATTTGTCCCTTTGAGATTCCACATATTTACTAGTCAGATGCCTGCAGGTGCGCCACCAAGTGATTACACTGTACCTCAGGAAGTTAAAGCTGCAGGCTTTGAGATCTGTGCTAATGAATTGGGGTCAATTGTTGAAGGCCATGATGTAAAGAAATTGAAATTTCATGGGGGTGTTAGCGGTGTTGCAGAGAAGCTTTCTACTTCAACCGACCAAAGGGCTGGGCAGTGATGCTAACTTACTGAACAAGAGACAAGAGATTTATGGAATCAATAAATTTATTGAGAGTGAAGCCCGGGGTTTCTGGGTGTTTGTTTGGGAAGCTCTTCAAGACATGACTCTCATGATCCTTGGTGTATGTGCATTTGTATCTCTATTAGTTGGCATATCAACTGAAGGATGGCCTCATGGGGCACATGATGGTCTTGGAATTGTTGCTAGTATATTACTGGTTGTGTTTGTGACAGCAACAAGTGATTATCGCCAATCATTACAATTCAAAGATTTAGACAAGGAGAAGAAAAAAATTGCCATCCAGGTCACAAGAAATGGATTTAGGCAGAAAATGTCAATATATGAATTACTTCCTGGTGACATTGTGCATCTTTCTATTGGAGACCAAGTCCCAGCAGACGGTCTATTTGTTGAAGGATTTTCTGTATCAATAGACGAGTCAAGTTTAACTGGAGAGAGTGAACCAGTGATGGTGAATTCTGGAAATCCTTTTCTTCTTTCTGGTACTAAGATCCAAGATGGATCATGCAAGATGTTGGTTACTACAGTTGGGATGAGGACCCAATGGGGTAAATTGATGGCAACTCTTAGTGAAGGTGGAGATGATGAAACCCCATTACAGGTGAAATTGAATGGGGTGGCAACTATTATTGGAAAGATAGGCCTGTTTTTTGCTGTTGTTACTTTTGCAATTTTGGTGCAAGGACTCAGTGAGCCGCAAACTCCAAGAAGGACAATTCTGGAGCTGGAACGGAGATGATGCATTGGAGATGTTGGAATTCTTTGCTGTGGCAGTTACTATCGTTGTTGTTGCTGTTCCGGAGGGTTTGCCATTAGCTGTGACATTGAGCCTTGCATTTGCCATGAAGAAGATGATGAATGACAAAGCCCTTGTCCGCCATTTGGCAGCTTGTGAGACAATGGGATCAGCCACAAGCATATGTAGTGACAAAACTGGGACACTTACAACCAACCACATGACTGTTGTGAAAACATGCATTTGCATGAACAGCCAGGAAGTGAGAAAGGATAAGGCTTCTGCTTTTTGCTCTGAAATCCCTGATTCTGCTGTGAAACTTCTGCGACAATCAATATTTAACAACACTGGAGGAGAAGTTGTGGTTAACAAAGATGGAAAACGTGAGATTTTGGGGACACCAACTGAGGCAGCAATATTGGAGTTTGGCTTGTCACTTGGTGGGGATTTTGGAGCAGAGAGAAAAGCCTGTCAACTTGTCAAAGTTGAGCCGTTCAACTCAACTAAGAAAAGGATGGGTGTAGTTGTGGAGCTTCCAGAAGGAGGTTTACGAGCCCACTGTAAAGGTGCTTCTGAGATAATTCTAGCTGCTTGTGACAAGGTGATCAACTCAAATGGTGAGGTGGTTCCCCTTAATGAAGCATCTATTAATCATCTTAAGGTTACAATCAACCAATTTGCTAATGAGGCGCTAAGAACTCTATGCCTTGCCTACATGGAACTGGAAAATGGTTTCTCTCCAGATGATCCCATCCCTCTTTCTGGCTACACTTGCATAGGAGTTGTTGGTATCAAAGATCCTGTTCGTCCTGGCGTGAAGGAGTCTGTTGCAGTTTGCCGAGCAGCTGGTATCACAGTGCGGATGGTCACAGGTGACAATATTAATACTGCGAAGGCTATTGCTCGGGAATGTGGGATTTTAACAGATGATGGCATAGCCATTGAAGGTCCAGACTTCAGAGAGAAGAGTGAGGAAGAAATGCTTAAACTGATTCCCAAAATTCAGGTGCTTCATACTTTCTAAAGTGCATAATATCTTCATTTTTCTTCTATTTAACTGTCTATATGCTTTATTCTTTCACTCACTCAACGTTTTATTTCTTGTTAGGTGATGGCTCGGTCCTCACCTCTAGACAAGCATACACTAGTGAAACACCTGCGTAACTCGTTACAGGAGGTTGTAGCCGTGACGGGTGATGGAACAAATGATGCCCCAGCCCTTCACGAAGCAGACATTGGACTAGCAATGGGAATTGCTGGAACCGAAGTAAGTGCCAAACCATGCTTTCTAGGTGCAAAATCATCCACTCATTTTAACCTGTCAAAGAGGGCATGTATATACTGTCAAATATTTGATCTCATACAAAGGAAAAGACCACGACATTGCATTAGAAGGCCAAAATCCAACTAATTTTGGGATTTGTGTGCAGGTGGCAAAAGAAAGTGCAGATGTCATTATTCTAGATGATAATTTCTCTACAATAGTGACAGTAGCCAAATGGGGACGCTCTGTTTACATAAATATTCAGAAATTTGTGCAGTTCCAGCTCACAGTTAATGTGGTTGCATTACTTGTGAACTTCACTTCAGCCTGCATGACAGGTTTGAAAGTTATCCTCGTATCATCCGCATATGCTATGATTTTACCTTTCTGTTTCATTCTTACGATTTTACATGCATTTGTTCTTCAGGAAGTGCACCGCTCACAGCAGTTCAACTTTTGTGGGTGAACATGATAATGGACACACTTGGAGCACTTGCCCTTGCAACCGAACCTCCAAATAACGAATTGATGAAGCGTTCACCAGTGGGACGGAAAGGGAATTTCATTAGCAATGTCATGTGGAGGAATATCTTAGGACAATCGCTTTATCAAGTCATGGTGATATGGTTTCTTCAATCAAGAGGAAAATGGATATTTTCCCTCAACGGTCCTGATTCTGATCTGATCTTAAACACACTTATTTTCAACTCATTTGTCTTCTGTCAGGTAAAACATTCTGAAAATGCCATCTGCCCCGAAATAAGTTGAAAATATTCTCTGTACTCCTGGTTTTTAGGACTGCCTAAGTAATTTCTGGGTATGCGATGCTTGTTTTTGCAGGTTTTCAATGAAATAAGCTCACGTGAAATGGAGGAAATAAATGTTTTCAAAGGCATATTGGATAATTACGTCTTCGTGGCCGTCATTAGTTGCACTGTTATCTTCCAAATCATCATTGTTGAATACCTTGGAACCTTTGCAAATACATCGCCCCTCACCTTGGTACAGTGGTTCGTCAGCATATTCACTGGACTTCTGGGCATGCCAATTGCGGCTGGCTTGAAGAAGATCCCTGTTTGAAGCGCGTAAATATAGAATTTTTATGTTCTTCTCCATTTTTAGAGCATTTATTAAGCATAGTTTTGGAAATCAGACCAGATTGACTGATGAACCAGCCATTAAGCCAGATTAGGGTCTTTGGATGGAAATATTTCTGAATTAATAAAAATAGGTCCAAATTGATATAAATCAGTCAAAACTGGAGTAAACCAGCCAAAAATCAATAGATTGGACTGATTTTTAAGTCTTTTTTAAAAATAATTTTTTTATAATTGATATGTAATATCTTTCTAATTTTATATGAATTGAATTTTTTCAATTATTTCTACCAACTTATTGATGCATTATTTATATTTTATTACTTTAAATATATATATTAATGGTGTATATATATAATTTATATTTTTAAGATTAAAATCAATTCAACTAATAAATTAATTGTTTAACTAATAAATTAGTAAAATGATATTTTATTTGGTTTAATGACTAGACTAATTTTAAAAATTACGAATGAAAGTGTCAAGACCCTAGTTCTTGTAAATTTGCCAACTCGGATACTACTGCACAATAGAACTACCCAAAAAAGCTTTTATTTATTTATTTATTTAATTTTTTTTGGGGGGGTAACTGCTTTATGATATTCTAGCCTTTGCCTGTGTAAAAATAACAGGTATCCTTTTATTTTTAAAAGAGCTGTTGTATATAAAATAATCATGAGTCAAGGCCTTACTCCCGTCATTTGGATGACCATATTAATTTATTATGAACACATTGGTTACATCATAAAGGCAACAAGTTATCATATACATCGGATGTTTATTAGCCCTCAAATTATATTCTCAGAATTATACATACTTGAGAGGAAAACGTGTAGATAATTAATTTTATTCTTCAGTCACGGAGATTCTCCCAGTTTCATATAGATGATACATCCAAAGAGGTTCAAGCAATTCCTTCGCACGGTGAAGATCCTTGTGTTCATCTCCGTGACTTTCTTCAGAAATCTCCCTCTCTATCCTAGGATATATTTCTTGCAGAGAAGACAACATCTTATCGCCCCAATTTCGATCATCATGATCAAATAACTTGAAACAGACAAAGTGCAAGAGCCCTAAGGATAGTTCAAACTCCTTTCTTTCTAGCCCAGACAGTGAAAAAGACAAGAAAACCACCCCAACTGCATCCATTATTTGGGAATTTCCTTTCAACAATATGATGACCATTGCCATAAGTCGATTGAATGCAGAAAACTTCCCTGCCTGAGAACAATTGTCATCCTCTTCATTTCTGACTTCATTCATTTCGGATAGCTCGGATTTGGCCACAATGGAGGGCCACCTTGGAAAGTGGAACTTCATTTTGTCAGATGGAGTAGAATGTTCCTCATCATCTCCAGCATGCTTTAGTATGTTATGAGAACTTAAGGCCAGAACCAAATCAGGAAGCCAAGGTTTTGCTGCTGAAACCAGACGTGATGCATATCCAGAGCCCAAGTACGATTCAATTGTAGTAATTAAATCAAGTAAGTCATTGGCAAGATCAAATGCTTTTGGTGGAGCTGTAGAAAATTCACAAGAATCTGTGAGTATCAGATTGAGTAACTTTGCCGCATAACTAGAAGAGCTCTTTAGACATAGAATTGTATCTTTTAGATCCTCTTCCTTAAATTTAATTTGATTACGGTATAGCTGCTCAAGTAACAATATGACTTGTTGTACACTTCGAGAAGTGTAATTTATAAATAACCCATGGTTGTGAGGAGCAGAACACATTGCAGTGGCATCAGCCATGAACTTGAGAATAGCCGTCAGCATCTTCATCTTACATATTGCTCCTTCTGGTTCACAGTGCACAGATCCTATGCAAATGTTTTAAGGGTATTAGTCGCAAGCAAAGGACAGGAAAAAAAACTAGAATATAATAACATAGCAATAATTGACATTCTCTATCCGGCATGCACGGTTCAACTGCAATTGGTTTAAATTTTAGCCAGTGAGCCACAAAGAAGCAACTTAACAAAATCCGCATGGAATACAATGTTCATAAGAAAAGAGAACTCTAAATATTGTCCACTCTAAACTAATAATTTCAATCAAGTACGAAAAACAAATCAAAGGAAGTCCGGTGGAGAAGACAGTTAGTGTACTTATTCTGAGATTCAGTATCCCCCCCCCCCCCCGGCCAAGAAAAGGGGTAAATCCTCTGAAAAGATGAAGTAAAAATGAACAGATAACGTTTATTTTGTTTCTTTCCCCTCTACGTAACTTACTCCCACATAATTGGTCAAAACAACCAGATTAATTTTCACACGTAATAAACAATACAACAAAGCAAACAGTTCCTTTTGCATGTTTATGTCATGTACATGCACAATGCATAATTTATTTTCTCCGTACAGTCACTCACCTTCATTACTTGAGTTGGAATCACCTGTAGGAGATAGCCTACGCCTTCGTGTGGGATTTTTTGCTGCTTTGGTGGTAGACAGCAAGTTATCTGAATCCGTTTTCTCATTTTGCATAGGGTCTGCCACACCAAGTAGTTTTTCTAAACAATTGAACACGTGATCTGTTGTCCTCTCTAAGATAGTCTGCTTGAAAGAAATTTAAAAGTGAAAAAACGATATAATTTACGCAACCCACAAAAACCCGGTAACAACACTACAAGCATTGCAATGGTTTGTAAGAGGACATTAGCACATAGAGAGGAATGTGTTAAAAGTCACTGTGAATTAAGTCCACAATCATGCTTAACACTGATCTAAAATACTCTTCTATAGACAAACCACCAGCAAATAATAATTAATCAACCGACGGACGTCACCAAAGAAGATGCAAAAAAAAATCAAATTCTATTTCAAACTTAAATTAATCACTAGGTTACTATATTTTTAGTAAGATTTACAGCGGAAAGCAAGATCCGAGTTCACTGTTTCGCTTGGGAACCGACGATGTTAACGTACATATCGAAAATACCTGAGAACAATACTTTGATTTTTTTATTTCAATCATTATATGTTCTTTACTCATTTGGAAATTCATAAATCTACAGTTGTTGGTTTTAAAATTTTAGAATAAAGAAAAAGAAATGCAGGGGCAAAATCATAATTGGAAAAATAATTGCAAGCGATAAACACGACGTTAAGAACTCTACCGAAAAAAAAATCTAATGAGAAAAGCTAAGTACATAAAAATGATGTGTGAAGAATCCTATGCGAAAATTGAGTAACCAGCATTTCTCATACAGGTTTATTTTAAACAAAACCAAACGTACATTAGAAAAACTATCCGGTAAGGATTCTACTTGCCTCAGAATGCGGCGTAGAGGATTCAGCCTTACTTGTCTTCTTGGCATCATTATTCCGAGTACTACTCGTGTAAACATTGTGAAGAGTCATCTGCAGAGCCAGAGCCATATATGCCAAGACAGGATAAGTGTCTATAAATTCGTAGTTCCCACAATGCACAATGCTGGCCTCAGAAATCATCTTGAGAGCCAAAAATGACATTTCCAAAGTTTGGGATCTCAGTGTAGCCTTTCGAGTTTCCTCATGCAGAAGCAAGTCTCTAATTTGCCAAGCTATCCCAACAGCAATTGAATAATCATCTACAAATGATTGCTTTCTGTTTATAACTTTAGATTTAATTGAAGATTTTCCAGAAGACTTAGATTTCTTTGCTTTTGTAAGAGAAACACCATGTGATGGCATGTCTGTACCAAATTTAACATGACAACGATAGGCAGTCTTATGCAAGAGGGCTCCGAAGACTTCTAACATGTCATCAAAACCACCTGATGAGAGCAACAACTTATGGGCAGACCTCAATTCAGCCTGGTGATCATCGCCTTCAGGTAAACCATGGCAGTCTGTGATGACAACCATGCACTTGTCAAGAACTTTATCAACATCATCGGGACAGACAGTAGAAACAATGTTAAATAAAGAAGATTGAGCTTGCCCCGTAGATGCTGTGGCAAGTAAGGCTTTCACATTCTCTCCAGCAAGTAACTCTTTGAGGGCATTTCTATAGCTTGATTCACTCACTAAGTCATCACATAAGTAGCCAGCAGCAGCAAGAAAACCCTCAATCTGATGTGCATCCAGCTTATCGGGTGACAGGATCAAGCTTATGAATATTTTGAACAGTTCCACAAGATGTTTTCTGGATGCTCCTTCTGAGATGGCAAACTTACAAAATCTTGCACCAGCTTTTGGAGACCTTCTTACAAGTGTAACACAGCGATTACAAGCCTCCTCAATTGATAATTTTGAGGGAAAGTATGTTGGTATAAGCAATTTTGTTATCTTCTGAGCTACAGAAGACTGATCACTGGCAAGCACAGACAATACTACGTCTAGCTCAACCACCTACAGAGATAGAAGTACAACCAGAAAACAGATCAAAACTGTTATGTTAACAAATCAGATACACTCGTTTCTAAAACAATTCTGTTTAAGAATACTATGTACCTTATTGAACTGAAAATTTCTCACATCATTTAGATATATAAGGAGATCTGCTGCAGCAACTCGTACTGTGAGGACATTGTCCAGTACTAGATGTTGAAGCCTTGGCAAAAGCACCTTAAGAATTTCATGAGACTGGGAATTACCGAGTAAGAATATAATGCCATTCAGCGTGGAAAGCCTAACCTCACTGCACACATCATGAGACATGTCATCAAATACTTTTGTTAGAATCTTTGTTATGGTTGGTGAAGGAATAATTTCCCAAAATAGATGAAGGATGCGACATGAACCCTCCACTGCTATGGTTCTCACTTCTGGGCAATCGTCAGTAAGTAATCTTTCCAATAAAAAGAACTGTTTATCAAGCAATGCATCTTTCTCTTCTTTAGTGGCATCAGGATCTTCAAGAGGGAACATGCCTAAAAGTAGATGCAAAGCATTCTGACGAACATTTGAGTTCGCAACCTATTGAAAAGAAGACAGATGAAAATGTCCATCAGTAGATACCATGATTATTAGGAACCTAACAACCCAACAAAATGTCTGACCTTTAGATCATCTGAATCAGCAAATTGTAAACATTAACTTGTCACAAATTTAATTAATGCCACCAAGCAGTATGTGTGTGTGTGTGTGTATATATATCATTCAGTGACTAGCCGTCAACAGCTGAAAGCATGGAACTTCAGAAAATTACTGTCAAGCATTCCTCTGCCCCACAGGCCAATTGTTCAGTTACATGTAAGACTAATAATTCATATTTTATGCCAAACACTAAGAGATCATGTGAAAGCTTAGATACTACGAGAGACTGCTTATAACACCATTGTAGACCATCGCCTCCACTTATTATTAAAATCACTTCATAGTGAAAGCCCTTAGTGTGTTACTGTCAATAAACATTACACAGTCTTTATGCAACTATCTTCTCAAATTCAACTTAAAGAAGATGCTATCTACAATAAAATAATCCTTGGCAGGTAACGACGGTGGCAACCATAGCTAAGGTCTAACAAGAAAGGAAGCTTGAGCAGATGTATAAGCTTATTTATATGTACCTGCAAAGACCTAAATATCACAGGCTCAGCCAGTCGAAAAAGTAATTTCTCAACCCCGTCAATGGTCCGCTGGTTGATAAAGCCTCCCAAAACCCTCCTTATATGCGAGGCAAAGGCTCCCGAGCTTGCATGTATTGCACTCTCAATCAAATCCTGCAAAAATCCGTCTTCAATTTCACTCTTTGAACCCCCTTCAGCAGTTTTCCAGGCCCGAAACAGAACATCCCCGTAAGCCTCCAACATGGACTTCCTTCCAAATGGTATCTGGGATCGAATCATTGCCAACAATTCCTTCGCTAGCTGATTACTTAACCCAAAAATGAATGCCAGGAACCGCCTCCCATCCTCAGTTTTCAAAAACAAGGGTGATATTATACACCTCATCAGCAAGAGCTTCAAATCCACAATACTCTCATCCTCAAAATCAAACAAACCAAACGCCTCTCGGAGCATATAAACCCTATGCACGTCGACCTTCTTCTTCAGCGTCAGTGATCTCGAGAGGAGAAAGGGGAGCGACTGTGAAATCAACGATTCCTTGCCAGGCAAATCATCCTTCCACCATTCTTCACACAAACACTCAATGGCCGACGATAAAACCGGATCCGATTCAAAAACAACCAAATTATCGTGCAATGCCTGAATACCGGGTAACAAATCGGGCGGAGAGAATGCATTTTGGGGATGCAAAACACATAACTGAACAATGTGAGCGAGAGTTTGAAGCTTCTCTAGAAGTGACTGCTTCTTCTCCTCAATATTGGAGACATTGGCTACCGCATCGGGTTCGGATCGGGTCTTGGATTGGCGCGAAGAGCGTCGGGGGCGCTTAGTGGGAGGAGAACGAGGGGACTTGGAGGGGCTAAGGCTAGTGGAATTTTGGTGCAGCAGCCTGCGGAAGGATTGGGCGGAGTTTATGATGGAATCGCAAAGAGAAGGTGGGAGGGAAGCAGAGAGTTCAGAAGAAGGCTTAATGCTATGAATGAGGGTTTTGAGGGTGGATTTTGAAGATTTAAGACTAAGCTTAGTGGCCGAAGAGAGAAATTCTTGGGCTGAAGTGTGTAGAGAGGAGCGGAGTCTCTTCTCCATCGCCGTTTCTAGTAGGAGTTACTCCGGTGAGTCCGCGGTTCAAACATGGAGCGGAATCTTCAGTGTTTTACGACTTCTGAGAATTAAGAGGGAGAAAATTCCGTTCCCTCCCATTTTCAAATTTTAATTTTCTTTTTATGATTTTGATATTCTTTTTGTCTTTTTTTTTTTTCTTTTGGGGTCATCGAGATTCAATGAGGAAAATGCTTTGATCTCTTCTAAATTTAAATTTAACTAGAATTTTTTCTCATTCGTTTGCAAGCATGCCTAATATTTTCTGTTATTGGTATAATAATGTTGCGTACGTAATAAAATACAAAAGTGTTATAAAGGTATTGAAATCGAATTTGTTGCTTCTATTTATTTACTTAATTGTTGTGTTTCCCCCTACCACATGTTAGCATTGCAATGCAAGTTTTCCCACCCAAAACTTTCAGCGAGCCTCCCAATCTTTTATCTTCTTCTATCGTGATTTCAACAATTCTTTTAATGCTTTTAAAATTCATTTTAACATTTTTTTATTCTTCAAATTCTTTTAGTATGTCAAAATTTTTCTTTTTTTCCTGCCATTACTCTCTCTTTCTTTCAACAATTCTTTTAATACTTTTAATATTTCTTTTAACAATTGTTTTATTGTTTTAATTCTTTTATTATATGTCAAAATTTCTCTTTCTTTTAACGATTCTTTTAATTCTTTTAAGATTTCTTTCATCTACCAGGAACTTCTACTCTTTTATTCTTTTAAAAATCCATAACTTCACCTTTTTATATTCATCGCGTGCTTTTGCTTCTCTATGTTTTATTCTTCCATAAGGCTCTTATCAAATTTCCTAATTTCTTCACTTGCTTCTCATTACTTCCTTTTTTAGCACTATAACTTCTTGTTGAAGCATTATGAAAGTTTTCACTTTTTCTTCCTCATTTCTTCATTTTCACTTCCCGTCGTTTTAGTTCTAGATCTTCTTTTCCATTCTTTTAATTCTTTTAATATTTTTGTTTGTCTTCTTGATAAGAGGCTAATTGCAATCCAGTAAGGAGTTCTACTATAACCATTTTGTCTGTTGTAACCAAATTACCTGAAGATTCATCTCTTCTGAAGATCAGTGAAGATCTCTGTTGCATTATGCATGAAGAAAAATTGGGGGTAAGTAATATGATGTTTTTTTAATTGAAAATTAAAAGTCTAAGCTTCAAATTTCAATTTAATGTAAACTCCTCTTTTTGGGAGACCAAAAAATTGTAAGAATGCATGCATAAAAATAAAAAATAACGGGGGGTAAGTGATATGATGTTGTTTAGTTTGAATTTAAAATTGAAAACTTCAATTTATTGAGTGACATATTTTTTATTATAATTATAATTATAATTGTAATTATCATTATATAATAATTATTATTATGAACATGAATTATGAAGTGACATGAAATATAAATAAATATATAAAATATATAGAAATATAAATACATAAATTTAAATTATGTAATATAAAAGTATATAACTATAAAGTATAAGATTTAAATTTAAATTAAATTTTCCTATTTTATGATTTTTAAGTTTATTTAGTACGTGCAATTTTAGGAAATGTTATTCTATACTTGAGTTAATTTTTCCAGCTACTGATTTGATATCTTTTAGTTGCTCGAAGACTAGACCTTTTTTAATGAAAAAATTTTACCTCTCTTCTCTATATTTAAGTGTTTTATCCTCCTTTCCCTTCTTTTTTGAAGGAGCTCAAGGTATTGTTATGTTATTAAAAAGTTGTGCTTGGTTTGTCTTCTTTGTGATTTCTATTTTTGCTAGAAATGGCTTTGAGGTGAGTTGTTCTTAGTTTAAGGGCTTTATTTCTTTTGATTTTGCTAATAATCATGTTGTTTTGTTTATTTTTGGTATTGTATGAGTATGGTGTATGTATTAGCACTTCATTCTTAGACAATCAGAAGTGAAAAGGTCTATATTATTGCCTTTACTAACCGATGCTTAAGTATGGTTTGTGTTGAACTTAAGAATCGTGGAGTGTTGCTTCATATATTTTAGTATTTGCACATGCGTGTGGTTTAGAACTTTAATTTTTTGTAAAAGCAAATGATGATACAAAAGTAAGTGTATTTAGTTATGAATGTTTGGATAACTATAGGTATTTATACTTCTACAGCTTTAATCTTCCAAACTAATTAAGCGAGGAATCTATGTGTGTGAGTATTATTTAATAATTAATTGAGGATGAATTTTATAAGGTATTTCTAGGATGTCTACATTTAGAAATTACTATCTATCTTCACATAGATAATGTCTAAAGCGCTGGTTTCAATCATCTTGTGCTTTAATTTTTAGTTAGCATGGATTTTTATATAGTGGGGGGAGATGTCTTATATATTAGTTGAGACATGTACGGGTCTTAGGTATATGTCATAACTATTAGGATTGATTTTTTGCAGTTGTGCTAGAAACAATGAAAATTGCACTTTCATAAGCAAGCTCTCGCCTGACCTAGATGAGACTTTAAGGATTAAAGTAAGAATTGTCTACATGTAGTATAAATTACTTTCAAAGTACTTAAGTGAAGTTTCTTGCATTAATATGGTCCTCTTAGATAACTAGGTAATGGAAACATTGCATAATAGATTAAAAAGTCCAACTTAATAATTTATTATAGTGTCATATTGAATGATGTGTGTATGAGTTAATTCTAGGACATGGTTGCATGTGAATAATTTAATGTAATGATATGTGTAAAACAAAAAAATTTAAGCACACGTGTTTAGAAGAGGTTTAGTTTATTGACATAAGTCTATTTTAGCTAAAGGGTGATGTTATATGATTTTAAATTTTCATGTTGCATTAAATGATAGGCTATATAGAGCAACTCAACATCAATATAAAATTAGTTTCAAGCAAAGCACAAACATAAGACCATATGAAACTGACATTGATCTCTTTGGCTTTGAGTTTGTTGCATTTGAAGATGTCTACCTACAGAGGATTCTAAGGTATTATTTATTTAGTAAGTTTAAACTTTGATGTATATTATATTTTTGTAAGTTTTTCAATACAAGTTATTATTAATATATATTGATAGTGTGTAGTGACACTTTGCTACAAAGACATTATTAGTGAGGTAGTAAACTTCCAACTTGTTTAAAAAGGTGTTAGAAAAAATAATGCTAGGAGAAAAATGCAAATGCTTTTACAAAATGAGAGGTATGTATATGCATTTGAGATTAATGCTATATATAAAGGGATTTTACTCTAATGTTTGAGTTGATAGTGAGAGGCAATTAAACTATACTTTATGGGGTGACTTAGTTGATGCAACTATCGTTGAGCTAACTAAGCTAACTACCATAACTGGCACTAATATAGTCATCATTATTCGTCTAGGTAGAAAAACATAATTGACAAGCAAAAACTCTATTTTCTTTTTAATACCATGATAATCTGATAGGTTGTTGTATTATTGTTTTGTTAATGACTAATAATGTAATTTTTTATTTTTTATTTTTTTACCAATGTAGATAATGTTATGTTGACTAATTCTTTAAGTACTACCAAGGTCATGTTTAATCCTCCTATTCCTAAAGTTGATCAATTCAAGTAAGGGTGTGTGCACTAGACTATGAAATAAATTGGGGTTGACATTCATTGCATGTTCATATTTAGGTTTTGTTTATCTTTATGAAAAACATTTATGTAGGAATATAATTATAAATTATTAAGGTTGCAAAAAATATTCTATGTGGTGAAAGATAATCTTTTTTTTTAAAAGAAGATGTTATTTTTCTCTATTATTATAACTCTGAGTATTATTTTTTTAACAATAAGGTATAAAAACAATATATCATTCTTGTATTCATATATGAGTATATGAAATTTTTCTGTAGAAAATATCTTTTAGAAAATAAATGGATTCTTAAATTACATATTCAATATGCATATATCTCACAAGCTAATTAAAATTATTCTAAGGGTTACATGTAATAACTATAAGCCTTGGAACATTTCTCACCATATCTCTTTTCAATTTCCATCATTTGTCCTCATATAGACAATTTATCTATGTAGAATATTTTGCCATCTTCATTATATATGGAGAATATGAATTTGGACTAGGATGAGAGATTGGGGTTGGGAAACAAACTTAATATTTTGTGCTAACTCAAAATTCCTATATAGTAAAACTTATTCCTTCTCATTGATAAATTCATGCTTAGGTTCAACTTCATTATATTTTTCTATTTTCAATATTAATTACATGTACTATTATGAATATATAGGCTTTACTTTTTAGGTGAATCTTCAACAAGTCATACTTGTAGTTTTTTGTCTATATCAACATATATTATCACATGGTTGAATCATTAAATGAAATTATTAGACCTGGTTGTATGAATTCTTAACTATGTTTTTCATTACTAAAGAATTGTGTGCATGAAATTAGTAAAAAAGATATGTTATTTGTTGCACTAAGATGGATAAGTTGTTTACTATACATGTAAAAGTGTTTCTGAATTGGATTTCAACAATATGTGAACTTGGTTTTTTGCTTGTGTAGGCATATGCCATTTTTGTGAGTTTTATCAATCACTATTTTGTGCGCATGGCTATTTTGCTACTCAATATCATGAACTATATGCATTTAATGTCTTGCAAACTAGTTTCTAGAGACATATGTGGTGTTGCATTATGAAGTATTTTTTTATTTTGGTTAAACTTTAACATAGCATTGAACTTAAAATTTCAGGCTTTAAAATTTAAAGGAATTTTTTACTATTAATTCAAAAAAAATTAGATGTTCATTGCATGTTCATTTTATATAAATTTGTTATAACATTATTATTGTTTGTGTGTAAAGAATATACTTTTGGTTTACAGGCTTAAGTTGCCTAATTTCAGCCTCTCACAAAAATTAAGTCAATCTTCTTTTAGCCAAGCAAGCTCATTAACAAGGAAATCTATCTTGACAGGGACAATTGATGCACATGGAAGTATACAGAAGGAATAGAAATGTTATGGACAGAATGCAATATACATTGTTTGCACGTTAATGATAAAAGTTTCAGAGGTACTTGGATTAAACAATATTATCTCACTTGTATTAAAAATATCACAACTGCCTCATTTCCTTTATACAGCAAAATGCTATCATTTTCCCCATGTTTTAACATGGCATAGTCATTTGGGTTAGTTATAATCCTAGAATTTAAGATGGCTTGTTTCATGGTGCATAAAATGGAAGATTTCCATTTTGATTCTTTTTTTACTTTTAATTAAAATATAAACATGGAATTCTATGAGCATTTGGATCAGTTCTAAATATTAATTGGAATATTTTGTTTGCTTTGGTAATTTTTTAACTTTTATCAATTAGAGGAGACTAAAATCCAAAACTTGAAATGGGCAGTTATAATAATCTAGGCTATTTCCATTGGAATACATAATTACAAAATAATTATAATGGAGCATGGTTGCCTTGATATCCAAAAGGCTCTTGCTTTTTTTGCATTCATTACGACGCTATTGTGATACACCAAATGTTAAGTTTGTGTTGATTTATAAGTCACATGATAAGTGGTATCTATAGTTTTTTCACTCTAATATTTTGCTTGTTCTATTCATCTCGATTATGTTTTGTCTTTCTAGCTTTATAAAAAAATTATCTTTTTTCAATTATGATATGGCATCTATAGATATATGTAGCAACTTATTTGGAGAAAGCAGCAACTTATCTGGAGAAAGTAGCAAGTTATGTCCTTCCCTAGAACATTTTCATTGATTTTTTATTTCCATACTCCTTTTGGATGAACATTAATAAATGCAACGTGCCATTCAGCGAAAATGTAGGCCACATCACTAACCTTTTCTCATTAACAATTTTTTACTATTATTTTAACTTTACATTCTTTATGCCTTTATCAGATGATGAATTTGGTACTATTATTTACACAATAAGTTAATTATAGCTATCATTTTTTTAAGAATCTTTCTATGGAGGCATGATATATAAGCTTTATGAATATCCATACCATCACGTTATTTTGATTGGGGAGATGCGTTATCAACTTCGAGTATGAACTCATTACCACATAAGTGTTGTAATTACTCAATTATCCTTTTCCTTTCCATATATATGATTTGAGTAAATGTCATATGCAATGCAAATTTTCTTTAGTGAGGGCAGCTGCTAATATAGCACTTTCATTTCAAGTTGCATTCATTAAAAGTGCTTTTATTTGGAGTTTTTATTATAAAATTGAAACTTGCAATTTCTAATGTTATTATTTTTGAAATTATACATTTCAAAATAAATATTCAAACCTTTATTTCAATGGCATTGGAAGTTTTTTAATTTTATATTATATTAATATTTTTATATATTTAAAATAAACTAACATATGGTCATGCAAATGCATGAGTTTTTAACTAGCTTATTTTCTAGTTATATATTTAAAATTATAAAAAAATAAAATTTTAAAACACTTTACACATGTCATAAGACCTTACCAAACTGATAATTGATATATATTTAATTTAATTGAAATATGACATTTAAGATTTATTATGAAATTTAATAAGTAGTACATTTGTGCAAGTATATGCGCAATAAATAATTTTAAAAGTTAAATCTCACAAAAAATTATCCTAATACTTTTAAATACTAAAATTGTCTTGAATTGATTTTATTTAAAAATAATTAAAAATAAGAATTTAAATGAACAAAATAAAATTAAATAAAAATAAAAAATCAAATCTTAAATTGAAGTGGAATGAAAAATATAAATTTATAAAAAAAATAAAAAAAATCTTAGGCTCTATAATTTCATTTATTTTGAGTGAATTAAATTTATAAATTCTTATTGCTCATCACCAAATTTTATTGCCAATCAATATTCTAATATATACATCTCACCCTCTTCCGATAGATGAATCTTATATTCTTTTAACTCAAAATATTATATTTTTATGTGAATTAAAAATTAAAAAAAACTTATCAAGCATAAGTATTATTAATATTAAGATTATACTTGTAATGTAGATATATTTCTATTCCACATTAAACAAGTATCACCTATTTAAGAGTTTATGATATAAATTTTTTTCCAATACTCATTCAAATGATAAATTGACTCATAAATCTCAAAATTGTAGGCTAGACAATTCAAAATATATTGAAGATTAGAATAGCTAAACAATAAGTAATGATGAATAACAATAAAAAATTTCAAAAATTAATCCATTAAAAAATAGAATCCATTATAGCCCTAAGATTAAAGGTATCTAGTTCATGATTGAAAAATCAAAGAACATTATAATAAAAGAAATAAAATAAATATGGAAAAAATCCAAATGCTAAAGATGAATAGACAACATCAACTACTTCGAGATGATGTGCAATTACTCTTTATGATGTGTCACCTAAATCTCCTTTGATCCTCTTTTTATACTAAGAAAAATGTTAACCTCTAGATACTTTACTTTCTATGTTATTTTTCTATCCTAAACTTCACTCCAATTTTTTTTTCTTTTAGCATTTTATTCCCTATAAATAAATTTAAATATTAAGTGTAAAATATAATCGAAAGATAAAAATATATTACTAAACTATTTAAAATAGATACAAAAAATCTAAAATTATGAATTGATATCAAATACCCCTAAACCAAAAATTTGTACATCCTTAAACAAAAAAAAATTAAAAACAAAACATCACATCCTAATTGCCTTAAAGATTTTCACAAAGATATGATTCAAAGATTATTTAAAACACTAAAAACAAAAAAACAAAATTCCTATGCTAACAACATTTCATAATGAAATTTGAATTATGTATGTAGTTAATCACAAGTTTCAAACATGCCACTTAATTAAAATTATACAAACCAATGAATGTTTAAAGTATGGTCAAATATTCTAAATATTCCATAGGTTTGCATTTCATAACTTTTTCAGTCTTCACTAATATAAACAAACATATCAATTTTGATTAATAAGACTTATTTAGTATGTAATGTCAAGTTAGTGTATTAGCTAACAAATAAAAGGAAAGAAAAAAAATTCTATCAAAATCAATCGAGCTAGTAATGACACACATAATAGAACTCAATCAACTTTTTCTATCTTTAGAAAGTAGATCATTTTTTAAACTTTTTTCACATTCTTTTTTTTACAAATAAAAATAATTATGGCCTTTTTTTTTTCAAGTTGCCATTTTCTCATGATTTACAACTTAAAGTTTTTTCCATTACATTTATTCCACTCAAATAACACATTTGCACATTAGAGCTCTCCTAAATAGTAAATTCATGGTTTTTTAGTTTAATTAAGGTTAAA
This sequence comes from Sindora glabra, assembly GCA_020226215.1. Classification (NCBI taxonomy): domain Eukaryota; kingdom Viridiplantae; phylum Streptophyta; class Magnoliopsida; order Fabales; family Fabaceae; genus Sindora; species Sindora glabra. The sequence continues at coordinate 7,242,720 of CM035236.1, forward strand.
CTATAAGGGTTATAAGAAAGAAATTTGAATAGTGATAAAGAAAATTTATAAGAAGGCTTAAAAAAGGTGATTAATGATATCAATACAACAAGGTTGGCTTGAAAGGTTCGAAAGGTTCAAACAAACTAAAAAAGGCCTAAATCATATCTAAATCAATATGCAATCTACAATTTTACCCAAAAAGTTAATCTAACAAGTTCTAGGATGCCTAAAAAATGAAATTGATGTTTTTATAAAACTCATATAATTCTTCATTAAAAGGCAAACAATTCACCTAATCACAACATAAAGTGCTCATATAGATTTTTCATTCATGATTAAAATGAAATTAATAAAGGAATCCATCAATTAATAAAATATGCACCTATCATTCTTTTCAAATCACATTTCCTTCCAATCAAGAATCTATATTGACTTATGATTATAAAAGGAAGTAACATTAAAACAAGAAACATAATTTTTTTGAATTTTGAATTTTTTTATTTTTTAATGCAAGAACATATCAAAAACATGAAAAAAGTAAAATTAATAGAAAAATAGCTATCAGAAAATAGTAACAATGTAACTAAAATTGAATATTCCTCATTCCTAAGCTTAAACTTAACCTTAAGAAATTTCTTTATTTTTGCAATCATTGGGGTTCATTACAATGTGCTTATAACATTAAATATTATAACATTAAAGAACTATAATCCATAGTTAAACAAATTCTCCTAATAGTAATAATAAAAATGAAAAACATAGTAGTAAAAGAAAGAGAACAAGACAACTAAACAAAAAATAAATAACTAAAAAGCAAAACTAACAAAAACAAAAAGTGTAGTTCTAATTTAAAGTATTTAACTTAACTTATAACCTTTACTTAGATTAAAATGGATGAAGGTAAATTTTTTGTGATCAATAACTGTGCTTAAGAAATGTTTTAACCATTCTCTTATGTTTACCATTGCTCAATCTTTTCCTTGTATGGTTTAGCATTTTTATAAACATTCAATTAGAACTCATTTAATTTATTGATCACATCAACTTTAAGGCATGTCTCATTCTTGCTTGGCAACTCTGTTTCCTTAAACACATCACACTTCATTACTTGATCTTGAACTTTCATAGTAAGCTTACCTTTTTACACATTTACAATTTTACTTATAACTAAAAATGGTTTACCTAGTATGATTAGTTTGCCTTTGTCTTTTTTCATGTCTAAGACTATGAATTTTATAGGTAAAATCAAGCTCCCAACTTTTACCAAAACATCTTCAAGCACTCATCTTGGATGTTTCAATGAATGATCAATAAATTACAATGTCATTATGATTGTCTTGGCTTTTCCAAAGCCTTATTTTTTTAATACAAACAAAGGCATTTGATTAATGCTTGCCTTTAAATCATGAAGAGCTTTACCAAAATGCTAATTCCTAATAGAGCATTGTATCATAAAACTCCTTTGATCTTTCAATTAAGAAGGAAGTTTCTTTTGTAAAACAGTATTACACTTCTTAGTAAGTGCTATAATCTCACTAATTTCTAAACGACTATTTTTCGTTAATATTTCTTTCATGAATTTAGCATAACTAGGCATTTATTCTAAAGCATTAGCCAAAAGAATGTAGATATGTAATTTTTTTGAAAAATTTTAAAAATTACTTATCTTTCTTATGTTGCTAAAGTCTATATGGAAAGAAAAGTGGCAGATTAAAAGGCTCTTGTTTTATAGGCTTTGATAATAAAGCTTTTTCATGAGTTATTGCTAGGTTTGTATCAAAGTCACAAGTTGCACTTTTCTCATTTTGAGTTTATTTTCTAGTAACTACAACTTTAGGGAGTTATTTTCCACTTCTTAGTGTTATAATATTATAATGCTCCATCCTTTCCTTGTTAAGGTTTTCTTTAGTGTTGCTTGGCAAGGAACCTATTTGGCAATTATCCAATACACTAGATAATTATCCAATCCGTACCTCCATATCACAAATAGAAGTTATTTGATTCTAAATAATAGTGTTAGTCTTGGCTATATACTGAGCAAACATCTTTTTCAAGGATGGTTTTTTTCTTTTATGTTAGCAATGGTTGAGTAAATCCCAGTGGGTAGATAGGTGGCTTCAATAAGGATGTAGCTTCTTGGTTATTATTCCAATAAAAGTTTGGATGATTCTTCCTCTCTAGATTATAAAAATTTGAGTATAGATTGTTTTGGTGCCTATTATGATTAGCTACAAGTTGAACTGATTTAACATTGATTAGGCACTTTACTTGAACATAATTCTCTCCATAAATGTCACAAACTACCTTTTAATTGAATGAACTTCCATTATATCAACCTTTTTAGATAACATGGCAACTTAAGCAAATAAGGCTAAAATAGCATCAAGCTCATGAACTCCAGTAACCTTTCATAATGCTAATCTTTCTAAAGGCCATTAATAGTTATTTGTAGCCATTTCATCTAATAAATCATATGCCTTATCAATTAACTTTCCCATGAAAGCACCTTTTGCTACTGCATCAATTGTTGTTTTTGTTAGCCCTATTAAGCCATTATAAAATGTTTAAACTTGAAACCATTTTGTAGCCTATGATATGGGCATATTTTAAATAGATCTTTGTATCTTTCTCATGCTTTATAAAGGATTCAAAATCATATTGCATAAAATAAATAATGTCATTCCTCATCTTTATAGTTTTAGCTAGTAAGAAGAACTTAGGTAAAAATTTCTAAGCTAAATCATCCTAAGTAGTGATTAATCTTGAAGAAAGAGAAGTTAAGGAATGAAAATGGAAATAGACAACATCTAATAGCATCATTTAATATTCCATTATGTTTAATACTATCATATATCTCTAAAAAATTTGTGACATAAGTATTAGGATTATCATTAGGTAGTCCCCCAAATTGCACTAAAGTTTGAATCATTTGAATGATCACAAGCTTAATTTCAAAATTGTTAGCTTGGATTGTAAGTGAGCTAATGCTTGAATAGATGCCATCAATTAAAGGTATAGTAACTAGAGGTACGGTATAACCTCTCAAACTTTCTGATCTTTACCTATCATAGTGGAATTAAAATCTAACTTTCTTCTTTCATTTTTAATATCTAGCAAAGTTTTGTCAATTTCTTGATTCAATAACACTAACTCTTGATTTTTCAATCTAGTTTGCATACACAACGAAAACAATACCTAAAAAATAATATGAACTAAAAAAATAAATTAAAATAAAATTAAAAAATTAGAAATTTAAATTGAAATTAAATTCAAATTGTCTTAATATTAATAAATTTTAAAAAAAACTCCAACAATAATACTAAAAACTCCTTAGTGAAATTTAACAATGAACATATTTATGTAAGTATAAATGATTAATAAGTAATATAATGAATAATTTCAAAGGTTAAATCCCATATTGGATTCATTCTGACACTAATAAATATTAAATTTTCTTAAATTGATTTTATTTAAAAAAATTAAAAATAGAAATTTGAATGAACATAAAAATAAAAATAATCAAATCTTAAAATTCAAGTAGAATAAAAAATATAATTTATAAAATCAAGAAAGCATCCTAAGGCTTATAATTTCACCCATTTTAAATGAATTAAATTTATAATTTTCTAATGATCATCACCAAATGAATCTTCATATTCTTTTAACTTAAAACACTATATTCCTATATGAATTGAAAATTAAAAAAACTCATTAAGTATAAGTATTATCAAGATTGTACTTGCAGTATAGATATATTCCTATTTCATATTAAAGAAGTATCACTTATTCAAGAGTCTTTGATTTGAACTTTCTTTTCTAACACTCTTTCAAAATTTCAAAATTGTGTGCCAGACAATTCAAAGAAAATTTAAGATCAAAATAAGTAAATAATAAGGAATGGTGAATGACGATAGAATTTTTCAAGAATTAATCCATCAAAAAATAAGATTCCATTATAACTCCAAGATAAAAAGTATTTAGTTCATGATTGAAAATTTAAAGAACATCATAATAAAAAGAAATAAAGTAAACATGAAAAAAATGCTAAAGAAGAATAGACTGACATCAAACTACCTGTGAGATGATGTATGGCTACTTTATGTATTATGCTACCTAAATCTCCTTTAATCCTCCTTTTACACTAGGAAAAATGCCGACCTCTAAATACTTTGCATTCAAGTTACTTTCCCATCTCAAACGTCATTCCAAATTTCTTTTCCTTTTAGCATCTTATTCCTACAAATAAATTTAAATGTTTAGTGCAAAATATAATTAAAAGATAAAAATATACAACTAAATTATTTAAAATAAATGAAAATAATTATCTAAAATTATAAATTTATTAGGATCCATTTTTTAGATCAAATAAGAAGGAGTTAATTATATATCTAAATACTATCACATAATATTAATAACCAATGTTTGTTGCAAAAATAAGATAGGATAATAATATTCCATTTAAAGCATTTTGGGCTATTTCTATGGTGTCTTTAGGGTTTTTGAACCCAAGGTGAGTTAGCAAAGTTTAAGCTATTATATTACAACAATCCTATTTTAATGATTCCCTTATTAAAATGCTTTTTTGATTAAAGGGATAAATTTGCAATGTAAAAGTTACAAAATTTTGAAAATAATTCCTAAGAAAGTAGATTTTGTTACGTGCGATGGTTATATGGCACTAATTTGATAGCACATGCCTTTTTTATAAGTGAAAAATAATTTCATAAGCTATACTTGTATAAGTTGTTTTACTACAATTAATACATCAGGTGAAAGATAAATAAAATTTAGCACCACCTATTATAATAATAATTAATGAAGCAAAAATTATTATCATCTTTTCAATAATATTTAATATCACCTAAGTAGCTATTTGAATAGTAAGTTACTTATTGAAATATTCACTAGATTTTAGTGCATAAATGGTTATATGATAAAGTATATAATGAAATATTTATTTAAGAAATAATTGTTAATATCAATGAAATAGTGAAATTGTATAATAATTATTGAAAATAAGAATTCAATTATAAAAATGTTGAATAAGATATAAAAATAATTAATAATAGCGAAATAAGAAATAAAAAAAATAACTTTAATAATCAATGAAATAAATAAAAATAACAAGTAATAAAAATAAAAGAAAAATATAATATATCCTCTTCAAATTTAGAGTTATAAGACTTTGTCTTCTTCAATTTTAAAAATTTAAGAATTACTCCTTCAAATTTTAAAGAATTTAGTAACGTTTATTATTTACTTGATCAATTATTTTATCAAATTATGAAATTTTTTCATAAATTTTTAAATAAAAATTTCAACATTATAGAATATTAATTTAATTTTATTTATTCACATATAATTTTAGACCACATTTATAAGCATTAAATTAAAATTTTATATTTAAAATTTCATATATAATTAAATTTCTATTAAATATATAATATGAAAATTATATATAAAAATAAAAAATATTATTATATTATAATTTTTATTTAAAACTTCAAAGAAATGAAATATAAAAATAAAATATAAGATAACTTTATTAGAACTCAATGTGTAAAAATGAAACATAAAAGTAAACTAGCGCCTCCTTTGATTAACGGCATCAATTTTTAGAAGTAGAAACTTGAGAACTAACTAATTAATTAATTAATATATATATAGAAAGAGAGAGAGATATAGAGAGAGAGAGAGAGTCGGCTAATTAAATTTCTTCATAATTAAGTCAAATGATGATCGAGACAAATAACTTGGTAAGCTAATTAAATTTCTTTATGATTAAGTCAAACGATGATCGAGGCAAATGACTTGGTAAGCAAACAACCATCATTTTCAAAGTTTTATTAGTTACATTTGTAATTTTTCCATTTTCATATAAATTATAAGATTTCTATATTTTATATTAATCATGAAATTTCTTACTTTTTTAAAAAAATTTTACAAGTTATAATTTGTTATGTGTCAATTTATCATTTCTTTTTTATTTATCTTTTAATATTAAATTAATTTCTAATAAAAATTTATATTTGAATTATTTTTTATCTATTATTAGAATTTATAAATACAATTCTAATTTCATAAAAAGTTCCTCAAAAAACTCTTCAAATTATGTTTATATTTATTTATTTTTCTTCTACACCTTGTTATCATTTTCTTTAATGTAAAAACTTTTATCTTTATATTTTTTTTCTTTTTTATAAGATCTTACTACATTTACCTTATTGTAACTACTTAGCAATATTTCTATCATACAAGTTCTTTTTTATAATTTATTTTACATTTTTTATATTCTTCTTGTCCAATTTTATAAGATCTTACTATTTTTACCCTTTTGTAGCTACTTAGCAATATTTCTACCATACAAAATTTTTTCACAATTTATTTTACATTTTTTATACTTTTGTTGTCCAATTTTATAAGATTTTACCATTTTTAACTACTTAGCAATACTTCTACTATATAAATTATTTTTTTACAATTTATTTTCCATTTTTTATACTTTTATTGTCCAATTTGATTGTCCATTTTTGGTTTTGAATGTTTTATTTCATTGGATTTCTATTTTTTTAAAGATTTGTAACTTAATCCATTCTCATTATTTTACTAGATTTTTTATGTATAAAAATTGCAATTGTATATTTTTTATAATTTATTTTATTAAATAAATTTTTAATTATTTTACACACTTTTTAATAGGAGAAAATAGTTACATTTTTTTTAGGAAAATTGTGAGAGAACTACTTATAAGATACTATTTTTTAAATTTTTTACAAATTTGCAATTAAACGTGATAAATTTGCAAATGAACTCAATAGTATTTTTTATTTTAAAATTTAAAAGTCATTTTACCTTCATTTGATTTTATTTGAAATTTTTTTATTTTTTTAATATCAATTAATTTAAATAAATTTTTTTTATCTTTATCTTCATCACATTTTAGAACTAATTTAAAATTTGTAAACTCTTATCTATAATGCACTTTCTTTTCATATATATTTTATAAAATTTCTATTTGTCTGCATATTCTCTCTAAAAAGTTTAAATTTGGTATTTGACAATATTTTTCACTAAATAATATATAATTATTTATCTTCGTTTATTTTTACTAGTATTTTTTTTTATAAATTTATGGTTTTGTAGGCATAATTGATCATCATTTTTAAGAAAATAGCATTCATAATATTATTGTGTATCTATATTGAGTTTTTTTTTTCAAAATTTTAGAAGCAGCTTTTTTGGTTAATTTTTATTGTAATATAAATTTTATAAAAACACTTAAATATGAGTTCTTTATTAGTATTTTCCTATTGAAAGTTATTCCTTTCTTTCATATAAATTAAAAAATAAAAATATTTGATATTAAAATACTTAAATTTTAGTCAATAAATAGATAGTAATTTATGAATTATATTTAATGAGTTATTTGTAATACAAAATTATTATTTTAAAAGTTTGTTTTATGATACACTAATATGATAAACAAAAAGTTTATTATCATTAAAAATATATTCTTATTATAAATTATGTTATAAAATATTAATATTAATGATAATAATTATCTTAAAAATGGTATTTAATTAATACAATTTTTGAATTTAAAATCAAATTTTTTGGTAAAATAAATTTAAAATTAATTATCTATTTGAATACTAAATTAAATGTATGGTGAGATAATTTTTTTCCTTTTTTTAAATTACTCTCAATTTTTATTTTATTAAATACTTTTCTTTTAACTATCTTCTTTTACAAAAATTTTATTTTTTTGGTTATTTTTCAAAAGTATTTTTAAATGTTCCTAATTTTATTTTCCCATTTTATCTTGATTTTTTTTCATTTTTCTCCTACATAGATTTTTTTTTGAGATTTTATAATTGTTACTATTTATGAAATATTTATATTTTGAAATTTTTCATTAAATGAAATTATTACTCACTTACAAATTTATGACCTAGGATTGTAGATATATAAATGAATTTTTTTAAAAAATTACTATACTTTAACTTTGGTTTAACTTATGAGTAATCAAAAGTAAAAAAAAATTATATTTATTTTATTTGATCAAATATGTATAAAAGAATTTATAAATTCAGTTTTTTTTGTTGTATTAGAACATCAAATTTAATTATTTAATGATATTCATGTAATAAAATTATAATATTTTATTTTATAATATATTTTTTAGAGTTATTGATTGTATATTAATTTTTTTATTTAATCCTCTTTATAAATTATTAATATATAATTATAATTTTATATTATTAAAATAAATATTTACTTGTGCATTACATTCTTAACTAACTAGTATTATATATTATTTAGAATATTTCTTATCTTTTAATATAATAAGTGTAATTTTTATAATTCAACACATGTTAATCTATTATTTTTTAATAAAAAAATTAATTTATCATTTTTTCTTTATATAAAAATAATTATAAATAAAATAATTTTTTATATTTATTAGTCACAAATAATAAATAATAAATATAAAGTCACTCATTGTTTCTTTCATTTATTTTTTAATATTAAATTAATTATTAATAAAAATTTAAATTTAAATTTTTATCTATTACTTAAATTTACAATCACTTATTTATTTTATTTGTATAAAAATTCTTTTAAATTATATTTATATTTTATTTCTTTTTCTTTCCATCTTCAATTACTTCAAAATTATTATTTTATCAAAAATAAATTTTTTTATATTTATTTTTAATATTTATAAATTCATAATTATTTAATTATTTTATTCTCATAAAAATTATTTGATTATTAATATACCTAATCTGCTATTACACATGGCAAGTTAACAGATTGCCATGTGTCGTGGGTTTCTAAACCCTCAGTTGCCCAAGGACACCATAAAACGCCCCAGCATTTTATCATGTTGTAACATGTAACCTCAAAAGTTTATCCTCTTTTCAAACCATGTATAAGACTGGATGTATCGTTTTTTCCACTCTACCCCTTGTAATCCAGATCTCTTATTCTACCCAAAACAGTGCTCTACGGTCAGGATCGATATCAATGGAGAAGAACTTAAGAAAGCCCATCCGCCATTGATAACAATGAAGAAGCCGGTGCCGATTGAGGCACCATTCTGATGAGAAGAAAATAAAAAAACCCACTTGCTGCCGAACTGATGGAGAACGATCAGATCTAAATTGAATTTTGTTTAATTCAAATTTCGCTTCTGTACTTAAGTTTTAGTGTTGTCGTGACTTGTTTCTTAGTTTTCTATGGTTGTGGGGTTAGTGAGAGGAGAGAGAGAGAGAGGAGTGGCAATTTGGTCAGAAGCTAAGAGATAATGAAAATGATGATGGTTTTTTAGTAAGGAAGGTAGAAGAGAAAGAAATCTATGGTACAGAGAGAAAGATAAAGAGGAGAATTGAAGAATATATATCTTAATTTGTCTCTGGAGATGAGATGGTGTCTTAGACTGCGGAGATGGGGGTTTTTGTTTCTGAAGATGGCGTAAACAGAGGAATGAAGTGTGAAAATGGAAAAAGAAACATGTGGAGCAAGGATGATTTTATCTGCATAAATATCTTTTAGAATAAATTGCCAAACCAGTTACATCAAATTTCTTTTCAAAATTAGTTTTACATCAATTAATTATAATTTTAAAAAAAATTAATATAATATCTATCTTTCTAGAAGAAATTGGATGTAAAAATTAAATATTTATATATTTATATAATGTAAAATAAAATTTTAGAAAAATTTGATATTATGTATATATTGAGGCCTAATTTACTCTATTATTTAATATTTTCGTCTTCTTATATAATTTTATATTAAATAGTATTATATCTTATCATTTTATTATTCTATTTGATATTTTCATATTAACATATTCTATCTTATTCTATCATAATATATCATCCAAATGAGCTCTCAAGTATTTGGCATAGTATAAGTACTATTAGATAATATAATATAATATAATATTATGTAGAATAAGATGAAGATTTGTATAAGATTATAGTATCTATTTGTTGTTATATTTTATAAGAATATATAAATTTAAAAAATAAATAATTTGATAAAAATACATTTACATAAATAGAGATTTTTTTAATAAATGTGGAAGATAGGATATAATTTTTTTAATTTTATTATTTTAGTATTTGTCATAATAGTATACTATGAATCCTTGTTCTTTCTCATAATTTTAAATAAATTATACAATTCATTTAAAATCTTTAAACATGGTACATGTTCTAATTATATAATTTACTTTATACTATCAGATCCTTATGCAATGTGCCCAATGAAGCTCTGGTAATTATTAGGGGCCATACTTTTCTAAATATCAATTAATTTATTGATATACATATTAAATAATTAATAACTTAACACAATACATGAAATGTATATAAGAATTTTTTGTCTATTTCATTGAAAATAAATTTTTATGAAAATTACTTTCATAAAAAAGATATTCTAAAAAATGAACTAATTTTTGGTTATTTAAGAAACATATGAAAAATACATTTTTTTGTTGCATAAAAACAAATTATTATTATTTTTAAAAATATTATTACACATACAAATTCCATCTTCAAGACAACATGGCATAACAATCGTTTTATTATTAAAATGTTTATAAGACTTGAGTTAACAAATCTTTATTAATAAATATAAAAAGTAAAGTACATTTTAAATTAGAGTAACATAAAAATTCAAATCTTTATTCTTTTGTTTTTCATAAAGTTAATTTATATTCATACAATTTTAGCCAAAATTGATTATCATATTTATCAAATTTTTTAATTGTTCAAAAACTTATTCAACTTAAAATTTTACTTATGATTCTAAGTTATACGTATTATCATAAAAATATAACCATCAAAACCTGTCCCTATAAAAAAGAGACATGCTTGGGATGCAATAGAATGAAACAAAAGGTGAAATATTTTTTAAATTTATTTTCTACAATGATGGAAAGAATTAACTATAATATAACTGAAAATAGATAATTAATTTAAAAATATTATAAATTTAAAATTTTATATTTTATAATATTTAAATATTAATTTTAAAAAATTATTATTATTTTTAATTTTCAATTTAAAATTAATCTTGAATATAAGATAAAGTTGATTTTGAAAAATTAATTGTTGTACAACAAAACACATTATAAAAAATAATGGGTAAATTACATATAATCCTTCTAAATTTTCTCAGGTTTACTCCCTTTTTTTTTATGAAGTGATTTACACCTTTATTATTAAAATATATTCTTCACCTACTTAAAATAACCTCCTCGTTAACTTTTCGTATACGGAAAAACCAAATATGATCTTTGCTGTAGCAAATGTTTATTTTATAAAAATCTCCAAGAGTTCCTTGAGAAACTCTTACTTATTGGCTACACAAATTATTATGTGCCCTAAGCATTAAAATACTGCCAACAAGACAAATATAGTTAATTGAGGAATTATTTATTTCATTAATTAATGAAGTGATAGTATTTTAATGACTTAGCACATATAACTTGTATACCTACTGAACAATTAATAATTTCTCGAGTGTCCTTTCATTAAATATTAACCATGAAAGAATTTTTAAAATTATAATGTTGATTTACTTTCTTATGAAAATATTAATTTAAAAATATTTAGACAATTTTTGATATCATATTATTCATATGAAAAATAAATAAATTCATTAACCAAAACTTTATTTCTCGTTAGATTTATTGCTTCCTTAAATCAAAGTATACCTTTCCTTACTTTACTTTTTTTTTAAATAATATTTCATTTGTTTTTAATCCCATAGCTATTAATTATTTTATAACAAGTTGAAGATCCCATCTTCAAATTTGAATAATAATTAAAGCTCCATAATAAGAATGCATGATTAATTTTCATATTAATTATTTTTACTGGAATCAATAGTATTTAAATTGGCCAGGAGTTTAAAGGGAGGACCCTTAGTTAGACTTTTCAAAAAAATTAATTAATTTATAATATATTTGATATAATGGAAAAAAAATAAAAAAAATTAAAAAATAAAAAATAAAAATATTCATTCTCTAGAAAATGATCGTTTCATCAAACGATAAAATACTCATTTCATGAATAACTTTTTTACATCATATTGGTCACATTGTTTTGTATGTTTAAAAATTATCTTTATTAATAAATAATAAAATAAAATTAATTTTTAATTTTTGAATCGATATATTTTAGTAATTATATTTTTAATAACAAAAATATAAACAATACATTTTTATGCATTATAAAAATCATTTAATGAAAAATTTTAATAAATTAATTTTTTGTAATTTTAATTTTAATAGTTAAATTTAAAATATAATAGTTTTTATTATTGATCATATCATTTTTTTATTTAACAAATATCATGATTTTACTATTTAATATATATTCAATTATAAAAAATATAAATAAATAAGAAATGATGATATTATTTTTAATTTTACACTTTTTATTTTTAAAGGTATTATTGCAATTAACACCTTTTTTCCCATTCTTACAATATTTGCTATATCAAACATAATTATAGAATGTAATATTCATTTCATTTCCAATCATACTAAATATAATTATAAAATAGTCATTCTATTTTATTTCATTTCGCTGTACCACACACAATATTAATTTTATGCTGAGTCATCTTGAAAATTTTAGATCATAACTCTCAAAATCATTTTGAAATTTTTATGTAGACTTGAAATTTGAATCATAATTTACAACAATTATATAAAAAAAATAAAAATCATTATCATAATATGAATTTGAATATCGTAATGATAACACTTGTAACCATAAAACACTTTTTATTAATGTGAGTTTTGAATCTATCTAATAAATTCCTTATAAATTCTAGAGATTAGAAAAATCAAATATAAATTTTACAAATTGATAAAATGAAATGTAAATCGACTAAAGAATAGATAAAGAGGAAAGAATTTTGAACCAAAAAAATAAAAAAAAAGTTATATATGAGAATTATGTATGAAATTGTCACAACCCGATTATAAGTACATGATCGACATAGAGTCACCATAAGGCAACTTCCTACAAACCTACTTCGTGGACAATGCAAAACTTAATTATGTCACCAAAAGTGTACTATGCAAAATTCAAGGATTATTTGTCCTAATAAGTCACTTAACAGTATGTAACACACAAATATGTATATGAATAATGACATGTTATGCACGTTGAACATGTGATGAAGGACCCTAGTCCAATTGTCCATCTTATCATCTAATGTGCTATAAACTCTCAAGTGATCTTTTCTTCCACTTGTCAAAATTTGGCAAGGTAACTGAAAAATAAAAGTATTTTTTAAAAAAAAGAAAGAGTAGTGTAGTGAATTTTTGAGAAGTCCAATGAATGAATAACTTACTAAATATCAAATATAATATTTGTTATATATAATTCACTATTACTCTTTTAAAAATAAAAACCTCTTTCAATTCCCAAATTATAAATACTTATTATTGTGGGAAAACAATTGCACTAAAAAGCATATGAAGAAACTCAAATTATATTTCTCAAATACATGATTCCTTATAAAAGTGAGGAATTAACAAAAAGCTATATTAAGAGGCTACTCCAAACCATAAATATGTCATATATATATATATATATATATATATATATATATATATATATATATATATATATATATATATATATATATATACATTGAAATAAATACATATATGCATATAAAAAGAAATAAAGAAATCTATTAAATTATCAAATATAGTAAATACAATGAAAGGGTAAATAAACTAGTTAAAGCTTTGTGCTTTAGATCTAATGGTAACTTCCTTTAATCAATTATCAAATTTTTAATTCAATTATCGATAATAATACTTACTCTTTTCCTTATCCTTCTAACAATTCAATCATTTTTATTATATGGCCATTCAATAACAATTCCAAGTGCACTTAGGGAGTTTTGTAGGAAAACTTCCAAGAATCCAATCATTCAAAAAAAAAAAAAAATCTAACTCCATCAATATTATACTTTTGTAAATAATAACTTTCTTAGAAGGGGATTTCATAACATTTAAAGGTCAAAACTTTGATTCAATAGCTAAAAATCAAATCTCCGTACGAATGCATTTCCAATAACATAATTATTGAAACATTTGATAACAATCAATTTTCGCATTTTGCAGAAGCATTTCATATACATCTTTAGTAGTCCAAAAACAGCTTTTAGAACAAAAGGCATATTTTAACAATTGAACAATATATAGATATATAGACACATATTTTCATATTAGAAATCAACCCAATCAATTTGTAAAATCTTCAAATAAAAGAATTCAGACCTTCAGCATAGAAAATTTTCAATAAAAGGTAAACTATCCACTCACAAATTCTCGAGCTCCTTGAGCTTAATTTTTGCTCAATTCAAGTCGATGAGTGACGTAATAAGGATTCCAGGCCTCCCGAAATCGCCCTCTTAGCGTGGCTGTTGTAGCTCGGATTGAGCTGCGCCATCACAACGGACATGAATTCTGACGAGACAACAACCGCTGAACTGATAGCATCTCACATCGAATAATTGCGTCGAAGGAAAGCCATTATGCCACTGCCGCCGCAGGCTGAGTTCGGATAAGTTACTGAGCAGTCGTACGCTGCTGTTAGCGTCGAAGCTCAATGAAAGATGCTCTGCTTCCCTTCGAAAAACCTCAACGAAGAAAGGGTCAAAGTTTTGCGGTGAGTTGGTAGGCGTGATGGAAAGGAGCTGCTGTCCACTTAATAGACAGCACAAGATGGTGCGTTTAGCAGCAGGGGAGCGGGAATTTCCCAAGTAGTTAAAGGAAACAGGAAAAAGAAAGGAGATAAAATAAGTAAAAATAATTATAGATAAATAGAATTTAGAATTTGGAATAAACCAATGCGGTGTATTTCACTTATTAATAAGCTTTGTTTGGTTATGAAATAAAACGAGGGAGAAAGAAAATAGAAGAGAAAGAAATTAAAAAAAAAATATTCTTTTTAAAGTTGTTTGGTTGAGAGAGAAAATAGGTGAGAAAAGAAAATAAAAAAGAAATATTAAAAATTTAAACAGTTCATTTAAATGGTAAAAAAAAAATTCATTTAAGATAAATTTATCCCCTTTTAAAAGTCACATCTGTTGTGAAGTATTAGTCTCAGGTTCCGTGCCACCTTTTTTCTTCATTTCTTATGTTTAACGGGATAGAATTACATGAAAATTAATTAATTAATTAATTATAATGTGTCATATAAAAAATATAAAACATTACAACTTAACACAACGGTACCTATAATATTCCTTTGACTTTATTAAAATTCTGTTTGAACTTTTTTTCCTTATATTTTACGTTGATCTTAAACATTAATATTATACTTTTATCATAATCAAACTCGTACATTGATCGTAATCAGAATCAGAATTAGAATCAGGATATACAAGATTCCTATAGATCAGATAAAATAGAAAATATAATCTAAATATTTCACATCTATTTTGAAGGTAATTAAATTTAAAAATCTTTCGAAAAAAAAAGAGATATACAAAATTCATTATTAAAACTTTAGTTGTGCTAAAAGACATTGAACCATCAAAAACAATCTTTTATGAATTCAGTTTAGGAAAATTTAGGTAGAATATGCCAGCGTGATAGAAATATTCCATTAGAATATTAAATGAAAATTGAATGGAGGAAGATTCTTTATACTATTAATTAAATGAAGGCCAGTGAAAAACACATTTTAATACTATAGAAATAAAATCATACATTAAAAAAAATAGGAAGGTTTTATATAATTTACCCAAAAATAATTTCAAAAAGTTCCTCTACGAATTTGAAAGCAAAGATAACAGATGAAATTTTTTATTCAATATGTATAACTTAAATGTTTAATTGCATGTTTTAAAATATTAAAAAAAAATTGCATATAAAATATAATATATGGAATAATGTATACTTTAACTTATAATATAAAATTTGGAAAATATAAAAACGTGGGATTAAAACCGAAAGAAAAGAAAACATATGAATAAAAAAGAGAGCCAGAGAGTTTATCCACAGAGAGAGGGGGGAGTGGTAATTTAAAGTTTAGATTTGGAGAAAATTTAATTAATATTTCATAATTATTTACTGTCAAATTTTTAATCAAAATTATGTATATTATTTTTAATTCATTATTAATAATTATAATCTAATAAATATAATTATTAATTAATTATTAAAAATTGCTTAAATGTATAAAATTTTTATTGTGATCTTTATAAATTTTACATAAAATTTCTCCTAGGAATTTTAGGTGGAAAAATTAGCAAACAAGTCGCATGTGTTGAAGATAAGACCGCATTTTAAACCCCAATAAAATAATGAAACCTCGTGATATATTAAGTAAAGATTTAAAAATGTATATGTCTGTATGGTAAGATAAAACACTATTATTTCATTAAACTACTAACTTCATTGGAGTGATAAAAGCAAAATTTTTCATTCATTTTTTTAAAAAAATGTAAAAGTGGTAATCTAACTTCCGGTCTCAAACTAGAGTGGTGTTTGGTTCGCGGAATGTTTTTAATAATCCCAAAAAAGTTTTAAGGGAATATTACATTCCCATGTTTAGTTCAAAGTTTGAAAAAAAAATAACCGAAAATGTCACATTCCCGGAAATCTTTTTAACCTAACATTCCCCCAAAATATTCTCATGGGGGGAAGTGAGTATCTCAGATTTTCATATAATGGGAATGTGATATTAAAATATTCCCAGGAAAGTTTATAGTGAATCAAACATAGGAATGTTACATTCCCATTAATTAAATTCTCAGGAATCACATTCTCGAGAATATATACTTTCTTGGAAATGTAAGATCTCGTGAACCAAACGCCACCTAGATATCTATCTTATGGAAAATCTTGTATGACCCGGACTCAAGTGGTGAATATGAGTTCCAAATGCCCTGTCATTTAAATTGATTTCCATATAAGAAAATGTTCTGATTTCCATGTAGGAAAATGTTAGAAAACTAAAAAAAGAAAAAAAAAAACATTTCATTGAGAATTCTGGAAACCATGATTTATGAACAAAAAACTTCAGAGATACACTGTGAGACCATGATCTATGAACAAAAAACTTCAAAGAAACTAGCAAATTACGTAAATTAAAGGAATTCTAGAGACCGTTTTGCAGACTAGGCATAATCTTTTTCAGAAGCCCTATTTATTCCCCTTTCTCATCAGCCAAGTAAATTAAAGGAATTCTGGAGACCAGGCATAATCTTTTTCAGAAGCTCCGTTTGTTCCCCTTTCTCATAAGCTAAATTAGGTAAATTCTAAAATAGAATGCATTTGTATTTGGTATGATGTATTTCGTAGGATGTATCTGAATTTGATTTTAGTTAATTGTAGTTTTTTCCATCTATCTATGTGATAAATTGGAAGTATGGGGCTTTACTAAAAGTTCTACGAGATGAAACTAGCAAGTTGTTTATAAAATGTCTAAAAGATGTTTGATAAAATGCCAAGGAGAGGAAAGAAGTTATGAATGCATATTGGACTAAACCTTCTTCTTTTATCACACACAACACACACAAAGCCTTATGTTATCCAAGACATCACATAAAAATGAATAGTATTTTCTTTAAAATGATGCTAGCTATTTATGGGCATGTGTGGGTTAGCTCTGGTGCAAGTTGTATCAGTATATATTAGCTTTCTAATTTCAATACCTAACCCTATGCATTGCATTTCCACTACTTCAGCTTATTCATTGTTCATTAATCCACTTGCTATTAGCACAATAAGGCTAGATTTTGCCTCAAACTATGGGTCTCCATCACATAATTGTATATATCGATAGAGGGTTCATGGTTACAAGCCTAAGTCAGATTCTTTGATAGCAAGGAAGCTGTGATTTATCTCTTGTCAGGTTATATATATGTGTTTTCAAATTTGTATGGTTAGATCAAGTAATTCATGGATTGTAGTGGTTACTAAATGGATGTATAAATGGTCAGTTGGTAGTGTTCCTCTTCCCTATTATTGATTCAACTAAATCTATATTCGATGAATGATTTCTAAATTAGGTAGATTGTAGGTCTTTTACTGGAGGTGGAGCAAGCTTAGTCCTTTTGTAGACTGGATTGCCAATCTAAAATGTATCCCATGCCAGTTTCTTATTATAGTAACGTTGTAATAGGAATGATTCAAATTTCTGATTGCAACATTTGCCAGCCATTTCAATATGGGGTTTGCTTAGCCTTTTATTTTGTACATTTCTTTCTAAAAATCTAATGCTTAATTTATGAGCCTCTAGCTTATTATTATTATTATAAGTTTGCTTAGCCTTTTTGTTTTGTACATTTTAATATTGGGCATGTATGGCTTAGTATCGGTATATATTAACTTTGCAATTTCGATGCTTAACCCTATGCATTGCATTTCCACTACTTCAAAATCCACTTGCATTGTCACTTCAGTGCTTATATAATTTCCTTTATCACTGAGCATTTCATTTTTTTCATTACTAAGATTTGCTCTTATCTATTTTGTATTATTTATTTATTTATTTCAATATCAATTTAAATATTTTTATCAATTTTAAGCCCACATTTACAACTTCAGTGCAGCATACTAATTTTAGGTTATTGCTACTATTATCTTTGAAGTATGTGTGTATATCCCTTTCAAAATTAATTAGTTTTAACTAAAATTAATAGCAATTTTTCAATCACATTTTAAGTTCCTTGTTAAAAGATTACGAGTTTGTTATGTTATTTAAAGATCGATTGTTTAATCTCTTAATATGATTAAGAGCGAAATTTAAACTTACCATATGAATAATAAAAAATTACTAACTCAATTTAAGAAGTTGAATTTCAATCCCTTTAATAACACCTCGACCAATAATCATGATCTTAAAAGCAATGCCCAAGTGAAGATTTTTCATACATTGGGCTTAAACATTAAAATTTGTCTAATAATCATGGTCTTAAAAGCAATGCCCAAGCAAAGATTTTTCATACTGTCAGGCTTAAACATTAACAACTTTAGTGTAACATACTAATTTTAGCTGATTGCTATTATTATATCTGAATTCTAACTTATAACTTTGATTCAATTTTTAGTACATAAAAATATGTTTCAAAGAATTCTCTAGTTCTGAAATTTTTGTGAAAAGCTATGCTTATTCTTATGAGAATATTCTAGTTTTTTTAATATCACTTCCTCTGAAAAGTAAAAATTATTCCTCTTTATTTTGCTCTCTATTTTTTAAAACCATGAGCCAACTAATATATAACTAGTTGCCAAACTAAGAAATTATAAAATAATTTTGAAGTACCATTGACATTATCATTGTAAATATAAATTTCTATGTTTAAGTTTTAACAAGAAATGGATGAATATAAAATAAAAATAATGATAATAAAATTCCAAATTTTTCAATTGATAATCATTCTTCCTTCTTCTTAAAACAAGTAAAGCAAGTAATCAACTCCTTATAACTTTAATAGTAGTAGTGCTTGGATATCACAACAAGTAAAATAGTCTTTATTCTGAGCCATTGTGAAAGAATGATGATCTATCCTTCAAAGTGACGGCTAACTCTTTATGTTGATGTTGTGCCTAAAAAAAATCAAACAAAAGTAAAAAAAATTACTATAATTTTATAAATAATATTGTCAATTTCTCAAAAGCGGGGAAATACTTGTAAAAGTTCTGAATAAGTAGTATTATAGCCTAAACTTTAGAGATAATACGGAAACTAAATAGTAAATAATAGTACTTAAATTATTGATGTTGGAATTAGAAAACTTGAATATAGAAATTAAAAAAAATTAAAAGAATAGATAGTTACTTACTTAAACTTGATTTGCTCCTCCAAAGATATTTAGATTAAAGGGAGCAATAATATTTGTACTTTGGCAATCACTATTGTTTAAAAGTGGGTCATACTACTTATAAATAGAGATAATTGTCAATGGCTAATAATTTTGAAAAGTTACGTGAAAAATATTCATAGTTATTAACATTTTTCCTTACATAAATAGTCTCCTATGTTCTAGTCTTATCAATGAATTAAAAGCTTAAAAGACCACCACTTTCACATGTAAAGGCTTTAGCTTCTAAAAGAGTCTAAAACAAATTTAAAATAACACTTATTAATACTACTAAATATACAAATTATATATAGAATTTCATATATAAGTTGTACCTTTTTTTTACTTGTATAGCAATGCAAGTAAAAAATAATATATAATTTCATAAATAACTTTTACCTTTTTCTAGAGGGTGCCAATCTCTTGTTTTCTCTTCTTTGTTATTTTTTCTTTATAATTTAATTAACTTTTGATTCTTTTCTTCTTATTGGAGGTTGCCTTTAGCTATGAGAAAACTAAAGGATCAAGAATTTTATTGGCTTCTCTTGAATTGTTAGTAATATCATTATTTACACTTATTGATATATCTTACATGACTAGTGGTGCCTTAATTCTACCATGAGATGCTACTTTAGTACTTAGGTTGGCTTTCAAATTGTGAATCCATTTCATCACGCACTTGAAATCATCATCAGTAGTCACTCCCATATAAGCAACTTTGTAGAATTCACTACACATTTTATCCAATTGTTGTGCTTTAACACTATTAATAAAATCTCCAAAGCTACTTTTAATTAATGTATGCCCTCGTTTCAAGTCCTTCCTCTAGAGAGGGAAAATATATTTAGATGGCACTGACTCTATCTTTCTTATAAGTTGTAACATAAAAAGAATGTGTCTACACAATATTCCTTTGAACTTAAACAAATGATATATACAATGTAAATCAAGATTTTCCTCATTGAAGCAAACACTAAAAGATACATATTTAATTATCTTATAAACTTTTTTCGCTTTCAACTATAGAATAAGTTGAAACTGAGCCTCTAGATTTTTTCAAGTAAGAATTACAATACATTATTGAAGCTACTTCTTCTTGGAACTCTTTAAATTTTGCGTTGGTAAACACTTATTGAAACTGGTACTTAAAATAAAAATGGCTAACACAAGGAATTAATGAATTTAATGAATTAAAATTTGTTAAACTCTTTTTTTCAAATTTATCTTGTAAAGCATTATCATATTGTTCAACAAATTGCTTCAATGTGGTCTTAGAGTTTATATACCTATAAAAAAAGGCATGCATGCTTTCACTCAGTTGTGCTATTGACATTCTAGCCCAAAATGTATCTCTAACATAGATAGGAACCCAATGATATCGCTAATTTTATAATTGTGTCAACCATTCATTATTTTGAAGATTGTAATATTTAATCATTTTTTGCCAACTTCGCATAAAATTATCTTTACTATAAGAATCATACACAACATTATGCAAATTTGAGCATATCCATTCAACTTTTGAGGAATTTTCTTCATTATATACCACAAACACCATCAATGCCGAGCTTTTGGAAACACAACTTCAATTGCATTCTTCATTGCTTTATCTTGATTAGTAATGATAGCATTAGGAGGCCATCTTAACATACATACAAGCCATGTCTCAAATTATGAAGGTTTCAGTATCCTCATTTGATAATAAAGCACAACCTAGTAACACTAATTGGCCATAATGATTTATCCCTACAAAAAGAGCAAAAGGCATATCATATTTATTTATTAAATAAGTGGTGTCAAATGTTATGACATTTCCAAAATATTCATATGTAGCTCTATTTCTTGCATTTGCCCAAAATACATTTCTTAATCGAAGTTCATCATCCACATCCATCAAATAATAAAATTGACTATTTTGCTTTTGCATTTAAACAAAATACTTTTAAATAGCTCTAGCATCTCCGGTCCCCAGTCATAGCCTTCTAGCCTTTTTCTATATAATTCCTACAATCTCTTTCCTTAAATATTATATTCTCATATCCTCCCCTTTCAATAACTAAATATCAAAAAATTTTATTGACATTGATTCCTACTTGATTATCGAGTTCAAGTCTTCTTTTTATTTGAGGCTCTAACTTTTTATTACATCTAAAATATCATACTTTGCTTGGGCTGCTTAATTTATGATTTTGTTCAAGGATAACCTTTGAAATTATGGCTTTCCTATCTGGATATAATCATGCATTCACTCTAGCCTTACACTTTGTCTTAATGATAGGATTTGGCTTCAGAAGATTTGTTTTCTTACTTCTTGACTTACCTGAGTGAGCACAAATGATAGTAAAATATTTTTTACCATCTTCTTCAATTTTTGAACTTCTTTTAAGAACTCCAAAACCTTTTTTTTAGCATAATTTGTATAATAAACAACGATTTCTTCTTCAAAATTAAATTCCATTCCCACTTATAGGTTCTCAAGTTCTTCACTTGGATGAGATGAATTTTCTAGTTCATGATTACATTCTTTATGTTTATCACTTATGCCGTCCTCTTGAAGAGGAATCAATTTTGATTCCATAGCACTAAAATACATTAAAATAATTAAAAATAAGAAAAAATGTGTAATATATATATTTATATATAAATTGATGCCAAAAGGATGTAAAATAAACAAAGCCAAATTGAATTAAATTATTCAAGGACATATGTAGAACAATAGAATTAAGTAAATTCCAAAAATAAATTATTGCATATAAAAAAAGTAAAATAATGCTTCAACAATATATCTAAACCTTGTTAGTATGATAAAAATATGTACTTGGTCTTTAACTATTCTTTAATGGAAGAAATTTTATTTTTCTTCTGAGAGAAAGACTCACAGTGGTCGATTCTACCTTAGTTAATATGAAGACGAGAAATTTTATTTTTCTCACAGTGCCTCAAGAATAATATCCAATTCTACTTATAGTGCCTCTAGAAGAATATGAAGATGAGAAACTTATTTTGTTGGTCATTGATATATCGGGTTTAGTTTTATTTTATTTTATTTTGCTCTATTATTACGATTTTATGCCTTATTCAATTTTAAATAATGTGGTGTAGGCCATGTCATTCGGAAGCCTAAATTTGGTATTAGCTCTAAGTCATTTAGCATTATTGCCATCTTATTATTAGTTTTATTTAATCTTATATAATTACTATTCATATTTAATAACTATGTATGCACTCAAGTAGAGAAATAGGTTGATAAAAGTAAATAGATAATAACATTAGAGAAAATACATATATTGGATTATGTATCTATAGTTAATGTTATTGTATAATTGTTAATGGTTAATGTATTATCTTCTTTCTTTTACCTAGTTATCTTTCTTCAGTATTCTAGTTCTTTATTACTAACAAGTAAGAATGCTTATTCATATATAGACAAAATAGTAGATTTAATCTGTTTAGTGTTAAAAGAACAAATAAATTTACCTAATTATTTATTTTAGAATTCTAATTCCTTATTACCAATGAATAAGAATAGTAGTTGTTGCATTAATGGTCTAAGCTTAGTGACCTTCCATTAAGTGTTCAAATAAAATAAATGCAAACGAGCAAATGTACTGTATGATTCCATTTATAAAATAATATGCAAAGTTCAAAAATAAGACTCGTTCCTTTTTTTGTATCGGTGCCAAAAACATATCATTATATCTCATTTCCTCATTTCTATATAAATATATATCATATCCTAATTTAGGATTTCAATATTAGAATTTTTAACGAATTCATCCATAGGTTAATTATACCGATATATGAATTATATGTTTACTAATATCTAATGATTTCATCATAAATATAAAATAATTATATAGTAAAGATAAGCAACAATGCATATTTCTAGCTTATGTAGCCTATATCACCCTAGTGTTCTATCACATATAACAAAATTGGACATAGGAAAAGGGTACTTGAGTATGGTATTTAGATATTTTTATCTAAAAGTGATTAGATTGAAATAATCGATTATAGTGATTAATTATTTTCATAAAAAGGTTTTTGGTTAAGAAATAGTTAATTATAGTAATCGAATACTAACCCCAAGACTTTAACTCATAGTTTAAATTTGAATTTCAAAATTAAATATAAATTTCCAGAGATGAACTTTAAGAAGATAAATGATCATAGTTGTTGATTATAGTCCATTGGGGAAATTCCTTAAGATTATAATCAATTACCTATAAGTGATTATGTGTGAGGTTTAGCTCAATTGTGAACCTCAATTGTTTAAATGGTGATTTTTATTCAATTTTTCAAACATTTACATCCATATATTTAGAATTCTAGGCTATTTCAACACATATAAGCATTACTTAGCTAAATATTACAAGAATTGCATCCAATCAACAAGTTTATATGCAATTGTTAATCGATTCTTTGTGACATTCAATGCTTGAACTTAAAATCTGAACTAAAACCAAAACCATATAAATAAAAGTTTCAGTAGATTATTTACTTTACAACCAATGGGCAATTCCTTTATAAAAAATGTTATGTACAATGGCAATTCTATAATTTCTTCCATAAACCCAACACTTATATGTATATATTACCTACTAATAACAAGTTATATCACATATTCATTAAACTTCCAATTCTCTAATTGTCTTAATCAACATTGAAAAATCAGTTACTTCAAATAAATGGTCTATTTACTTGATACTAGTAAGGATAAAGGAAATTTGAAGATGATGAATCTTCTAAATAACAAAGGAAAAATGAGTTTTAAATGTTTTTTAGAAGAATATAAGGACATTTTATTGTTATTAGGCTTGCCAGCTTTAATTTTCCTAACTTATTTTACTAGCTTTTTATCTTTGTCAATTACCTTTAAGTTTTCTCTTAATATATTAATCCTCATTCCTCCCTTATGCCTAACCAACAACTTATAGACTTAATTAACAAATAAATCTTTTGACAACAATTTAAGTAGACTATTAATTGTTTTTGCACATATTACCATTAATCATCAAGGAAAACCATATATAAATATTTATATTTAATCTAGAATTAAGGATTTCTAAGGTATACCATAACAACTTATTAATCCAACATATTTCACAATTCGTAACTTATAATTTATAGCTTAATTTAATAACTCAGAATTTCTAACACATATCTTTTATCATAAAACATAATGCCATTTATGATTAACTTTTTATCTAATATAATATTTAAAACTAATTTTTAATAATCCTTTTTAATATTTAACATTTACATTAACATCGATTGTTTATTATGATGTATGATTATTTACTTGTTTATAAATTGTAACTTCATATCTAGTAATATATCCATATATTTACTCTTGAAAACTCTATTTTCATCTTTCTATTAATATTTAATTAGCAAACTAATCCCCTCAACTAAGCAATTTCCTGTTAATTCATTTATCATTATTACCTATTGCATAGACATAAGATTATTAAGTCCTTTCTATAATATCATATCACCTTTCAACTTTTATGTGGGCTAATCCCTTCATATGATCTACAATAATATAGATACTAGATTTTTAGTTCTTGGTAATTTCAAATCATTATACTTAGGCATAAACTAGAAACTAAAACCTTCCTACACCTAACCTATTTTAACAAAGCTTAAATTAAAGAAAATATTCTATTTTATCTACTAGTATTTATATTTATATTGGAAAACTTATAGTTAACAAGATACATATACCACATTTTCAAATTATCCTATAAAAGTTTATTGTATAATAAATTCTATTTATGAAATGACAAGATTAAAATATCACAAATTCAACCAAAGTTAATATACCCTAAATGATATATATACTACAACAAGTTCAATTATCTAAACTATTACTCTACTATTTGAAGATAATAATGTGAATTATAGAAAAGAATCATCGAATTCATTTAGGCAAATAATACTAAAATTAAGTAATAACATACTTTTTAATCTATTAGTATTATAATAGAGATACATTAACTTAAAATATTTAAGTTAACTTTACATGTTATTATTAAATTAATAGCATGATCTTTTTCATCTAATTGAAAAAATTAAGGTTGTTAACCTTTACATATGGATGTGGAGGTTAGCAACTATCAAGTGAGAGTGATTGGAGTGAATTGTAGTCATCAATTCTTATATTAATGATAGATTTGATATCCATAATTCAATTTTCTCACTTTTACATAAATGGTCATCAATTCTTTTCACTTAATATATCTTATATATATGCATGTATGCACAGGGATTGTGTCTTCTTTATTTAGATAAAAAAATATACCTATTAATTTAATAATAATAAGATAACAAAGGATGTTATAATTAATTTGCCACCTCCAATAAAATATAACTTTTTTAATTTAAATAAAAAAATAGAAGTTGTTAACCTCTCAATATGGATGTGAAGGTTAAATATTTATATAGTAATATTAAACTATTATATCTAAACTATTTAGTGATATAATCTTAATTTCTAGTTAAATATTTTTTTCTTTTTATTTGTTTCATTATATTTATTATTTTCTCATGTCAACTTTTATTATTTACAACTTAGATGTTAATATCATTAAGCAGTATAGATATAATATAAAATATCATTTTTTTAATTTAAAAATATTTTAGATATTTATTTTAATTAAATTACTTAACTATATATTTTATTTTTAAATCTTATCACTTTATACCTTACTAATCATTTCTCCTTTTTTTAATTTACTCCATTGCACATTTTCATTATTTTTCTTTTCCATTTGCTCTTATTATTTATAATTTAAATGCAAATAATATTATTAGATATCATAGATATAAAATAATTTTTTTAGAATTTAAATTTATTCTATTGTCAATGTAAATTATTTTTGTATTATCATTCAACTATTTATTATTATATCAATAAAAAATTATTAAGATTTATTTACAGTGATCAAAATTTCTTAATTATTTTTACTTTTTTAATGATGCATCTTCTTCTTATTTACTAATAGCATAAAATATTTATATTTTTAGTGAATCAAACTTAAACTCTTAATTTTTAAAGATTTAATTTATATCTTCAATATTATTATTTTATTTAATTGAATTACTTAACTATGTATTTATTTTTGAACTCTTATTACTTTACGATTCATGTATTATTTCTTTTTATATTTATTTAATTGTATGCTTTTCTTATTTCTTTTTTCATATCCAATCTTATTACTTACAAGTCAGACACTAGGGATTAAGTAGAATATATACAATTTAATTGAATTACTTAATTATATATTTTTTCAATAATTATACAAGTGGTAATCCACTTAATACATATATAAAGTTAAAGTTGAGGTTTTGAACTTGTAATGTAAAGGGAATAAGGCCTCTAAGGTAACATTGGGTGTTATTACACCATTAAGAGTGTTAGTTACTTAATATATATTTTATTTTTAACTTTTAATACTTTATAAGTCATGCAACAATAATACTAGGTAGTAAAAAATAAGAAGATATATTTTCTGTTTTATTATAAAAATATTGTAAATAAATTAAAGATTCAATTTAATTAAATTACTTAATTACATATTATATTTCTAACTCTTATTATTTTATGACTCACATATTGTTTTTATTATTTTCATTTGCTCTAAAGCATGTTTCACCCCCCCTTTTTTTCCTACCTTTTTCACCTTCTCATTATTTTCAGTTTAAAGATTATTATCACTAAGTAATATAGATATAGCATATTATACTTATTTTTATTATAAAATATTTCATATGAGTTAAAACTTTAATGCAAAAACACTAATTGAATCAATTAATTGTACATTCATTTTTATTAAAATATTTGATAGTTAAAATCAAATTTATTTATTTAAATTTTGTCAATATTTTCTATATGATTATAAAGATTAGTTTTACACAATAAATAAATTAATTTATAATTTATTAACCTAATTAATAAGTTATAGGCTAGCATGTAAAAATATTTCATGCAATAACTTATAAAAAAAAGCTACCTTGAGTTGTTTAAGTAGAAAAATAGGTAAGTAACTAATAAGTAAAAAAAGTGATGTCATAAACTATAATTAATTAAATTTTAGATAATTATATTCTTACCCTAAGTCATAGATAAATAAAAATAAATAAATACATGATATCCTAAATTATAATTAATTCAATTTTAGTTAATTGTTTCATTATTTTAAACTATTAATATATAAAGATATGTACATAAATAAATATCATAAAGTATAATTAATTATATTTTTGACATAAATAATAATTAAATGAAAATTATATGAATGAATAAATATGTAAGATCATAAATATGATTGATTAAATTTTAGATAATTATATTTTTTATTTTCGAATATCTTAATTGTGTTAATATAATTTAATCTTTAAATAAATATGAATTAACTTAATTTATATTCATATATTCATTTATATTATTCTATATTTTTAAATAATTTAATAGCTAATTTTATAAAATACATCATATATTTGTGTCAAACATATATTTTAAATTAAATTAACATCAATTAAGTTTTCATCAATAATTTATTACTTACGAACTTGAGCACATGTTACAAACTAAACATGACATGTTAAACTCCAGCACTTAAAATAACATCTTCGTCAAGATTTTCCCGTTCGGATTACGTAATTAGTTCTTACTTTTATTAGGTCGTGCCGCTGTTGAAATGAAGACCTGAACTCCACGTGCGTTCAAAATTATAAAAAAGGCTAAACAAAATCCGGTGCAGCCCATTAATTCAAATGATATGTTCAAAAATTTAAATGGCTCCAATCATATAGATGCAGCCCATCTTGCAGAGATGCAGTCTTTCATGCATGCAAAAATTTTCACGCTGAAAACATAAACATGAAAAGCAGGTGAATTCTAAGGTTATACTCCCTTACAGTTGGCAGGTCTCTGTGATTTTTCATCGACGAAATCAAGATTCAAGAATAAATGGGGATAAATATGTTTTAAAATTTCAGTGAAATGAAGTTAGAGAATTAGTAAAAATTTTTTAGATAATACATGTAATTTTATATAAAATTTTAAAAAAATTAATAAAGCAGGTATATGTCTACGTTAAATTATACATAGGTCCGTTCCCATTAAAATATACGTAGTTACACGCCTGTACCTGAGCAGCGATGACAAACCATCCCTGTTGACTTCCATTATTTTAATCTAACATTCTTCGTCATATCTCACCCAATCTTCTGTCAGGAACCAAGCATGCAGTTTGTCGTCTTGAAGGTGCGGTAGCTGCTCCTTCAGCTTCTCTTCATTTTTTCTATGGTTCAAACGAACCAGCGAATCACAGCAAATAAAATTGCACATTCATCTGGGGACGTGTATTATAAATTATTTACTTCGTATAAAAAATAATTTTTTATAAAAAATTAAATTTCATAAAAAAAATAATTTTTATGTAAATTTTAGAGAAAAAATAATTTTTATATAAATTTCTTAAAAGATAATCAAAATTATTTAATTGAAATATAAAAAATGATACCTTTTAACAAGTAATTTTTAAATATTTTAAAAAATATTAATAAAATAATTATTATATTCTCAATATTATTATAATATAAATTAATAAATTTTACTTATTATTAATTAAATTTAATAAAAATAATATTATTATATTTATAAAAAATGTAAAATTTACCTATAAAGTGAATAAGCAACTTTTAATATTTTGAAGAAGACCTCTTTTTTTTAATTTATTAGATAAAGGGATTACTCCCTCTATTCCTATTTATTTGTCATCATTAATCTGATTTTATACATATTAAGAAAGCAGTTCAATTTATTTATTTTTAATGAGTTTTATAAGATTATTTTTTATGCATAAAATTCAAGATAGTTGAAAATAAAGAGAAAAATATAAAAAATAAATATAAATTAACTAATAATATAGAATAATAAAATATTTATTAACGAAAGAGAATGATAGATTTAAAAAAAAATATTTAATACTTTCTTAGAATTTTAAAGCGACAGATAAAAAGAAACAAAATTTTTTTTCAAAAAGTGATAAATAAAAAAGAACGGAAAAAGTATTAAATAACTTATTTTTTTATTTCTTAAAAAATAACACATCAACGAGCTCTAAAATATCTATTTCTCAGAGCTAATAAATGAAAATTAGCGGATGCATCCTGAAGCTGAAAGATATAAACCGACGAGATAAATTATTATTTTTTAATAAGAGAATAGTGCCAGCAAAAATTTAGCTTGCTCAGGTCAGTTGTGCTTGAAAAGCAGCACTGCAACAAGGAATTCCCCTGTAAAGAGCAATGCCATATGCAATTAGAATGGAGTTTCAAATTAGATTTTAAATAAAAATTAAAAAAATTATTAAATATGAGTATAGTAAGATATATTTATAAAATTTAATTTAATAAAAACCTTTGAAATATAAATGGCAGGTGGAGACCGCGGAAAAAAGCGTGCCAATAGTTTTATTTTATTAACACTATATCTGATATCAGATGTGTTGGATTTCATCAGTGCGATATTTTTAGCGGGTGCGATTGGACAAAACAAGACTTGAAGGTGGCAAGAATTGTGGGCTGTGAGTTTTTGACATTTTAGCTTAAAATTAATATTATATTAAAAATCAATTTTCGCGGAGGGAAGTGCTTCTTAAAGCGCTCCGAAAAACTCACCATAGATCTCTCCCGGGATCCTCTTTCTCCATCTGCATCACCACATTTCTCCCGTTCTCGCCATCGGTGAGGACAAGCCGTGGTTTCCGGTGGTGGTGTTGTAATTGAGTCTTTCACAGGGAGTGATTCTCCATTTGCTTCTGGGTAGATTTTCAGCATTGATTTTAAAGGAAATTTAACGCGGTATCTGATCGATCTCTTTCTGTTCTTCTTCTTCACAATGCTATATTAATCTGTTAATTATTTCAATTTCAAACCTGCATGGCAAGCCGCATTTTGACTGTCATCTGAGCTTTTTGATACGCGTTTAACCCGCATCTCGTTAACGGGAAGACCAAATCGATCCTCTGCATTTTGATAATTTTGATATTGTTAGTAAAAAATAAAAATAAGAAAAATCTGATGAGAGAGCTTCAAATTCAAACAAATAGTCCTGAGATTAAACTGGATTGTGAATGAAAGAGGGTCTATTTATAATCAGACCACCATTATTTGGCCAACTGCTTCATGCAGATGAGGATGAACATTGTCAGAATAAGTACCATTAATTGAGACCATAAGTGTTTCTGAAGTTTAAAAGACTTCAGGAAACACAAGCTAAGTTACGGATTGTGAAAACATTCTCCCATATACTTATCAGGAAACAAAAGCTAAGATTGAGGTGTGCTTTGGTCAGCCAAAAGATGGTATGTCAAATATCAGTTTAATTTCTTAGGGTTGATCCTTGAAATCTGATAATTCCGTTCATCAACTATATTCCTTCTCTGCTATTTCCTTAAAAAGTTATTCAGTGATCTAAACCGACGTGGAAGGCTTATTTCATTCATTTGCATTAACGAATGTAATGAAATGATAGGCTTTTGATTGAATGCTGGAGATCTGCAAATTCATCCTGCCATGAACATTTTTTTCCTTTTTCGGATAGAAAGGTTCCTAAACACTTGGTGACTTGGTTTTACTTATTTGTGCAGCCGTGAACATAAATTGATGGCTAACATGGACAGCAGTGAATCATTCTTGGTTGTCAGGAGATTTACTCCATCACCTCCTCCTTTGCCTCTTCAAGGAGTAACGAGATGTCCTTGCAAGAGCGTGGTGTTAAATAATTTGCCACAAAGAGGGCAGAGCTGTGTCTCTACAGGAACGAGAGATTTGTGGGAGCGTCTTTTTGATGAAGGTTATAAAGCTGATGTTTACATTAACACTGATAGTGGTGGGATTATTTATGCACATTCTATGATTCTTGTAAGTTCATTCATTCCAATTGATTCTGTATAGTACTAGATTACTATTGTTTGATATGATAGTCCTGAGCAGAGAATTATAGCGCAGCCCACATATTTCCGGTGTGGGAGATCAAAATTTACTTCGAAGTTAGAACACGCCCAGGACGGGCTACACATTTCGATTATACGAATTAGTACATAACATGGAGATTTCTCCATTTAGTATGACTCAGATAAGTTGCTTCTCCCAAATTGAAGTATTGCAAAATGTACTTTAATTTACTCAATGCTAGTCTAATGAATAGTTAATGGTTGGTGGGGTGGGGTTGGAATTTTTCAGACATGAAAATAACTGTGTCTCTGTGACGTTTAATAATATCGAAATACCAGTTAGATTTGCTTTATTGTTTAGTGCTACAACTCTTGATTTATTGATGCACCAATCATGTGATCTGTCGGAATAAGTTGTACTGATATTCTATCTTTAAACATTATGCCGTAACAAGGAATTGAGTGAATCTCTAGACCATCTTGAGCCATTTACTGGGGGTCTCACTCATCAAATACCATGTGAACAGGCCATGGCTTCGCCTGTGATGAGAGGTATGATAAAGCGAGCAAAACGTCATCGTTGCTGGCTGTCAATCAGAATCTCTGGGGTTCCACATGATGCAGTTCGAGTTTTTATCCGATTCCTGTACTCTTCCTGGTACGCGTACCTTTTTCTAATATAACACTTCCGCGTATGTTTGATCCCTGTATTAGCTACTGCTCCAACTATAAGGCAAAAGTCTTCTCCCATGCACTCTCTATTCTTGATTGATCAACTTGAGTCCTTCCATCCACATGGTTGATGGAGATCCTGAAGAAAACAGACTATTTAAAGCTTGATTTGACCAATTAGAAAGCGGAAGAAATGTGACTAAAAAAGTCAAAATTTGAGGGGTGGGATGTCCTTGCACTTAATTGTTGAGTAAGCGAGGCAGTCTGTCCTGCAGTATAGTTGTTACAAAGCCTATGAATCAAATTCTCTTTCTTGACTCTTTGACAAGTTTCACTAATTTTAATGTTGTCAAACCATACGCAAGGAAAAGGGGAAAGGGAGAAAGGCTATTATCTTAAGATTTTGCTGTTGTCATACGCTATTTAAAATAAAATTTTTGCTGAATTTTCATGGATTTTCCTTTCATAGTTACGAGAAGGAAGATATGGAGGAATTTGTCTTGCACTTGTTGGTTCTGTCCCACGTATTTGTAGTCCCTCACTTGAAGCGTGAATGTGAACAGAAGTTAGAGTTGGGCATGCTCACTTTAGAAAATGTAGTGGACATATTTCAACTTTGACTACTATGTGATACTCCACGACTTACTCTCATCTGTCACCGGATGATCCTAAAACGTATCAGGGCTGTTGTGGGGACTGAAGGTTGGAAAACAATGAAGAAGAGCCACCCATTTCTAGAAAAGGAGCTCCTGCAGTCTGCGATTGAAGAAGAAAATGTAAGGCCCTTTCCTTTTTTCTCTATTTCTTTCCATTTCATGTTGCGCCCTGCAAACTCAGATTACTTAATTCTCTAAACTTTTGGATGAACCGATCATCAGAGAAAAAAGGACAGGATCAACAAAAAAAATGAAAGGAAGGTTTATATGCAATTATACGAGGCAATGGAAGCTCTTGTTCACATCTGCAAAGATGGCTGTCGGACAATTGGCCCACATGATAAAGATTTTAAAGCAAACCAGGCACCTTGTGAATTTGCAGCCTGTAAGGGGCTGGAATTGCTTGTCCGTCATTTTGCCAGCTGTAAGTTGAGAGTTCCCGGTGGTTGTGTTCACTGCAAGAGGATGTGGCAGCTACTGGAGTTACACTCCCGACTATGTTCTGATTCTAATATCTGTAGAGTTCCCCTATGCAGGTACTATATCCGGTCCACCTGAAATTTTAGTTAATAAAAATTCTCCCCTAAACCATGTCATTTCAGGAACTTTAAGGAGAGACTATCAAAACAAAGCAAGAAGGATGAAATACGGTGGAGAATATTGGTTGAGAAGATCTTAAGAACAAAGGGCATTGCAATAGCACCATCCTTTGAACGACAATACACTTGGTGAAAAGAGAATACAGTTGATTTAGATTCAGCTCCAAGCTGTGGATTGGTTATGTGTTCTTGTGTTAGTCAAAATTTGCGAAAAGGATTTATTGCATCTCCTTCCGAAGCAAGGGAGACACTTCCCTCTAATAATCGTGTTTTGGAGCTATTTCAGCACTCTCTTTTTTTTATGCCTTGGGAGCCGCTGTCCATGGAAGAAGTGTTGCAGCCTGTAATGTTATTGTAGGCAGATTTTCTAATAACTAATAAGTGATTCCAATATTATTCCACTTCCTCTGTCATATGAATTAATTAAAGTGCTTGAGAGCTCGCTTTGATCTTGAATCAAACACTTATGTGGAGAGAAGGAGCATTTCGATAAGAATGCAGTTAGAGATTATATATATTCTATATGATGTCTACTTTTCAATGTAGTAATAGTGTAATGCTCGCATTCGATTAATTTCATTATTAAACAATTAAAACTTCACTTCTTTTTCTCATTGTCAAAAGGAAAAAATAATTAGTAGGAATGTGATCTTATATTTGATTTCCTTTTGTCTCTGCATTTATGTAAAAGCGCCTTTTTTATTTTTTTAAACAATAAAATTGGCATGATGATACAGTAACATTAACAATATTGCTGAAGTCATTGTCAGTGGAATTGTGACGAAGGACGAAGAGAATATATAAAAATCGTCGGAAAGTCTCTATGTCAACATTATTTCGCATATCAGAAAACGTTTGACAATAGTGCGTTGGAGTACGAGTGTTTTGGGAAACATTTAGTCCTGCGGTGTTGAAATTTCAATACCATTTTCACTTATATTTTGATAAGTAAGTGATTTTGATATAATGATTAAATAGCTCTTAAAATAGGGAGTGATTTACTTATATATTAAAGTGCAAGTGGAAGTAGTATTGAAATTTTCAGTAATTATTGTAAGACCAGAAAGATTTTTGACAAATAGTGTGTTACTCTTCCTTTTGGAAAAAAAATTAAACTCACTTCCTTTGGAATTTAATATAATTACACTTGTATTCTTTCTACTTTTAGAAATATAAACTCACTTCTATTTTCATGTACATTCACCTCTGGTCAGTGTATATTGCTGAAAGTAAAATGGATACAAATATAATTTAATTAAAACTTAGGATAGATGAGTGTAATTTAATTTTTTTTTCATAAATCAAATTACAAATTCATAACGGGACCCCAATCAGAAGTTGGACTACAATATTCGGGGCCCGAAACCATGGTCAGACCAAAAATCAAATTCAGCCCATATAGTATGTAGATTGCAGCGTGTGGCTGCTATTTTCAAATGAAGATTGGGAAGCCATCTACCTCCCCAAAACCATTGAGGTCACGGGTTCCTATATTCTCCCTTTTTTTTGGAAGGATGAATAATAAATCTGTGGCAGAGTTAAGAGAACTGAGAGAGCAGAAAATATGAAGGATAGCTCTTTGTTGTTTCTATTATTCTCGATAGAAATGGTAGAGAATGGTGATGTCACTCTCTGGTATGCTTGCTTTTAAGTTCTGTTTCTATCTTCCACCACTTTGAAAACTGTTTCATCTTTATATCAAAAACTTATTGTACTATACATAATTTGAAGAAAGGTTTGAATTTAGAATTTAGGAAATTCAACTCTATATAGTACTTTACCATCAACAGCTGATTGTATAGGATGTGTTGGGAACTTCTTCCTTAGTGGCATTTCTACAATCAGTTCCCAGTCCTATGGCGTTCTGTGAATTCTATTCACATTATTCATATCTAGCCATCTAGGTCAGCTTCCCCAAGCTAAGCTGGTGAGATGTTAAATGCTGGGCATAGGCACGTATAGATAGAGGAACGGCTGCAAAACTGCTGCTTATTATTAATAACTGATTCAAAAAATACACGTAAGAGCCTTTTAGGGAATTCGAAACATTCTACAACATGAAAACGTGTTGGACTCTGATCTAATAAAAGCCTATCTCACCTATGGCATATGTGTTGGGGCTACAGAAACAAAAAGGCGCTACCTAGCACTTTCAAAATACAAATTTCTGTTTCATATGATATGTAGCGTATAGAATATAGATTGGTGTGGAACTATGCATCCCTCTATCAATTGTTTGATGTTCAGCCTCGGTTATTTATTTTGCCTGATAGTGTTTGTCCTCCTTCTCTATTACTTGTGGAATGGAATTCTCTTGGTGTGTAAATTCCATTTGAACCTTTCACTGAACGAACCTACTTCTGGAATGCTTTGGTAATTAACTTACATGAGGCAAAACATTCATTTACTTTTACTGTCCTCCTGAGAGACTACTTTTGCTTTATATTCACAATACTAGGGGGATGAGCTTTCCTCATCTGAGCTTCTATCTTGTCTTGCATTGTACCTGTTGAGAACAGGCAATGATGCACTTGCAGCTATCCGAAAGGATCTTGCTGAACCAATCACAGTTCTATCCTGCATACTTCCCACTTCCTTGCACACTTGATCCAAAATATTCAGGAAGTCTCGGACAATCATAAAGATTCTGAAAGGGTGGGCTTCTTCCTTTGCAGCATTCCCATGAAAGTATTCAGTAACTTCTTTCACAAGGAATAAGGCCTTTTGTTCGTCAGCCTTGACCCTGCCAATTTCCTCTTCGGCTACTCTTAGAAATAGCTTTGTGGAGTTGAAGAAATTCCCTTGCATATCTGGCATCTCATATTGCAAAACCAGTCTCACTTTGTCTAACCCCTTTTCAAGCTTTGAGACATAGCTGCTTAGGACATCTGAGTCCATTCCTGCTGCTTTTTTAACATTGTCAAGTTCTCTACTGAGCCCAGCCACAACCTTCAAACCCTGTTTCTTAAACTCATCCTCATTGAATTTGGTATTCATTTGGTTCTGGACACTCTCGTTGGCGGAATTGCCACCTGCACCTTCAGATCTAATGATCTCTTGGACCACAAAGTGAAGCAAAGTAGTCTTTCCATCTGTTCCCTTTATGTCAACAAGTTTTAAGAGTGTGTCCAATTTAAAAGCTTTAGCATCACCACGATTAGTGCCAACATTCATTCTGTTTCCTGTCCTGAGAACAGCTTCAAGGAGTTTGAGGAATAACCGGCTGTTCTTTAATTCCTCACTTGCTGCCTGACAATTATTCACACACAAGTAAGAACTAAGCTTTTAGTTTTGCATAAGCCATTACTAATGTACATGGAATTAAGAGATCAAAGATAACAAAGCATTGATTGAGTTGAATCACACCTCCAGGGTTTGAAAAGTTTTTCTTAGGTAATTAACTTCTGCATCAAAGTTAGCTCTGTACAGCATGGCTTCTACTCTTTTGAAGGCAAATGGGATATCAAGAACTGCTTTAAGGAATCTTTCTGCAGACCCAAGTTTCAGAAGGTCACCATTATATTTTTTAAGTTTTATCTCTTCCTCCTTTGTTGGAGCCATCTTCACCAGAGTTTCGAAGAGCTCAGGACCCAAGCCTTCAGGGTTCCCTGTTTGATCCATAAACAAGAATACACATGATGTTTGCAAAGTGAAAATGCAGGATGTAGACTTAATTACTGAAATACAAAAGAAAAAACAGCAAGGCCTTTTCATTAGCGAACTTGATAGCTCAAGAATTTTGTTATTTACTCCTTCAACCTATTAAGTTAGAAGAATGTTTGACATCAATGTTAGAATCCAAGAGCTTTTGATGGTTCATTCTGATGACAATGCCAATCACAAGTGTAATAATGACAAATCTGTGAAAGTAGGTGAGGAAGAACTAAAGAGGAAAAGAGTTTAGTGATGAATGTTCTTCACTTGGTGATGGAGAAAGACCAAGCATGGTTAACAATGGTGGATGTTTGGTCATTGTTCTGTAGTTCTTAAGGAAGATTAATTACCAAACCATACTATTTTATTATCAGCTGGATCTGATGTATCATCAAATTTAAAGTTTGCTGTTTAGACTCCCATTTTTTGCCCCCATCAATAACATACTGACAGGCTTGGCATGATGCCTTTTAGCCAGTTTCTAATATACTCCTTGTACATAATTCATTCTGTTTACATTTTTCTCTTAAATTGCTCGGTGAAAAATATATGCCATTCTCAATGCTAACTCTAAAATTTGCAGTACCATATATGGGTAAGCTCAATATTGTCTACATGTTTCAGATGTATCATTTGTGGGTCATGAACAAGTGAAAAATAACTGTGCGACACCAGCGATCCAGGCTGTGCACAATGCACATTAGCCCCTGAACCAGCACATCAGATCATGAAACTAAATAGATGAGAATCATGGAAACATTCCCTGCGAAAAGGCGGGCCTGACTTCCATCCATCCACGAATCACCCACCCACTTCTACTCATCTTAAGCTAATTGGAACACGTGACTAGAAACCTTTTTCCTTTGTCCTTTTAGTAGAATGTAAAATATGATTACTGGCAAGAAATGGGAAAGCATGATTGAAAATATCCACTTACCATCTAAAAGAGCTTCAGACACCTCTTCTTTAGTTACATTTAATGCCCTTAGCAGTATAGCTATGTTTTGGGACTTTTTTGGGTCTAACACCCTGTCCTCTTGCTCGAGAGGGGGAAGAACAGATTTCCTTGTAGGCTCTTTCGGGGCGGAATTCGTGGAATTGCAGCCAAATAGGCTCTCCATCATGTCCTCATTTAATCTATAGACAAAATATTGAATATTCCATTTCAGAAATGCACACTAGTAATTAGTTTAAGAGTCCTATAAATAGCACAGAATTAGAATTACTCGGTTTTGTTTACTTACTGAAATGAGCTTGATTTCAGTTGGTCCCACACTGTAGCCCGGTCTGAGGTTGCACGGACTTTATCCCAATGCAGAGCCTTCAACCTGGGTTTCGCTCCTTCCGTGTCATCGGCTTCGTGCCTCTCGGAAGAGCTCACACTTTTATCAATTTGTTCTTTGGCCTTCATTATGCCATTGAGAGAAGCCACTCCTGGACTTGGAGACACAGATTGTTGCTTTCGTGATACAGATGACGAGGAAACACTGGTTGCTGGAGATCCTACTTTTCCAAGTGTTGATTTTTGCCGCGGAGGAGGTGGGGGAGGAGGAGGAGGAGGCGGTGGTGGAGGAGGAGCAGTATTAAGTGAAGTCCTAGATACTTGAGAGTGTGAGTTGTTAATTGACTGAAGATGCGTCAAATTCAGAGCCGGTGGAGGAGCTGAAAATTTCGACCGTCTGGAAGGACCTAAGGCCATTTGTTTATCCAAATTCAGATGTGGGGTTGAAGGTAGCGGTGGTGCAGGTGGCGGTGCAGCCGACTTTATTGAAGGTATAATGACATGCCTTATATCAGGGGACGAAGCCGAAAGCCGAGACTTTGGTGAAGTTCTCTTTGAATAGGGAACAACAGAATTTGCAGAATGACTCTCGGTCTTTGCAATTGCCACAGGGCTACCATTAGCAAGAGAACTCTGCCGCGAAACTGGTGTATAATAGCTATCCTCGTAACTGTGCGACGAGCCATGCGGCGAATGAAACGCAGTCCCATGGCTATCCTCGTCGGAAGACGAAGACGACGAGACCGCCGGTGGATAATTCCCATCTGGAGGCTTGGTTAGAGGCGGCAATGGCTGCAATTCCGGACTTGGACGGTACCGTTCAGATCGCTTAATGGAATTGAGTTTGTGATAGGGTGACCTGTTTGCTTCATTAATGGCTTCACTTGGCTCGCTCACTGATGTTGTGCTTGGCTCCACAGTCCCAATGTAGAGAAAGCTCGATGGCGGTGCTCTTGAATCTTCCGGCAACCTCTGCGGATTCCCGCCGCCGACGAGCTTCTGTGTCTCGCTGGGGTGCTTCGACCTGTGCCTGTACAAGAAGAAAGCCAGAGCAGAGAGCATACCAAGCGTCACAATTCCAACAGAGATTGCAATTGCGACCTTTTTCGTTGGCATTGTAGGCTGTGTTGCCGTTGGGTTTGCTATTGTGCCGTTAGAAGACGTACGGTGGCGGCTGATTCTGATCCGGACTTGATCCCGGGGGATACTCATGGAAGAAGGGAATGTTGGCATCGGGAGAAGGTGGACTGGTGTCCGGTGGCGGTGGAGGCGGGGCGTCAGCGGTGCCTGGTGGTGGAGCTGAAGTCACCGGAAACAATGGCTGGTGCAGAATTCTTCGTTTCTGAGATTCATTGTAAGTGCGGAGTTGAATTGGATTGACTTCTTTTGCAGTGGACACCAAGATGAGTAGCAACAGTGATATGATAAAAAAGAAGCTCAAATGATGAGCTTTCATGGTGAATTTTGCTTAGTTCCGCTTATCATTCCTTTTTCTTCCAATTCATCTATGGTTTTTGATTGGCAAATTCCTTAGCTGGAAAGGAGAGAGAGACGCAGAAAGGGAACTCCTTTCGGCTGTAAGATCTGGATGCTCGAACTCGAACAGGTTTGTCGTATATTTTATCACGATATTAATCAAATAATTAAATACCATGTAATGTTTACTAAATTTATATTTTACATTGGGTTAAAGAGGAGAGAGTAACAACCAATAACACGTGGCAGCTACAAAGCACTTCGCCATTTCGTTGTCAAATATAAGGACGATGATGACCTTGCAGTGGTAGTACCAAAAGAGACGGGTTCATGTCTATTATCGTCTAATCACTATATTTTCACTTTTGGTTTGCAACCAGGGAGGGAAGGCACAAATTCTATTCTTGATGACGATAAATCCTGCGGGTGCACACTAGCTAGTACCTGTTGTAGTACTTTATCTTTTTCTTCGGCTAAGTAAGCTGCCCGGCACTTGTAAAGTAACCAATAAGAGGATGGAAAGTCGCTGACGCTGAAATATTTTGGTGAAGCTTTACTGGTTTAATTTTTGGACAATAATTCCCATGAGAAAGAGCTTAATACACTGTGTATTATGTATTTTTTACGTAAGATTCACGGGATTGAGAGCTTTATCGTATGTTTGGAGGTGATTTTTTAATAATTTCAAAATAATATATGTAGCAAAACTTAATTTGACAAATTGGATTATACGTTTTGCAATTAAAAAGAAATACTCGTGTGATGATGAGAGCAGAATTTAGCTTATTTTTTAATTGTGCTATTTTAGATGGAGAGGAATATAAATTATGATATTTAGTGAGTTTTGAAATCCCTTTTCATAGACATTGAGAGGAAAATACTGTAAGTACCAAAAATAACTTTTGAAATTTAGTTTCAAATTTTATATCTATTAAATTGAATCTTATAAATTTATTTCATCATTTTATATTTAATGATATTTTCATCTTGTATTTAATGACATTTCTATTTGAAATTTAATTTTAGATTTTATTTTTAATGTATATAGCGTTATTTAAAAAAGAATATAATAAAAATATTCAAATGAGAAGAGGATTTTTTTTTCCAAAAAGAAAGTTAAAAAAAAAAACACCTTATTCATTTGTCATATAACCCTATTGATAATATATTCACATATGATTTAAGATATCATAAATAGTAATTTGCACCGTTAACACTTTATTCATTTATTTTTATACCCCCTCCAAATGTAGTGAAATTTGATGCATGCCTTTCTACATGTTCTTATGCCTCATCCATTAAATTGAAATGGAGATTTAAAAATTCAATTTATTTTTTCTATTTCTTTAATTCTTTTCCAATTAAAACTCTAAATATTTTAATATCAAAAAAATAAATTTAAAATAATAGATAAAATTAGGAATAAATTAACGTACATCATATTAAACGGCTAACAAGGGAGTATTTAACTTGTATATGAAAATTTTTATTAGATCTGAATATTAAAAAAAAATATAGGTGAATAAAGTATTAACATTATAAATTACAAATAATATTTTTTTTAACACTTTAGATCAACGGGCTGTAAAGAGAGTCATACGACATATGGATGCAATGTACCTTTTCCAAAAGTTAATTGGCACTTATTATTACTGAAACTGAAAGCTTATTTTTTTAACAAAATATTTAATATTATTAATAAGAATTAAGATAAATATAAAGAGAAGTGATTAATTAATTTTTTAGTTATTTTTATATTTATCTCAAATTTTAAATTATATATTTATTGATTAATTAAAATTTTTCTTTTTTTACCCAAAATTTTATTTTTTTTTGTTGCAATAAAATTTTTGATTATTTTTATTAAAAAGGTTAACGCGCTGTGAGGGCGTTTTGTAATTCTTGTGTCAAGCGTGTGTAGGGGTTTAGTCAAATGGACGGTGTAATTATTGTTGTGAATTATTAATCACGATTACTACTTATGAACGGATTCAGGTGTGGAAGGTAAATGCCAACCATAAATTCGTATTTTCAACCTTAAAGAAGGAAAGCAAATTTCCAACAAAATAATTCCATTGTATAATGTTTTTTTGACATAAATCTTAATTAAAATGTTAATATTTTACTTTTTTGGAAAAGCAAATGTTAATAGTTTTGTTTCCTTCGAATATATACATGGCCGTGTGGACAAATTCAGATTCTATCTCGTAAAAATAATCTCATGTATATAATTATAAAATAATAATAATAACAACTTGATATAAATTTTTTAAGGTAAAAATAAAAAAAAGGCTTAATTAACTTACATAAGAATATTTTTTAAAATATTTTATATTTTTATATAATTATAGAGTAACAGAAGCATAGGAAGTCATGAAAATTGTATTTTTATATAATTATAAAATACTAATAGTTAATTTAATTTTTTTTTTTAGGGCATGACTTCCTATGCTTCTATTAAGCTTGCTACTATAAACGGTCAAGATGATAAAAAAAAAAATTCTACTACACGTACAATATTAATTTTAAATGGGAATTTTTTTTTTCATAAGTTAATGTGCAACGAATCTTTATAATTTAGCTTATTGAAATTTATTTGTTATGTGAAAAAGAAATAAATTTTTTTTTCTTCATTGATATAATATTATGTACTCTTTTAATAACAAAATATATAAATAATATAACACTTTCTATTTTTACACAAATAAATAAAATTTTTACATGAAAGATATTTTCTAATAATATAAACGAAGACTTAATTGATTTTTGAAAATTTTCCCTTAAAAACAAAGTTTCCGTACTTCGTCAGTACAGGTTTTTTTCGGGCAAAAGACCGAAACACGTAACAGTCAAAAAGTATTTCCCAATATACTGCAACAGTAAAACAAATTACCAAAACACTTAAACTTTTTTTTTTTATAAGAAATGAGTCACAGCTTGGTGACTGTTTGGCATATTTTTCCGTGAAAAATACTGTGCGCATATATGCACAGTGTACTGCATGCGCACAGTGTACTGTGGGCACAGTACACTGTGCATACTGTGCACACAGTATTTTTTTAAAAATATAATAATAATTTAATAAAATATTTAGTAAAAATAATTTTTTAAATCATAAAATATATTATAATAAAAATAATTAAATTAAAAAATATTATTAATTAATTTTATTTTAATTTAATAAAGATAACTTTACTTTATTTTTAAATAATTTTTTTAAAAAAATTTATATAAATAATAATTTTTATACTTGTAAATAAATTTGTTTAATAAAAATGTATTAATAATATATAAAATATAATTAAAAATAAATTTAAGGGTAGTGTAATAAATATAATATTAAAAATTACTTTATAAATTTTATATAATATATATTTTAGGCAAAATATAATAAAATAAATGATAATAAAATTTTTATTAAATTTGATAAATTTTATAATGATACAAATATAAACAAAATAAAAAAGATTATTTTTAATTATGCGATGAAATAAAAATTAATTATCATACTATTATTATCTTTATCTTTTTACACATATTAAATATCATTATCTTTTTTGGCAATATAATAAAAATTAAACTTTTAAACTGTAATTTATTTTTTTAATATTGTCTTTCATAACTGAAAGATCGCTTTTCTACAATTTTATATATAAATGACTCTTTTTGTAAGAATAAGAACACTTTTTAGTTTCTTCTTTTTATGCGTATAATTATGTTTTAATATTTGTAAATAAAATTATAAAAATTAGTCATTTAAACATGAGAGATAATATTAGAAAAAGAATTACAAAATATTATTTCATTTTATAATGATGAAAATATTTCAAAGAGATAAAAATATATAATTTTAAAAGATAAAAGTATTAAATGTAATTACACCAAACTTGAGAAAAAGGCAATATAATTTGCGCAACTTTTTTCCTTCCCATTTTTGCTGGCACCAAGGAGGGAAAATGGCAATGATGCCAAGGAATTTTAATTCCGGAGTAAGTAATGATATACCTATATTCAATT
Source organism: Sindora glabra (assembly GCA_020226215.1). Classification (NCBI taxonomy): domain Eukaryota; kingdom Viridiplantae; phylum Streptophyta; class Magnoliopsida; order Fabales; family Fabaceae; genus Sindora; species Sindora glabra. Next base: position 7,286,884 of record CM035236.1, read on the forward strand.
TTGATATCTACGGTAAATGTTTTCTATATTTGTAATTAATTTTTACTATCAAACTCACAATTTTATTTGATGACGTAAAAAATTCATACTCAAAAATCATAAATGAATTTAGGGTAATTCTTCCTTATTATTTCAATTTGAGACAATATAAATAGATGTTGTCGCGAATTTTATAAGATTTTTTTAATTTATAATTTTTTTATAATGTTACAAGTTATGAAATATAATTATTCATATAATTCTTATAACTTTTTTCATAAATCTTACAATATAAACATTAACAATTGTAATATAAAACTTTTAGAAATTCTATAAATAAATTGTAAGATTGATAAAAAATTTATAAAGATTGTAGTGATACACCTTATTTAAAAAAGTATCAAAGAATGACCCATAAATTTAAACTAAAATCCTTTTTTGATCCTTGAAAGATTCAATTTTTTTCATTTTGATCCTTAATTAAAATATTTTCTTAATTTAATCTTTGTAAAATTGAAATTTTTCAAATTTCAGTCCTTTAATACAGTTCTATATAGATTTTAGGCTTAGAAAAAAATTAAATAAAAGGATTAAAATTTAAAATTTTTTAATTTTACAGAGATCAAATTGAAAAAATATTTCAATCGGATACCAAAATGAGAAAAATTGAATTTTTTAGGGATCAAAATAGAATTTTTATCCATAAATTTAAATCAAACAAATAAATTAACTAGATTAAATTAAATAAATTAATTAAATAAATTAAATCAAACAAGTAAATTAAAAATATTAACTCAAATAAATAAATTAAATACATTAAATTAAATAAATAAATAAATTAAATTAAATTAAATAAACAAATCAACTACATCAAATAAATTAATTAACTAAATTAAATCAAATAAAAAATTAACTACATTAAAACAGATAAATTAATTAACTAGATTAAATCAAATAAATTAATTAACTAAATTAAATCAAACAAGTAAATTAAAAATATTAACTCAAATAAATAAATTAACTAAGTTAAATTAAATAAATAAAATAAAAATATTAATTCAAGTAAATTAATTAAATAAATTAAATAAATAAACTAAATATATTAAATTAAATAAATATATTAACTAAATTAAATTAAATAAATAAATTAATTAAATTAAATAAATAAATTAATTAAATTAAATTAAATGAATAAAATTAATTAAATTAAATCAAATAATTTAATTAATTAAATCAAATCAAATAAATTAAAAATATTAAATCAAAAAATTTTATAATTATACGATCACGATCACGGCCTGGTGCAGGACGTGATCAGAACTGATCACGTCCTGCTGCAGGCCGTGACCAGGCTAGCCTGATCACGGTCTGCACCAGGCCGTGATTGCTTCGCACAAGAAGACAAAATTTAAGGGTTTAGGGAATTACTTTTCCCGGCACAGCAAATGAGTAATAACTTTTTGGGTATTGCGTGTTTGGGTGAAAAAGCCGGTTTTTTTCTTTCCCCTTCGTCTTCGGTTTTGTCGAATGATAAGTCTCGGCTTTAATTCCTTTGCCAATGTATAATGTAACCAAAAGTCAAATGGAAAATAGAAAATTTGCATAGCACCGACTATCATTTTCAAGGTATTATATTACCCATTATAAAATATAAGTAACTGATTTAGTATTGGGAACTTGGGAATCTCGGGTCATTAGTGTAATTTTAGAGAGAAGTGACTGTGGATGGGATCCCACAACGTCTTATTGTGTGTTCCTTCTTTGATCGGCATTTGTGATTCACCGAATAATCCTCGACCCTCCTTACCCTCTGTATTCTTTCCGACGTGTATACGTTAGATTGAATAAATCATAAAAAATGGGTTAAAAAAAATCAATCAACTTGTTAGCCTATATCGTTTGATGAATATCTTAGTATTATAGACAATAATTTTTTTTTGAGAAAATCATCCGATATCCAATAAATTTTATTGGACTACTGATTAATTCGAATTTAAGACGGATCAGACCCAATATGGAAGTATGTTCTCTCAACACCATCTGCTCCATCCACAAGATTTAAATCCGAGATTTTACTTAAAGGTGCTAAACTCCTTACTACTTGGACCAATAGTCGTTGGTATTATACACGATAACTTAGTGCAATATATTAATTCCCATTTTCAATCATTTTTAAGAAATTGTCCTCACTTTTTTCAAATAATGTTATAATTCTGTATGCACATAAAATTATAGATTCAAATTTTATATTTGATGAAGAATAAAATTTTTAAAATAATTTTCATATTTAACAATTAATTAATTATAATAATAATTAATTATTTATTTAAATAAAAATATTTAATAAAATTAATTATTTATTATCAAATATTTATATATAAAATAATATATAAATATATAAATATATTTTATAATTTATTTGAGTACATATATATGTATATGTATATATATTATCTATTTAAATTAATTAACTAATTAATTAATTTCAATGTAAAAATAATTTTAATTCATTAAATAATTACATAACAAAACAAAGTCTTTTTCATATTATAATAATAATTTTTTAAAATATTAATTTTATTATGTAAATTTAAATAATAAAAAAAATAATTATCTATTATTTATAAAACATTATTTTATTCTAAAATATGTTAAATTGATATGCACTTAAATAAGAGTATGTACTCATATCGTGCTTAACTAGGCATTATATGCTAATAAATATTAAATTTTTGAAATTAGTTAATTAAAAATTAATAAATTATCAATCGATTAAAATTATCTCAATTATTTAAAAATCGGGGAAAAAGGCTACTTCTCAAACACTTCTAATATCGGACGTTGGATAGCAAATTCCTCCTTTCTCTAGCCATGAGGGGAACATGCACACGCGTGAACCCCCGATGCTTTATCTCTTTTCCCTCTTGATTGAATACCATCCCTATGCAAAGACAATATTATCCCTCATCAGCCCCATTAATTCCCTTTTAGCAACATGGAAATGATTAAAGTTATGCCTTTCTTCTAAACCATGCATTGTCACTTGTATGCCCCTTTCCATTTTTTCAAAAATGACGACAAAAACTTCTCTGTTTTTCATTTCTCAAAAAATAACTCGGTGAGTGAATCATCATAATTGGTTTGAAATTTGACCAAAACAAAGTAATCAAAAGGAGACTAATGGAATCATTATTCTTTTTATCCTTTAACAGTCAGATAAGTATGTCTCTAATCACAAATCTTAAAATTTTTTTTGTTGATTTAAGCCTTTAAACTCGAAAGAGAAACAAAAACGTCTAACGTTATTCAATAGAAATGGGTTGAATTGAAGATAATACAAAAGGCTTTCGTTCTTTCTACCTTTGCATGTAATTGAATCAGTTAGAATAAGAATTTGGTATGTTTGTTTGATTTGTCGTCACCGTGCATGGTAATAATGAACTTATCAATTTCTATTGAAGGAATGTGGTGGCAGCCGGCAATAAAAAGTTTTGCATTTTGCTCTGCCACCCTCCCACTTCGCATGCTACCTGTAAAACAATGTTCAACGACCAAACACTTATGCTAAGAAGTCACTTTAAATTTTTTTGCAAAATATGATCGATGGACTTTCATTTTTGAGTGAATCGTGCACTCTCTTTCCGTAAATAGTAAATTTCATAAAATTATGAATCCTATAATATGTTAAAAAAAAAAGAAGAAGGTAAAGAGTGTGTTAAGAAAAATAAAAAGTAATATTACTCATAGTAAATAATATGCTTGGTAATAAATAAATATATAATAAAAAATCCTTTTTTTTATTCTTTCACCATATAACATAATTTTTTATGAAAATTTTATGATTCATCATTAATATAATAATATATTAATATATTATGAGATTTAGCTGTTAGTATATTATTATTATATAATGAATAAGATATAATTTAAAAAATAAATTTAATAGGTAATCAAATTTGAAAATATATTAATATATGATTGAATTTGTGATGTATCTAAATCTCCTTCTTCTTATTTTTTTTTTTTAACTCGTACGTGGGAACAAGTACCCAGAAAAAAGCAGAAGCAAGGAAGAAGAATTGGATCGATAAAATTATAATAAAAGAAAAAGGCAGATGTGGAATTGTAATTTACTGTTTTCTTTTTCTTTTTTTTTTTTGGGAATCAGGCCCCACCTCTTCCTTTTTGTTTTCATTGATTTTTCTTTTGCTTAATACAAAGTGCACAATTATGTTGCCTTCTTATCGATCGTCATGATTACAAAGATTAATTAGTTAATGTTATTTTGTCTATTTAACTTAAGTGGGTATATCAATTGTTAGGTGCCGCTGTATTATCCTGTTTGTGATTGATGCATAAACTATCTCTTAGTTGTGTAAATCTTTCATTCTATAATGTAATAATTCTTGTAACCTAACTACTAATATATATATATATATCACATCAACGAGATAGCAATTTATTGATAATGCTGATCGATATTCATGCTCAATATTATGTGGTTTAACAGCAAAGCCATAGTTAGATGAATTACTAACGAATATTATATGTATTTTCCTTAAGTAACAAGATATTTTAGAAAATATGTGTTAATTTCAAACATATTTTATTTGTTAATGAATAAGTATTCAAATATTGAAAATGATTGTTACCAAGAGATAAATGTGTTCTAATACAACGAAATTTGAGATGCACCGAAAATGTTAAATTTAATGCTATGCTAATCATTTATTCTTCTCATTATTTTTTTATTGATCCATGTATGCATAAATAAAAATGAATAGTAGGTAAATTTATATATACATGGATTAGAGCCGAAAAAAAAAATCACTTTAGTGAAGTCCCCCCCCCCAAAAAAATTTTTTTTTTTTTCCGATAGGATCTTGATTTTCTATATATGTAAAGAATAATTCACTTTTACTATTATAAAAAACATTATAAAATAGACAAACACGATGAAGGGTGAAAATATAGGTATATCTAAATATTTAATAATGAAAAGTGATGTGAAATTATAACTTGTAATTAAAAAAAATAAGGTTGCACGCCATTTTACTTCCTGAGGGACAGACCGTTTGATGCTATCTTTCCTACGAAGGAGGAATAATTGTGTCCTGTGGGGAAGCCATTATGAAATTTAAAATAGTAATTAGGAAGTTTCTGGAATACAAAAGATCAAAAAGGAAGATCCTCTCATGAAGAAGAATAATACCACCATACGCTGGGCTGAAGGCTCGGTATATTGCGTAGTTTAAACGACGAAAGATTCCTTATGTCTCTCATACTCATTATTATAGAAACTGCAAGTTCCGGGGCTTCACCCTTTGATGAATTATTTATTAATTTGTTTCCTTTGGAAATTAATTCTATTAAGCTTTTCTGGTGAATGTAAAAAATTTAATTACGATATGTAAAGATTCTTCCTTAAAAAAGATTAAGTTAGCCAAACCCTCCTTGATTGTGCAAAATAATAAATAAGGAAACCTTTTTTTTCTTTTTTCGGTTCTCGTATTGTTCTTACAAACGAGGGATTGACTTTCTATGAATAATCTTGTAAGAAATTTTAAAATTTTGATTATTTTTGTGGGTAAATTTTTTTTGGTAAATTTAAACAAAAACTAGTACTTTTGTAAAAGCAAATTATACATGACAACAAAGAATCGATTAATTTATTTGAGAAGTATTTTTTTTGGTGAAAAATCAAAATTTTCAAAAAGTAATTTTTACTGACTTCTTTGGAAATTGCTTAAAATTATTTTGTTAATATTAAAAAGTGAAGCTTATTAGAAAATAATTTTTTATTTTTATTTAATTTAATTTTAAACTTTCTATAATATATTAACAAAATAATTATTATATTTTTAATATTATTATAATATAAAATAAAAATTTTAATTATTATTAATTAAACTTAATGAAAATAATTTTATTTTTATGTCTATAAATAACATAAGTAGAGTTTATTTAGAGAGGAAGTAAGTAAGTAATTTTTTATATTTTATGAAAAGTAAAACTTCTTCAAAAGTCTTATTTTTTTAATTTATTACATAATGATCGATTAAATAACTCTTTTTATTTTTTAAAAAATAAAATTTCTTGTATTATTACTGCAAAGCAAATAACTTTTAAATAAAATTTGAAAACACAAATTAAAAAAATATATTTATAATATATCTCCAATGGTGTGCTGTTATATTATTAAATTTGAGTTTTAGTATAATCATATGATTTATTTTATAAAAATATCGATATTATACATAATTAAATTTAATAATATATTAATTCATTACCATTTCTTTCCTAAATTTCAATTTTAAATTTTCAATTATAAAGATAACGAAATGTATTTTCTTTCCTGCAAGTAATAACTACACAAGCAAAGGAATTTGTTTGAACACGAAGAGGCATTACTCTGCAAAGTGCAAACAAATGAAAGGGCAACCCTTTTCTGTTTTGTTTCATTCTTTAATTGGATTTGGATTTATGACAGTCTACGATCGTATCAGATCAACCTAACCAGCCAGCGTTAGACATCTATGTTCTGAGATGCTAACTTAGGCACTGACACATCTGGAAGCTATTTACGGGTTCCTTTGGGACCTTTGTTCCAACTGCTTTGTACAAGTAACCGAAAAGAACCCGAAGCATCACTTTTGTGTGATTCAACAACACTTCTCTTTTAAGAAAGGAAGAATTCTTTGTTTTCTTCCTTACTTGAATATTGAAAACAGTCTAAGATAATAATGCAAGACAAGTAAACATCGTTAAGTAAATGAAAATTTATGGCGCGCTGCTAATTAATATAAGTAAATGAAAATTTATGGCGCGAATTAATAAATTTTTAATATATTATGACATATTAGTTTTTGATCTGGTGAGATATTTGTATATATCAATAGTACATTATAAAATAGGGCGAGACTATCACACCCTAATCACAATAGGGATTAATAAACCCCAGACACTTGGCAGAATCATCATCGTAGACACCATAAGGTTAAAGAATAGACTAAACACTCTAACCGCAGTGGATTACAAGCAACCAAATGGGACGGACATGTGGGCTACAGGCTGTAAGATTTTGTTTCTGGGCTAGTGACAGGAAAAAAAAATTTCCTCCGAAAACTTAAAAAAAAGAAAAATCTAGATAAAAATTTGGATTTAATAATAAATTATAATTAGTATAAATAAAATATTTATTGTTAATTATTAAACCGAAGCACCTCATAGATAGTTAATAAAAAAATAAATTATCTAAAAAAGTTAAAAAAATAAATCACCAAAAATTGAAGTTAATTATGATAAGGGAATACTTTATTATTGGACTAATTGGAATTATTGCTGAAAACTCAAAAAGGAAAAAATTAGTTTCAAATAAATATATGATAAACTAGTTTAGTATTTATGCAATGCACAAATAAAAGTATATGGATTTAAATTTGATTCTTTATGAGTATAAATTAATTTTATATTATCATTTACTCATGTATTATCACATTAATAAAAATTTTAAAATATTATTAAAATTATTAGAAATTACTAATTTTTAATAATATATTATTTTTTTTACTTATTTAGTGTACAAAATAATACATTCAGAGTGAATTAAATCTAAACTCAAAATATATATAATTTATATTTCATTATTTTATATTAAATTTAATACATTAATGATATTATTTAATTCATTTTATATTTAAAATTGCAAAAATAATTTTAAAAGGATAAAACTCAAGTAAAGTTCTTTAAGCACTTAATATTTACCACAAGGATTTTGAAGCAAATCACAATTTATATACTAATTGTTCTATTTAATTACTATTAATAATTAATATATCTAATTTAATTCCTGTTAGTCATACAACATAAAAATTATTTGTAAAAAGTAATAAAATAAATTAAAATATTATAATATTATGATTCTTCTTTAAAAATCTTATTAAATTAAAAATTATCATCTAATTTTTTTTTAGTTTTCCAACAACAAAGCAAATTTTTTCAAAGAAATTTTTACTTTTTCCATCATTGTCCGGAAGCAGAATTTTACAGCCTGTAGCCCATATTTTTGTCCATGTGATTGTTTGTGATCCAGTGCGGACAGATTATTTAATCTTCTTCCTAGCCTTATGGTGTTTACGGTAATAATTCTGCTAAGTGTCCGAGATTTATTAACTCCAATTGTAACTGGGGTGTCGTAGTCTCGGCCTATAAAATATTCCTTAAATAATTAAATATGAATTCGGATATTGTTGTAGATATTAAGGCTTTGTTGTCTAAAATATTTTTCAAAAAAATTTATTCCCTTATATATAATAAAAAAATATTATATGCATCTATACTATATAATTAAACAAATTGATATTTAATAAAATTATAATAGTAAAATAAAAAATAATTTTTTGAAAAAATATTTTTATTAAATTTTTTACATTTAATATTTAATACTAAATGTATAAATTATTTTTTATTATTTTAATATTTTAAAATTATATTATAATTATATTTTGAGATGATATAGTTTTTATCCAAACGAATAGAGTTACCTTGGCCGTTTGCTTTTATCTCTATCTCTTTGGTTATGTCAAAGAAACCATTTCTGCACTTTAGCATTTTCACATGAAGACAAATATATAATCCGGACATGGCCTATGCATCAACTCAAAATGAACTTTGCCAAACTCGGCGTGAGCCACGCATTGCACAATCTGACGAGAATTACGCAGAAACATCTTCCGCAAACAAAATTGGAAAATAATAGAATTACTCTTCACGCATTTTTAGAAATACTCTCAGGTGACGTGAATTTCAATCTGTTTAGAAAGAATATATGACGAATTTTATAGTATTCAATAATTGTAAAATTCAAGATAATATAATAATGTTAAAAATAATTATATTAGATTAAAATTATTTAATTATATTAATTAAAAATAATAATTATAATTGAGTAATTTTAATTACTAATTTTAAAATTTATTATATTATTTTATATTTAAAAAATTTAAAATTTTTTATAATAAGTAAGGATATAAATAAATTGGGTCGAATTAGATTTTATCTTAAATAGGATAGGTTTATTTTTTAAATTATTGGCCTGAGTTTGACTTATTAACCTGTATAAGATCAAAATTTAAGTTCGACTTGATTTGTTAAAGAAGTTTGACTAAATCTATTAATTTATTTATAAGTCTCCTTGTATAAATGAACTTCCAAATTTACTAATAAATTAAAACTTTCTTAAAATTTAAAATTATCTAATAATCTAATTAGACTTATATACATATATATGTGTATGTATATCAAAATGTATAATATATATTATATTATATTATTTATAAATATATTTATAATTAAATAGACCTACCTAATAAATATATAAATTGAGCTTAAAAAAATTTGATCTATTTATCTAAATAGGTTAATTTATTAACTTAAACCTGACTTATTTAAATAAATAAATTAAATTAGATAAATCTTAAGTAGATTAGGTGATAATACCAAGTATAGGATAATTTATAAATGTCTTTTGCAGCGCACAACAAAAAAATAATTTCTTAAAAATTTAGGATATATTTTTAATATAATAAAAATATTAATATACTATTAAATTTAATTATTAATATATTATCAAATAATATGTGGATAATTTAATATAATATAATATATTATATGAATGCACCGTTGAATCAACAAATGTACCATATTCTCATCTTGTGCTTTGTTTTGAGAAGGAAAAGAAGGGAGTTTCGAACGAGTGGGCATGTTACATGTGTGGAGTTTTGAACAAGATTGGCATGTCTGAGGTTGACTCATGTTGACCTACAAACAATACATTGATTGTAGCCAGATGTGCGGGAATTTGCACGCTATGTTTGAACGTAAAAAATTTGACGATCGTTTTTTACAACGGTAACAAGCTGAACGGATTTCTTTGGATCCCCAAAGGGAAGAGATCGGAAAAGTAGTTGGAGGCTGTGGCCTGTAGGGTGTCCAGCTGGAAACTTGACCAAAACAATCACTACATGACCATTGCTTTTTGTCTTTCAACCGCACTCAGCACAAAAAGACAATAAAGGAGTGAACCGTCTGTACATGATTTGCATGCAATCATATCATATTTATGGAGATAAATCACTATCAACTCGATATGTATGTACACACTTGTTTTTTTGCATCAAAATATTTTCATCTTTTTAATTTAACTTCCAACTGAACCAAAATTCTGTTTCTCATATTTTCATTAATATAATATATACTGGCTTTCATCAATATGAAAAAGGCAGTTTTTTATTTGACGTTGTTATTGTCACTTTGGCAACAGACTCGTTTAGGAAACCAACGTTCTTGTTCTTATTTACGTAATTCGGCTTTTCTGTTGACGCCAGTTGTGAATTGCGATATACACCAAAATGTAAATGGCGGCCCAAAAAAGGAAGATTGGGTAATGAAATCTGCTCGGCACCCGGATCAGACCGATTCATAGCTTAAATCCGGATGCTCAATCGGTCCGGTTTGAACGAAAAAAAATCTCAGAAATCCGGCCGATCCGCTGGCTCAATTTCGGATTTAAAGCACGCTTAATTGAAAAATTTAAGACAAATGCAATTACAAAGACTCAAACTCCTACCGGTAAGACCTACCCCCGAGGACATCACCACCCTGCCACCCTTGCTTCTTGTTACCTAGAAGGCAAAGTTTACACGCCCGGGAAATCACCAAATCATTACATGAAAATTGAATTAATTATTTGAAAAATTAAATAACATTAAATTAATATTGAGAGATTTTTTTATCAATTTAATGTTAATTTTAAAAGTTTTATTTTAAATTAGTATTAATTTTTTTTTACGTAAAAATTTTACATAAGGTCAAATCAGTATCAAATTTTTTTACAATGATACTGAATTGATGTAATTTTTTTTTCTAATATTAATTTGATATCTACTAAATTTTTTAGGTAATTATTTGAAGGTTTTTTATATAAAATACTAAGTGAATTTTTATTTACATTTTTTACCATTATATATATTATTATCATATTATTACTGATTATTAGTCACCAAAAAATATTATTATTGATAATTGATGTATATTACAATTTTTTTATAAATACATACTAATCTAAGAAATATATTATATGATTTAAAATGTTGTTGTAACATATTATACATAATATATTTATTATTTGCACACATATCGTTAATATTTATATTGTTCTTATTTAAAGTATTATGTGTATTAAATTATGATAATTACAAATTTCATTTTCACTTCATAAATTTTTTTTTAATTACTTTGTAATATATTATATATAATTTTATATTTTATATTATATGTAAATAAAATTATGTTAATTAATTCACTAACTAATTTAATCGATTGAATCGATTCGATTTTCATCTGATCACTTTAACAAATTATTCATCTGAGCCGAATTTCAAAACATTCGATAATACCATTGGTATGATGGCCTATCCGTACCTCGCCTCGTCCCCCGACCTCACTGCTCAAACTTCCCCCTTCCCACCTTTTTTTCCCTTTTTTTTTTCCCCTTTTAGTGCATAGAATTGGAGACTTTATCAAACACTAACTCATCATATATATATATATTTATGTTAAGAAGGGACTGATATGAGTTTTTTTAAGCGTTTTACGATACAAAAGCAAGAATTTAAATTAAAATTATTATCAATATAAATTATTTTTATATCATCTTTAATTCATATATTATTATATTAATAAATATTATGATTATTTAATTGTGATAAAAAAATTTAATTTTTTTTATTTTTGTAATATATTTTACTCTTATTTATTAATAATGCAAAGTATTTCATACTATCAATAAATTAAATTTAAACTCAAAAAATAATTAATTTCATTGCATATGAAAATTTAATGCTACTTTCAATGTGAAAAAAAATATATTAAAACCAAACCAACAAATTAAAAAATATAATAATACGATAATAAAGTAAAATTTAAATTTAAAATTAAAAATTTTTATATGTGCAAATTAAATTTTATAAATTTAATTCATCATCATATATTTATTAATAATTTATAATTTATATTCAAAATTTAATTTTAAATTTTATTTTCGCATTATTAAAAATATATAAATAAAAAAAGGGTGTCTCTCGAGAAATAAAACGACATCAGTTGTGACGAGCCAAGTCGTTTCAGCCGCGTCACAGCGTCCGTGACCCATTCCTTGCCGATTTTTGGTTTTTGACGTTGGATTACGGGGATTGAGCCCGGTCAATTGTAACGTCTATGTCGTTGTTCGCTTCACCAGGAGAGCAGCAGTACGAGAATGGGTCAGCCCTACAGCTCTGCTGGATCACTGTGGGCCTTCGCTTCTTCACGGATCACACTTTCTCCTTTCCACGCGTCACACTCACAAATCGTACCACTTGGATTTTTGTTTTTGCCCTTCGAGGTCACTCGTATACTCATCAGAGTCCCTTCTCTTTAACGGGTTGTTCCACGAGACAGCATGGTCATTTCAGTCTATTTGTTTGGCCCAAAATGTACAACCGTTCCAGAATCAGCCGCGAACACTGTAAGGAAGAAAAATTGCAGATTAATCCTTTTTCCTGTGAGAATTGGCGGTGCCTTCCTTTGCAATCCTATCCCACATATTGATATAGAAGTGGTGGTGCCGGACAAAAAAGACTAAACTGAAAACATTGCTGGTTGTGACATACTGGTTCTCTTCTTCGGAATTGTTAAAAATGGCTTTGCTATTTCATGTCTTATTTCTTTGTTTGCTGGGCCTTACTGGTAAGTAAGCAGCATTTGTTCCTGAGCTTCTCATGCATAAAAGCTTCTAGCTTTTTTGTGAATGTGGATTTCTTCTGGTTTTCTCTTTCTCATTTAGTGTCTCATGTCTGAAAGTGCTTTTCGTTTATGTTTTCTGGTTTGCATTCCAGGCGCTGGTCAAGAATCTGTGGAACTATTAAACCTCTGCGAGACAGCTGAAGACATTTTGCGAGCATCGTCTTCTTATGCTGAACTTCCTGTAGCTGTTTCGGTGGGTGCTGAGAATCTTAATGGGGTCTCTAGAAGCATTTTATCAGCTGAAAGTTGGCTCAGGTCCCATGTTCTTGCACATTACCCGGCGACCAAAATCTCCACCATTGTTGTTGGAAAATCCGTTCTCTGCCAACGAGGCCAAGAAGAGAACTTGCACTTGGTTCTGTCTTCTTTGAAGAATATCCACCATTCGTTAAAGAGGTGGGGTTTGGAGAAAGAGATCAAAGTCTCCTTTGCTCTCCATTTAGATTGTCTGCATCCAAACTCTGCTTCTTACAAAGACGATTTGAGAATGGTGAGACCTCTGATAGAGTACCTCCGAAGTGTAAACTCCACTTGCTCCGTAATCCCACATACTGATTTCTCACAGTTTTCAGATAAAAGCTTGAACTTGGTGTCTTCTCACTTGGAATCCATGAAAAAGGTTGGATTTATCGATATTAACAACATTAATGTCATAGCAATACTCTCAAATGGACGAAAAGAAGTATCCAGGAAGCTTTCAGTTGTGGATTCAAGCCTAATAGGTCCATTCCCAGTAAGGCCAACCCCATTACCAGAAATTGCAGAACCCCCATTGCATTCCTCTGTTGGCTACCCTGCACCTTACGATGCAGCCAAAAAACCTATGCCTCCTTTGGCTCAAATAACTTCTCCATCTCCAATGACTGAAATAGCTTCTCCATCTCCAGTGGCTCAGATAGTTTCTCCATCTCCAATGGCTTACGCTTTTGCTCCAAAACTACCACCTTTGGTTGTTCCAGCTAGTTCACCCCATGCTTTCAATCTGCCTCCTTGTAACCCAATCTATAATGGCTCGCCAAAGGCCGAGATTGGCAGGATTCAGAAGCTGTGGTGTGTAGCGAAGCCTAGTGTTCCACCTGAAACTCTTCAAGAAGCTATGGACTATGCTTGTGGGGACGGTGGTGCTGATTGCGAGGCAATTACGCCAAATGGCAACTGTTACAATCCTGATACTGTGGTTGCTCATGCTTCTTATGCCTTTAATAGCTACTGGCAGAAGCACAAAAGGAATGGTGGAACTTGCAGCTTTGGAGGAACGGCAATGCTGATAAATTCTGATCCAAGTAAGCCTTTTGTTTTCCGTTTAGATCATGTTTTTAATCTCAAATGAGTCATCCTTAAAACTATTGGTTTTGTTTTGTTTATCCTTATGTAACATGGAATGCTGGTTGCAGGTTTCCTTCACTGTCGGTTTGTACTCACCTAGATACACTAGTGCAACTGAAAGGAAGGCTGCTGAGTTTCATCTCTTGCTACAGTGAGGATTGAACTTTTATGTGAAGGTTGCCCTGCCTTTTGGTTAACTTCTCTGCTAGTAATCGGATTATATATAATGTATGAAGTAGGAACTTGGAAAATTTACTTGGTTTGAACTATTTACTGAATATTATTGGACCTACTTATGTACTTGTACTCCACATTGCTTTCTTTCTTCATCTTTTTGAAACACTGCATGCGTTCTGTGTCTAACAATATGATTTGAAGCTTATTCTCTAGTCATTACTCTGTTGGATGACTATGGTCATAGGTTCTTTCTAAAAGTACCTCTTTTATTATAATACTTCTTGATTGGCTTGGTAAGGAAGAGAGCAAGTATAGTTAACTTGCATTATGTTATCTCCATAAACTTGAAGTATTTTTTTTTTTTAAAGAAGAGACGACTAGATCAACATTGAAATAGAGTAAGGAAAGAGGATTTGGCTTTTATGTAACTGAATTTTAGTTGAAATAAAATCGTTGAGGATTCTAGTACTATTAGTAAATTAAGGGTTCAGCGAAACAAGTTACTATGCATGTTTTGCCAATATGTATTGCCTAAGAACCTTAGAGTTCAATTTCAAACCTCTCAAAGTATCCTCAGCCAGCATGACATTTTTCTAGGATTATTGCTTAGCTCTTGGTAACTAGCGCATACCAAATTCATAGAAAGGTTGGCTTGAACAATGCAGGTTGTACAATTTTGAACAGGTTTGGTATTGCATTTTTCTTTCTCCCCCCCCCCCCCCTAAATGTATTGAATAAGTCTGATCCATCCTTTGAGTTTTGATAACTAAAGACATGGAATATTGGGATTAACTATTTTGGTACTACATTTCTACGTGTAGGTTGTAATACCATCAGTGTTTGGGGCCTTCTTTTATTATTATTATTATTATTCAATTCTGTCTTTTAGTTGTCTCCCTCAACACTTTCTTAGCCTTTTGTATAGCTATTCTAATTGTTCCTTTCCTCCTCCACAATGAATTGCCTTTGTTAATAATGCTTCAAATGTAAGCTTGAATTTGGCTTTAATTAATGTGGGGGAAAAATGTACATTAGGGTGTAAGGAAAGATGAAATAATGCAAAAATAAAAAGAAAAATACAGATACAAAACTATTCTATATCAGTGCTAGGTTTCAATCTTGGGACCTATGAGTTATGGACCCGCCATGCTTCTGCTGTGCAACTCTGATTTAATTGTTTTGTATTGTAAATATTTGGTAGATGTCTTGGAAGAAGACTATCGGGATTTTGTCAAGTGGTCCACCAATTACAGCTTTGCTTGCCGATTGTCTTATGCTTTCCCTCTTTCAGAAACTAGAATAAAGAAAGTGAATTAACGAACAAGAATATGCCTATTTTATTTTAATACTTCTTAATTAGTTCAGGAAAGAAGAGAGCAATTATAGTTAACTTGCATTATGTTACCCACATAAACTTTAAGGTTTTTAGAAAAGATGATTAGATCAACATTGAAATATATATTGGCCAACCATGCATATTAACTTCTGTTTTTCTGAATTCTTAGCGTTAACTAATACCTTGATTACTAGAATCCTCAATGACTTAATTTCGCTCATATTATCCTCAGCCTGCATGATATTTTCCTAAGATTACCATAGTCTCATAGATTTCTAAGCTATAGTAACTGCCGCATACCAAATTAATAGAGTAAGGAAAGGGGTCGACTTTTATGCTACTGAAGTTGAGTTGAAAGAAAACCATTGAGGATTCTAGTAATCTACATATTAGTTATAACATTAAGGATTCAGAAAAACAGAACTTAATAGCATGGTTGGCCAGTATGTGTTGCCTAAGAACCTATAGTGCAAATTTCAAACTCTAATTTCTCTCAGTGTATCCTCAGCCCGCATAATACGAAATATTTTATGTATTGAATAAGTCTGATCCATCCCTTGAGTTTTGATAACTAAAGACATGGAATATTGGAAATAATTAGTTTGGCACTACATCTCTGCGTGCAGGTTCTATTGCCATCGATGTTTGGGGTCTTTTTTTGCCCCATCCAATTGTCTTAGTTGTCTGCCTCAACCTTTTTCCTTAGCCTTTTGTATAGCTATTCTGGTTTTTCCTTTCTTCGTCCACAATGATGCCTTTGTTAACAATGTTGCTTTGTAAGCTTGAATTTGGCTTTGATTATGCGGGGGGACAAAACTTATTTGAGGGTGGGAGGAAAGATGAAAGATGAAATTGTGCAAATTTAGACAAAATAAAAAATATACAGACAGGAAGCTGCTCTATATCAGAGCCAGGTTTCGATCCTGGGACCTGTGGGTTATGGGCCCACCACGCTTCCGCTGCGCCACTCTGATCTGTTTGTGCAATATTGTAAATCTATTGTAGATGACTTAGAAGAAGACCATTGGGATTTTGTACCAGTGTTCCAGATCCTGCAGCTTTGCTTGCTAATTGATTGTCTTGTACTTTCCCTCTTACTGAGACGAGAATAAAGAAAGTGAATTAAAGAAAAAGAATGTGTCATTGTTAGCCCTAAAGGCCTGAGCAGTAACAAGAGCATAGTTGAGGAGACAAAAACAAAAGAATGAAAAAAGAGGTGTCCCTGAACAGTACGCATAAAACTTGAGTCATAATCAGAAGTTTGATGCGTTTCTTGACGGAACAGGTAAATTATCCTTGAATCTTGTATCCTAGCTTTATGTTTGATTCTCTTTTGGTACCCTGCAGCTTTCTTCTTTTGCTTACTATTCGGCTGCATGTTTCGCCCACTCAACTCTTTTGGGGTTTCATCTGCAAAACTTGCGGGGAATTATTCCTTAGTTTCCACGTAGTGCCTCCCTAGAAAAATCTACATCTATCATTGAGGTCTATTTATTTATATTCCAAGTACGAATGAATTAACTTTAATGATGAATGATGAGATATTAGATTAAATTTTTTTTGTCCAAAAATATATAAAACTTAATATGAACTATTAGATATTTATTGTATGGATGAATTTCATTTATGGAAGAATTCATTATTCAGATTTGCATTATATTTTACCATCTCGTTCATGCTACATTGGTAACCAACCTTGTTGAAATGAGTGAAAACTTATTTCTAAGAACTCGGTGAATAGTGATAAAATTCAAATATGTGCAGTGAATATGGGTGTAGGTGTACTAGGAGAAGCATGTAAAGTTCTAAGTTTGAATCATACATATAATGGAGAGTAAAGCCTTTTAACATAACATTGAGTGTTACTGTAACACTAAGGAAAAGAAAAGAAATTGTGAAGAAGAAGGGTTAAAAAGAAAAAAAACTCACGTGATGTCCTACGACGATCAGTTATAAGTGCTTAATATTAATTTTAATGGGACACATTATCTATCATCGCTCAAGAAAGTGTAGTGAATGAAATTAGCATTCAGATGGTCTCGCCTGTTGTCGATCGTATTATAATGTTTTAGTTTGTAATATGATTTGATGTGCCTCCAGACTGTCATTTCCAGCTTTTGCGTTGTAAAAATGTGATCAATTTTGGAGCATGGCAAGCTAAGAAAGCTTTTTTAAAGTAACATCATTTCCTCAGACGGTCATATATTCCAAATCTAAACTTAGAACTCACCAGGCAAAAAAATTCATTAAGTTAAATTTTTGCAATGCAAAGTTAAATCAAAACTTAGTATGTATATCCACGGTGGTTCTGAAACACCGTCCAGTCATTTTTCAATTGATAGCATAAGCTATATGGTATTACTTAGTAATCGTTACATGACAGCAAAAGAAGGCCCGTGATGCACTTTCAAGTTTGGAATCCTATAATTCTTGCTTTCGCTTCATTGCATTGCACAAGAGATGCTTTCGTTACAATGAAATACACTCTGCATCCATCTTCAATCTATAAGAATCCTTGGTCTTGGAGCTACTCTGCAAGCCATATTATGACCAAAATTTTATGTCCTCACTCCCACTGCCTCCTCCTTGCTGCATTGCAATGTTGAGCTACACCATTATAAGTGACATTAGAGTGTCTTCATTCCGCACAAAAGCCAGACAACATCAGATAGATGCAACATAGCAACCTAAACAGCTTCCTTGAACAGTTAAAACATCAATTACTAGTTCATATTCTCCAACTCCCTCCCAGAAAAAAGGAGGAAGCAAAGAAGAAACAAGAGAATAAATGCCAAATTTTTTGATACATTATTGATTAAGCATCGTCAATTTATATTAGGACAAAAAGAATTCCCAAATTTCTATATGCATTCCTTTTTATCTCTTTCATTGGGTGAAAGTAAAATGGCTTCTTTCTATTTTCAAAAGTTAAGAAAAATCTACTGAAAGTATAACGATCGACGATCCAAAGCCACAAGGGCCTAACAAGACTACCGAATATCATAGTCAAGAAGATCATGACTAACCACAGATTTAATAGATATAAAACAATGGTTTATACAAATAAACCTCAACATTACAGACAAATTTCATGAATGGTCGTTTAAATGGGCTTGCAAATAGCGTGCAGAGATAGACGTACCGCATACCTTGAGCATAAGCATTTCTTCTTCCGCGTAAAATCAGAAGTCCAAAATTAGGACTTAGGGTCCATTTCGTCATTAAACTACATAATTTAGTATTATAGGGGTCAATCACAATATTAATTGATATAAAGTAATTTCTATAAAAACTCTCGAATGAATTATTGTTATTTGTTAGGCAGGAGAAGAATTGGATGAGTTATTGTGCATAATTGGAGTTTGAAATGCTTTGAAGCAATGGAAACAGATGGGAGCCTCTATTGAGATTCCAGAGGGCTAACATTTTAGACATTCTTGAAGGTTGAATGATATCCCCATCATGACATTGAACCTACTTTTGTAGGCTGGAGTGTTTCATGAATCGTCATCATCCACAAACTAGAAGACTTATTTTCTTATAGTGGGAGAAAATTCACTTAGGACAAACTGAGTCAATCAAAACACGGTATTGATATTTCAATATTTCAATGTAATTTCATATTAGAGCCCCCAAAATGAAGAATATGGTGGCCTTTTCTTGTCTAATCCACATAAATTGACACTTACATACACCCCGTAAATGAAAGAAAAGTTTTTTCCACTAGTTTGATACCAGAACAATAGAACGACTGAACAAGGGATATAAACGCTGCAAGTGGTGCAAAACCATAACAGTATAAAATTTTAAAACAGAAATAATTGGGGGGAATATGGTAAAACTGAAAGAATCTGAAGCTTTCATGCATCATGGATCTATGGGCTTCAATAGGGAGCTGATTCTGCTCATCAAAATGCCTGATCACACAAGCACATGAAAACCAAAGACAGTCTGCATAATAAAAGCAGCAGCTAAAGCATTTATTAGGAGGCCAAGTTCAAAATATAATGATTACATCGACAGTACTTCGGTGTGCCTCTGATCAAATCTTCTAGCCTCCATCCTGGTGTATAATCAATCATCAGAAGCCGCAAAGGGTAATTTCGAGCTCGGCAAAAGCGAGTCGCTCCTTATAAATTCAAAACATGATTTTGAATCAACAGAGACAAAATCAAAACTCTGAAACCAGAGAACTCCTCACGACTTCTGAAGAAAAGTTTCTACTTTGACTGATGAAAGAGACTTCATTGCATCCGTGGATCCAAAGCTTGAATTTGTTGATTTGTACAAAATTAAATAAAATTTAATTTCTTAATGCCACTAATGTACAGTAAAAATGATGCGTCTTTGACAGATATTTTGAGGGAATGTTAATGCGTTCGGAGCCAAGATGACATTTGGAAACGAAGGTGAGGTGGTGAACTTTATCTTCAGCAAAAACGAAGGAAGTGGCAGTTGGAAAAGTTAAATGGGCCAGTACAATAATTATGGAGCCCAAAACTTGCGAGTCGGTCGGTTTTGGGCCCATGCAACCTGGCCTGCTGCTATTATTCATGATATGATTCCCACTATCAGTGGGCTTCTGCTACCCCACAATTTATCCTCAATTTTTTATTCAAAGCTCCAAAATGAATATGGGTATCAATAAGAATATTTTTGTGAAAATTTTATCAAATATGATACAAGCATTATATCATCCAATATTTCCTATTCATATATTAAGTAATATATAATGTATATATTTATATAAGTTTGATTATATATTAAAAAAATTAAAATTATATATATAATCATCTAATTTAAATATAATAAAATTATGATAAACTTTAAAAGAAATCATTTTTTATTGTATTAGTATTATTAGAATAAAATTATGATAAATTATGATACAAGCATTTTTTTTTCCTCAATTTTTATTCAAAGCTCCAAAATGAATATGGGTATCAATAAGAATATTTTTGTGAAAATTTTATCAAATATGATACAAGCATTACATCATCCAATCTTTCCTATTCATATATTAAGTAATATATAATGTATATATTTATATAAGTTTTATTATATATTAAAAAAATTAAAATTATATATATAATCATCTAATTTAAATATAATAGAATTATGATAAACTTTAAAAGAAATCATTTTTTATTGTATTAGTATTATTAGAATTTTTAAGTAATTATTATTTTATTAAAAATAATGAGATATATATAAGGATGGTAAATATAATAAGATATAGATAATTTATAATTGAATAAATAAAATAAAAATAAATTAGATATCTTTCATTTTTATTAAAAAATCATAATAGGACATAAATAAATATATATTATTTAAATAAAATAAAAATTGGAGATGAGTAAGAAAATTTAAATATTTGATAAGAATGAGATTGAACATTGAAAATTCTCCCCATACAAATATGGCAATGGAGAAGGGCATAATATTTTGGAATGGAGAAGGGGTATGAAGATCTTAATCCCCTATTTATACCTTTTTAATTTATATTTTTTACCTTAATATTATTAATAAAAAAGATCAAACTCACCTTTTAAAGCATAAATCCTCATCTTTTGCTTCCTTATAATCATTTTTTTTACATGCCATTAGGGATGAGAGTAGAGGGAGCTAGGGATAGATTTGCCTTAAGTTGCCTTGAAGTGCACCCCATTATCTATCTTGAATTGGCCTTCCTTTATAAGATAGGGCAAGTTAGGGCATTACTCTTGCAATCTGCAAGATAACAGTGCCCTCCAAAGAAATTCATAAAAAGAAAAAAAATGATAAAAATATTAAATTTTACATATTTAAAATTTAAATAGAAATAAATTATAATATTTAATATAATCTCACCATATAAATTTAAAAATAGACAAATTTTAGTCAACAATCTCATATTATAAGGAAAATAATAAAGATACATGATTTATAAATTAAAAGAAACACTATATTTTATTTTTCTATTCATATATAATAATTAAATTAAAAAATTAAAAATAAATTATTAAAAAATATTTTAGATAGTTAAATTACTAAAAATCTTACATGTATAATATATACACATATTATTTATATAGATAAATTTATAATTTTATATGTACGGAACTGTATAGTGCAAATTATACTATTATTATCCCTGTGTCCCAAATTTGCACCAAAGTAAGAGCCAATCTCACATCTTACCTTGTGGAGCAAATTTTTTTACTATATCCACATTTTTTTGAAGGAAAATTCACCAAGCAAATATTTTCTCCACAATTTTGCCATCCCTTTATATGACATATATAAGACTTTTTATAAGTCCCATAATACATAAAAAATGCATTTGAATTTTTTCCTTATTTTTGAAAATTAAAAATATAAGGTGTGCTTGGATATATTTTTATTTTTATTTTAAAAATTATTTTTATATTCAAAAACTATTTTGAAATTAAAAAAATAAAGAATAGAATATCTTAGTAAAATAAATAAGAAAAAATGTTATTAATTACAAAACTATCATAAAAAGTAAAAAATCAAGTTAAGAAAATATTTAGAACTTATTCTTTTTTTATTTTGAAACAAGAATTTTAGAAATAATTTTTAAGAAAAAGATCTTAGAAACATGTTACCAACCAAATGTTTTAGTGTTTTTGTTTTTAACAATGTTATACGTAATAAAAATGAAATTTGAGAACTGTCAATAAATATAGAATAATATGACAAACTTTTAAAGTTTAATTCAATATAAATATAAAAAATTTAAAATTCAATTTTGAATCTCATTTTTATTATATGTAGTATTTTTTTATTTTTAAAAACTTGAAACTATTTTTAATAATAGAACTCAAATAGATCAATAGTTTTTACTTTGAAATTCCTTGCTTTTTTTTTTATTTGAATTCACAATTTCAAATAAAATATTTTTTTATCTATCTCTTTTAAAAAATTACTCCGTTCTTTTTGTTTTTAGGAAAATGAGGGGATCTTCGTTAAAAGGAAAAAATCTTCTATATCTGCACATAAAAATTTTGTATCTATTTTTCTCCAATATTACTGGAACATGATCAAAAGAAAATTAAGAAAATTCAAATTATTTTTAAAATAGCATATGTGACTGCAAATGCCTGACCAATAAAATATATGAACAAATGAAAAAATCTGCAAACGTAATTATGATGATATCAACATATATAACAAAGTAAAGTGATACACAATGATTTGTTGCACATAAATTTCATAATGTCACTTTTACAATAGATTATCTTATAAACTCTGATCCAAATAATCAAGAGTAGCATGTGATATTATATATATAAACCTCTGCTTTTTCCATAAGTTCATGCATGCTGCGAGCTCTTGCCCCTTCCACACATTGGCTCACACTTTGTCATCATGCTTAAATTTATAAAAAGAATATTGCACCTGCCAGAGTCCTGACGTAGATCATAAAATTGAAAGATACTTGTATATTTTAACTATGACATGTCTAATTTAGATTGAAAAAGTGATTTGGACCTAACTCAAGAGATTGTGTCGTTGTAATATAAAAAAATGCCAAAAGGGAAACTTGATAATCCGAAGATCAAACCAAGTTGAATTTCTTACGGCAAGAAAAGCAAACCAAGCAGCAATATTTGAAGTATTGTATCATTTTTAACTTTTTATTTGATAACAGCTTTCTTAATTTCATGCAAATAGGCAGCTTTTTAGGCGATCAATTTGTCAACAATAGCTTCAATAATTTTGACACTAAGAATGCATCTTATGCCTAACTTCAACTTCTTTAAGACTTTTGAACAGGCATTATAGCGATCCATGAGTTCAATAGGACAAGGATAGGGCTGGTCTACTTTAATTGCATTTGAAAATAAAATTAAAAATCATTAATTAAATATAAAATAATAAAATAAATTTATAAAATTTAATTTAATAAAAATAAAAATATTAAAATTTAATTTTATCGAATTTCATATTTTATACCAATAACATTTTCGTAAAGTAAAATATGACACGATGACTCTTTGTAGTTTGCAGAGAATATGGTTAATAATTGTAGTTCATGTCCGCCGGTATTTTGAGCGCTTTCAAAGGAAAACCTAACTAGGATCAATGTGGACCAAACAGTTTAGCGCACCAACGTGTCTTCAAAGTTGTCATTCGGTTCCTTGTGACAGTCAAATTCAGAGGGCTGAAGGCTAAGGATATCCGTTTGAAATATATTTATTTATATACTTTTATTTAAAAACATTATTTGCATGCATTATTTTTTTTATATTATATCCTTTTTTGGGTAGTTTAATTAAGATTAATTTACAGAAAATTTTTTAATTTTTTATTTCAATAATCTCACCTTAACCGTTTCAAATATTAGAATCAATTCTAACTGTTAAAATCATTTTTTTAATGTTTTAGGATGGTTAGTATCGACTTAAAGATGTTAATTTTTTTTAAATTAATATTTTTATAATCATTTAATTTATTCACATTCAAGTCTTATATATGTTTTTTGATGTAAGAATTTAACTATTTTATATTGAAATATTATTAATAGTTATCATATATATATAACTATCAAATTATCAATATGAAATACTTCATATATAATTTATAGATCTATAATTTTCATATTTATCATAAAATCTAGATATTACATGCATATATAATATTTATATCAATTGTTAGTGTCAAAATATAATATTAAAACAAAATTTAACTTGCAACTATTACAAATTTATGATCATTATTAAACCTTTAATTTTATGTAATATTTATTTCATATCATTAAGAAAATATAATAGTAAAAAAATAATAGAGTATAGAAAAATGTTAAATTATGAAAAAAGAATATTCGAGTAGAGATGTTTAAGAAATTTTAAATCTTTTTTAACCGTAAACTATTTTTAAAAAAAAATTCATCCGCCTTAAATTTGAATCTTAAATCAATTTTAACCGTTTAATTGTTATTTAATTCGATATTTTTTTTTGCAATTCCAAGTTTTTTGTCCATCCTACACGTATAAAAGGTCAACTTTATATACAAACAAACTAACGGAACTCGCACCATTGCAAGTACCTAAACGTGAAAAAATGGGGGATGATTCTCTCATACGTGTTTTTTTTCAACAATTTTAATGAAGTAGACCATTTATAAATATTTGCATAAAATCTAAAAAAATCAGTGACAAGTTTTAATCTTTAAAACATCCCGTCAATGGCTAATAGCATTATTTTAAGGCTATATTTATTTTATTGAAAATTCTTCCTGCAAGAAAATTTCCTGTACTTATATTTAAGTGAAAATTTAGACTTATTATACCTTGTAATTAAAAGTCTTCGTGCGTCGAATTGTCTCGTTTTTTTATTAAATTTTTGATATATGATAACATGAAATATAATGGTTGAAGTTTAGCTTGTTTAAATTTAAAAAAAAAATTGGCTAGGCTTCAAGACCTCGTCCAAAAATTAAAATATTTTTATTTTTTATTACTATTTTAAATAAAATCAATTTTTAAAAAATATATATTTATATAGATAATAAAATATTTAAATATATTAAATTAAATATTTTATATTAAAATATTAAATATAATTATTTTTATAATAAATAATTAAATAAATAAAAATAAATTTATATAATTACCAAATCGACTTGATTCATATAATTATAACCTAAACTTGATTTGAATATTAATCAAGTCATAAAAAATTTTAATAAATATTCACAGTTATAAAAAATTTAAATTCATATTTTTTAAGGTCATGCGACCCACGTACAAATCTATTAATATGAATATGAAAGTAAAAATCATGAAATTGTAATAGTAAAAGGAAATAATTTAAATTTTATTTATTATTATTTCTAAAAATAGTTTTTTATTTTTTTAAAAATAAAAAATCTATTTGGCAACTTATTTTTAAAAATTATAATTCTAAATTTATAATTTAAAAATAAAAAAATAAAAATAAATTTTATATATTTTCAAAAATTACTCTCTTATTCTTAATATCAGTTTTGTAATTAAATAAAATAATTTTTATTTACAACATTAATTGCCATCTATTCTTTATTTTTTATCAATCCAAAAATGATTTTTGAGAATTAAAAAATAATTTTTAAAAATTCAAAAATAAAGATGTATCTAAATACACTCTTATACTTTAAAATAGAGAATGTGAGTGTGTTTGGATATGTTTTTGTTTTTTTATTTATAAAAATTATTCTTAAAAATTATTTTTACAAACTATTTTTAGATTGAAGAAAAATAAATATTAAAAAGTATTTAGTATTGCAAATAAGAAAATATTTTATATAATTAACAAAATTAAAGTTAGGAGTAAGATAATAAGTTAAGAAAATATTTGAAAGTTATTTTTATTTTTTTATTTTTAAATTATACATCCAAAGAATTTTTTTTTTAAATAGATTCTGAAAATAATTTTTTTTCATTTTTTAAAATAAAAAATATATTTTTAATAATAAACAAATAGATCCTGTATTTTTCCCTACGAGTAATGTTATTTTTACTCTCATAAATTCATTCTTTAAAATAAAAAAAATATTAATTTTCTGTTACAACTAATGTTATTTTCACCGGCCTAAACTTACTTTGGACTTATCTCCCCCTTCCAGTTTAGAGTTGATAATTCTATAAACGGGGTGGTTGATATACTCCAAAAATGAAAATAAACCTGCATTTTCCTTTGACGAAAAGTTCTTTGAAACAAATGGCATCACTTGAATTGAAACACACATATAGTCACTCATCCCGGGTCACGCCACTTGAGATTAGCATTTACTTTTTCAACTCGCTACTCCATTCCTCGAATCACTCCTTTTAACGTGCATAAGATATATAGAGAAATCAGAGAGCATCAATATTGCAGTACCAGCTTCTCAGGAAAAGGAAAGAGAGAAGGTCCAACAACAGAAAATAAAAGGGAAGTTTGGGTGGAGGAAGAAGAAGTCCTTTGCTTGCTTGGGAACTAGATTCCAGACAAATTAAGATTCCATGCAAGTACTCCCATATATGTTCTGCTTTTTTATGTACTTTTTCGTCAGAAGATGTTCCTACTTATTGCATATTATTAACGAAATATCTCAGGAAACCTTTCGCTTAATTCAATTTGTAAGAATCATTCGAGGTGGTAGGTTTTAATTTTTATTATCAGCAATTTTAAAAAATTATACGATTTATAAATATCATTATAAATCTTTAAAAAAGTTTATGATATATTCTGACATCGAAGAGGAACAATCAACCCCCTAGTCTTCAACTTTGATTAAAAACAAAAATAAACTCCTTTGAGAACGAATCCTGCCCCGATTAATGGGGTAACAAAGCCAAATTCATCGCAAGGCCTCTCACTTTGGACAAATTTGGGACAGAATTTTAATTACTTTATAAAGTACACAATAAACTGAAAAGGACGTCTCTTTCTTGCTCGCATTGTTATTCTAAAATGGTTATGATGATTACTCTTTGGATATGCCATTTTGCATGTGCTGTTTATAATCTTTAGCAGAATTTGTTTATCAGCAAAGGATAAAGTGCAAGTAGGCAAGCAATTGTTACACATTCATTGAACAGTTTGCATTGTTCGCCTTACTGGGTCAGAGGGAATTTATAGAGCATCAGACAAGACTAGAAGTGTAGGCCACTGCCCTATCATGTCTGATCGACTTTGGAAGAGAATATCAGTAATCAGGCTGAAAAAATATATAAGAAAATATCATCGGCACTATTATTATTTATGATTTATTTTACAATTATATATATAATATAGTATACATGATTCTAAATTGCACTTGAATTATGCAGTAATTAATAAAATTATTGATAAATATAAAAAAGTTATAAGCTTTACAGTGCAAAATTATAAAAAATTACAATTACAATTACAATTGTAAGACAGTGGAGGAAAATTTTGATCTATTACTAATATAATGTATCAATATATTATTAAATTTGATTAATAATATAATGTATCAATACATCAATACATTATTATATTAATAATATATTATAAAATTTTCCTATCGTTAATCTTATTGATCAGGAATATGAATCGAAGTCGAATCATTACTTCATGCTCATTGAAAAATTTGAAGCATTGATGCAAGTTTCCAATGACCATGAAAATCAAAGGCCATGTGGCTTGTGATAATTACTGATATCTAAGTAACATAGAAAACCACTACTTTGTGATACTCGCAAATAGTAAAATCAAAACCATGAGTTGTAAATTTCTTGACCATATGCATTTCACTGGGCTTTGAGAAGTTGGTCCCTTACCATCAAGGGGTGTTCCTACCCAAAAAGAACTATTTACGATGGCCTTGATTTAAGGACATTCGGAATGAATGGTCCCCTCCTTCAGTTGAGCTGGAAAGATAATTCTTTTTGTGAAAAGGTATTAAAATAACGTTTGAACGTGACCTTCAATTCGTCTGTTCACATTCACATGGTACGAGTCAAACTTCAGCACATTATTTGAACACAAAAAGGATAAGTTAAGTCAGCTATGATGTCTCATCGTCAAGAGGTATCTATATATTTATTCATGGTAAGTTGTGGTCGCAACTAGTTAATTTATGCATAAAAGTGAAAAAAAAAATATGGCCATTATGATGTAAAATTTTCTTCAACAATAACATTATATATAATATTACAACTATAAATTGCAGGTTAAAACCTTCACTCCATTTATAATGTATGTTTTTATTCCTATCTATTAAAAAAATGACAGTTATTCCTTTTGTTATGTATATGTTAGTTTTATAGGACCCACCTGTGTTATATAAAAGTTTCTCCTAATCATCATCAAATGACAAACTACTTAATTTACACACAGATTCTTTAGATCAAATTTAGAACAGAGAAAACTCAGAGAGTTAATGAGTTTTCCTCGTAACCACTATGCAATCTGAACGTACGTTTGATCGGCTAATAGCGGCTATTTTGATTAGCTCACAACTAATTGTTTCATATCCAACCATCTTCTATGTCTTATTTTTTGGTGAATCTCCGATAATCTCACTATACTATGTCGTTGAAATGCTTGAAACTCCTTCATATCGAACTTATTAGCACTAGAACATACTTGGAGTCCAAGAAAATAACATGTACTACGTAAGTTTAGCTTCCCCAAACATCTCAACCTGACCTATAAATGCATTTAAGAGTTTACAATATCACATTAAAATTAGCCTAATTTCCACCATCATTATATTTGAGTGTTTTTCATAATACTTTGAAATATAATATATTTACTCATATGAGTTGATTCAATTGGTTTAAAAATATGGATAAAATTATTATAATTCTTTTTAATTACAGGTTCGTATTCTTCTTAAGGCTAATCATTTTGCTTAGTGAACAATCCTCCTTAAAAGGATTCTTTGATGCTTAGAGTTAGTTGAATTATTACTTTTTAACTCAATTGAATTTAACAATAATTTTTGAGAAGGTTTCTACTAGCAATTCTAGTATACCATTGGCACTTTGTGCCCGATAACATTAGGAGCAACATCCCCTTTCTACCATTTTGATTATCATAAAAAAATATGATATATTTACATGAAAGGATCTTTTTTAACATCATATTATTTTCAGAGAGTTATTTTTTGGAAAAATACGTACGCAATATATACATATTATAGCAAGGATGACACAACAATCTTTTTTGAATATAAACTTTCAAAGATTGTGACATAAAGTACTCCATCTTTAAAATTCAGAGTGATGACATCGTTAGAGGAATCTATCATCCAATTTTGCATCGATAGGGGAGGTGCAAGTGCAGCAATTTGTCTCATCACCCGCTTCAGGTGTGCAAAACATAGACTTAAATTAATGTTTGTGTGATGAGCTAACTGGTGCGTTTCTTTCTGATTTTCTGGGGGAAAGATTCTTGATGCAAATGGAAATATTAAACAAATGTAAGCATTATCATGGGGATGTGTTTTGGAGGAGAATATGATAAAGCATCAGTGATTTTATGGTATTTTTAATTGATTGGAAGAAGTAGATTGGAGCATTGCATGTGGATGGACGGAATAAAAGATTGGATAAGCGTTAATGCATTTTGGTACAGTTTGTCCACTAGGGCAAAACCTAAACAAAATAACCTTATTCAGATCGTCCCAATGCGTAAATAAGGCACCGGTCCAAAAGCTAGTGCTCTCTCTCTAAACATCTAAATAATAGTAGTTTAAATTTAATTTAACGCATTGAAGTTTGATTATATTAAAGCTCAGTTGAATGGAAAACATTCTTCTCAAAAGCAATTTTATTATGGTGTAGAACAACATCCAATGTTTTAAAGAAGAATCATGCTTAAATTCTTGATTTTTACATGTGTATTTAATGATTTAAATATTCTTATTATTAATAAAATGAACTTTTATAAAGTATCATATTATCAATAAATATGTAAATGAGAAAATAATCTATAAAATATATAAAAATTAAAAATTAAATTCTAAATACAAAAAGAAAAGAGATATCAGATTTTACTTAAATCAAATACGATCTGCTAAATTAAAATAAAATAAACAAATGAAGGGAAGGACGTGACTTCTTTTTATCCCATATACACCACACAACGTTTTTTATCCCCCCCTTTTTATCCCATATACACCACACAACGGTTTTTACACCCCCCCCCCCCCCCGGGGGGGGGGGGTCCTGAGACCACTTGGTTCTGCAGCACAAGACACATTCAGTTTTTCATTAATATATGCATTTCTTACCAACAATCAACCGAAGTTGCTTAGAATTCGCGGTTAAAAAAAAAAAAAAAAGGGAAACAAAGAAAACTTTAATTATTCAAATGAACGAAGAACAGGAGGAGATATTAAGATTAGAGCATATATTCAGAAGGAGGAGGTTTGACAAATATGACCAGAAAAATAAAAAATCAGAACCAAAGTATACATATATGCAGGGAGACAAAGACAAGTTGTCTTTGTTAATTTACTTTTATTTTCATTTATTACTGTTTTCTTCCTACATGAAATGATTGACAAAAAAAGGAATTATTACATGATTAAAAAGGGAAAATGAGATGGAGATCATTATCATGGAAGTACGTGATAGGAAGGAAGATTTAGAGGCCTCGTTTTCTACTAAAACAGTAGATGTTAGTGCTTGTTTGCCTTCACACTCTGAAACGAAGGAAGGGAAGCCATTTGTATTTCGCAAAGGGAGCTACAAAGTGGCGCCTGCCAAATGAGCGTGCATCACATTTCCATTGCATTTGCATGCATATTGGAGAGAAATAAACCAAAACAAACCAAACCAAAGAGAAGAGTTAAGTGGGGCCTCGCAGTCATCCCATCATTTTTAGCAGTGCTGGTCTAGCAAGGATAGTCAGTGCTTTTTTTTCTTTAAAGAAAATTTCTTTTAATAAGTATTACGACTGTTTATTACTTTGTCAAATTGATGCTCCTTGTTATGCTTTTATAGATGATAAGAGGGTGTGTAAGTAAAATTGTGTTGTTTGAGAATGGGAAAGATAAAGGTATTGGTGGTGGGGGCTAAGGTGCTGATTCAAAGGCTGTACAGTCTGAGCAGAGAGAGAGAGAGAGAGAGAGAGAGTGAGAAAGGGAACATTCTGAGATTAGTTTGCTTTATGTGTTTATGTAGTTGTGGTGGCTGTCAAAAATGAGGAACAGGTCATTTTTTGGGTTTGGTTGGGCGGTTTGTTCTTATGAAATATGTGGGTTTCTTTGATTTGAGGACATAGCGAACTTTGTGTTTGTTGTTGGCGTGCGTGCCCACTCATCTTTGATTCTTCGTACTTGGCAGAGGTGGAGCTGGACAGACATGCCACTCTGATTTCAGATCTCTTTGGCCTCAGTCTTTTGGTGACCATCCCTGCCTTGTATTTCTCTGTTTGTCCTCCAATCTTTCTACTTGGTTCTCCGCATATTCCGAGAGGCATATTCTGGTAAGTTTAATTGAACTTGATTGACTTCTGTTCATTCATTTGCTTGTTTGTTTGTGTATTTCCTTTCTGCATTGCAGTAAGAATTTGTACAAAAGAATTATATATAGAGAGAGATTGTATTTGTTAAAGTTTGCCAATATTTGTGTTGGGCTATGTTTGATAATGTATCCTCTTCTAGATCATGAAAATCTTTTCCTTAAATCATCGTTTCTTATTTGGTTAAATCAAACCCATATTTGGGCATTCATATTCATTTGGTTCATTACTACGCAGCCGGGCCGATTAATATTCTTGGAAAATGTTCTGTTCTACTCCCACCATCCGGCTATCCCCAAAAAGATTTTTTTTTTTTTTTCAAAAAGGGGAAAAGTTTACATAGTGATACGCGTGAAGTGATATTTAAAGTGGAAACCACCAAAATTTGATGCCTTTTTGTCTACTGCTTGGGTGATTTAGGTTTTCTCAACTCATGCCGAGATATGCTGTCTTTGTTTGTTACAGGTGATGGACGGTGAGCTGAAACGGGGATAGTGAAGAAATGTTGATCATGGAATTTATGTTCAGAGAAACTCTGCCAACTAGCAAGGGTATTTCTGGTGTCCAGTAATCCTTTGGGAATCACAAACGGAGGAGGAAGGATTGAAAAGCATAAATCTAGTAGATTCATTCAGAAACATAAACAAATAGTTTCCGGGCGGTGGTGTCAGATTTGAGCTAGTGGGTGTGTTTCTCTCTGGCTTTGAGAAATTTATAAATGTTGTCCGAGAAAGTCTGTTGGCAATGTCTCCTAATATGACCATCTTTGCCGTGGTCATTGGGCTTTTGTTACCATTTTAGTAAGCAACCTGTTCTCTGAGTCTCTTATCATTCAAGTGCGAAAATATTGTTAAAAATACGGAAATAACCCTTCTTTTCTCCCCTCTTCACACTCCTACTGGCCTCGTTTTGTGGGAAAGATTCGGTCATACTAGGAAATATACCATTGTTCTCCTTGGTCTGTCTCAACGTTCTGTTCTGTCTTTTTATCTGGTATTACTCTGTGGCTAGCTCTGCATAGCCTGACTGGTTTCTATTCCGGTTACCGGCTGCAAAGAATTTGTAGTTACTGTGACGTTTCTGGATTTGATCCATCAGGGAAGGCAGACGGAGACAACAGACATAGCTTTTTCCTTGGGCCAATATGAAGTTTATGAAACTTGGATCTAAGCCTGATACTTTTCAGACTGATGGTGATAATATCAGGTACGATATTGTTTCTTGAGAGCTACTAAGCAAAGTATGCAAATTTATCCATTTATCTTTAATTTTTGGCTCTTGATTGTAGTTATATTGTGGGAATGATATTGCTCTTGTATGTATTAATTTCCATCAAAATTTCTTCTTGATTTCTTTGGGGTTTGATTCCTGGTCATATTTCACTGTTCCTGTGCCGTATATGTTGAACGGAATCTTCAGAGTCTTTCTTCTTTTATTAATCAATTGCGTTTCTCTATCAAACTTTATTATATGTTGTCTTGTTCAGCTTTTTTATTGTACAAAAGAATTAGAAATTTTTTTGACAATATCTGTCGCTATCAGAGAATTATTCACAGTGAAAATATTTTCATATGATAGAAATTTTACTTTTATTCCTGCGTCAGATTGAGCAGTGATCTTATTCCTCAATGTTTCTTTGGCTCAGAAATTACCATTTTCAAGCTTGATGATGCTCTTACTCTAGAATTGTGATGTATTTCATCTCAAATCTCAAATTTGTAAATATGCATACTTCTATTCTTGCTAGATTATGAATGTATGATTAATGGGTTCGATAGTACTGTACATGGATAAATTTGAACAGCTATTATTTCTTACTCAAGCATACCATTTCTTCATTACACAGCACCATCTGATAAGATTAGTTTCGACCCTTTTAGAACAAATTAGAAAAACACATGTATCTTAATCTTTGACAAGACAAATATTTACGTCTCATGCAATAGGGTTCTGACAAGGACCCTGTCTCTTGTCTGATGCTAAATGACAATCAAGAATGGTACGAAAGCAGTTAGCTGATTGATTGTAGTGGTCCATCATTTATTTCCTTTTACACCAGTCGCCATCTTACTTTGTTCCAAGCACAGAAAGTGGAGGTGCTTTTATTGTATGTTAGTTGATGGCTTACTAAAGACACGACAATTTGCATGGCAAATTGTTGTTAATGAAGGCAAAATGGAAATATTTGCACATATATACAAACCCACCATTAATTTATATATTTTCTAGGAATTTTGTCCAAGTTTACAGCGTATCTTTTATGTGTTACTGGCGAATTTCTTCCCAGGAATTTGTGGACGTCATAACAGTGAGAACATAAAATACTTATTTTGTTAAAATCTTCTGTGCCTAACTGTGTTCATGAATTTGATAGCTCCAAAATCAAACTTGTGGGATTGTTCATTAGCCGCAAACTTGTCTTTGCTGACGGGCCAGTCTGCTTCTATCTTCTACACCTTAAAATCGTACTTTGGGCTTACATTTGCTCCATGTTTAACCTCATTACCACCCTTGCTGAGATGTGCTTTCTTTCAATGGTATGAGAAAATGATATGCTTTTGCCTTTTCAAAGCTAACATAGGCAGTAAGGCATTCTTAAAAATCTGCAGTCGCAGTATGCCATTTTACATTTGCGTCTGGCTTAGGTTTAAGAGATTGGACTTCAATGGGCCTTTATTTCCCCCTCTTCCCAATTTGTATTTTTTATTTAAAACTAATAGTACTTCCATGTGTATCCAGGTGTGTGGCGACTGAGCTCGCAACAGACATAGTCATTAATATTGGAGATGTGAAATTTTACCTGCACAAGGTAAGAATCTATCTGGTATTCAGAGTGATGCTTATAGAGGGAAAGGAAAACCATCTTTAGCTGTATTTTAGACTTTAGTTGATACTCTTTTCAAATCTAATGTCATTCCACGTAAATTCATATGAGGGAGTCACTAATTCTGTTTTCAGAGACATGATTATTAATTTTCATATACCTACTTCTTTCGCCAGACTACTATGAGCGTAACAAGTGTAGGAAATTGGTCGTTTGAAACATCCGTTTTTGTTACATACATCTGTTTGATCCAGTTACTGAATGATCCTTTGAACTGCTGCTCATGATCCTTCCTGATTAATGTCCACAGTTTCCACTTCTGTCCAAAAGTGCACGCTTGCAAAAGATGGTTACTAATACAAATGAAGAGAACAACGATGAACTCCACATCCATGACATTCCTGGTGGACCTGCTGCTTTTGAAATATGTGCCAAGTTCTGCTATGGCATGATAGTCACACTCAACGCTTACAATGTCGTTGCAGCTCGCTGTGCAGCAGAGTATCTTGAGATGTATGAGACTGTTGAAAAAGGAAATCTTATCTATAAGATTGATGTCTTCCTCAACTCCAGCATTTTCAGAAGCTGGAAAGACTCCATTATTGTTCTTCAAACTACTAAGTCTGTTCTTCCATGGTCTGAGGAACTTAAAGTGGTGAGCCATGCTCTCGATTCCATAGCTTCCAAGGCTTCAATGGATCCATCCAAGGTGGAGTGGTCATATACTTACAACAGGAAAAAGCTCCCATCTGAAAATGGGAATGATCCTCATTGGAACGGAGTGAGAAAACAACAGACTGTTCCAAAGGACTGGTGGGTGGAAGACCTCTGTGAGCTTCAACTTGATCTCTACAAGAGAGTCATAACAACAATTTTAACTAAAGGTAATGTTTCTGGTGCTGTGATTGGAGAAGCTCTAAATGCTTATGCATCAAGAAGGCTACCAGGTTTTAGCAAGGGTGTGATCCAGGGTGGTGATATCACAAAGAACAAATTATTATTGGGGACCATTGTCCGGCTATTGCCCCCAGAGACTGGCGGTATCTCTTGCAGTTTCTTGCTGAAGTTATTAAGAGCTGCTATTCTTTTGGACTGTGAGGAGTTTGAAAGATTTGAATTGACTAGGAGAATAGGTCAGCGTCTTGAAGAAGCTACAGTAGCTGATCTGTTGATTCGGCACCCAGTTGGTGAGACAACAATATTTGATGTTGATACCGTGCAAAGGCTGGTCGAAGAGTTCGTGACACAAGAGCAGAGTGTTTTAACTGATTATCCATTAGATGACAAATTACAGGAAGTTAGAAGCCCCGGCATGGTATCAGATACTTCTAAAACTAAGGTTGCGAAACTAGTGGACGGCTACCTTGCTGAGGTTGCCCGTGATCCCAACTTTCCACTTGCAAAATTTGTTAGTCTTGCTGAGCTGGTATCAAGTTTCCCACGAGCATCTCATGATGGTGTTTATCGCGCCATTGACATGTATTTGAAGGTAGGTTCCTTGCACTTTTCGAGTGAATATGTTAGTTTTGGAGTTATACAAAAATAATCTGGGGCTAGCTATTTTGGTTTTGTCTTTTTCTGTCCATGATAAGATTTCATGACTCCTTGGCCTGGATATGATTTTAAAATTTGGACTAGTCACTGAAACTTGATCGAAAAAAGTTGCTATATATAGACGTGTCACACATGTTGAATGAGGTCATACTCCTTGCATTGCTTCCTCTAAGGTTTTCAGTAAGTTAAATGCAAAGCATTCTTACCCTTTGTGCTGCAACATTTTCTTAATATTAATTCGGTTATGATTTTTTCTGTAGTCCCATATATTTAGCCATTAAAGCCTGCAAGTACCTGCATACAAGGCAATTGTTTTCTCGTTTCAGTTTTTGATTGCCTGTAAAACATTTAAAATAGCCAAGCCATAGATTTTGATTGAATTTCCTTACTAACACTGCTTTGTCAAGCAGGAGCATCCAGGAATCAGCAAGAGCGAGAGGAAAACAATATGTAGGTTGATGGATTGCAGGAAGCTGTCTGCGGATGCCTGTATGCATGCTGTGCAAAATGAGCGGCTTCCTTTGCGTGTAGTTGTGCAGGTTCTCTTCTTTGAGCAGCTGAGAGCTACAACATCATCTGGAGCCGGAGGGACAAGCACACCTGATTTGCCTGGATCAATCCAAGCCTTGCTTCCTGGCGGATCTCACGGGAGCTCTAGGTCTGGTACAACCAATACAGAAGAGGAATGGGATGCCGTGGCAATGGCAGAAGACATAAAAGCTCTGAAAGGTGAACTTGCTGCGCTCAGATTATCGGGGGGTGACAACGGACAGAGTAG
Source organism: Sindora glabra (assembly GCA_020226215.1). Taxonomy (NCBI): domain Eukaryota; kingdom Viridiplantae; phylum Streptophyta; class Magnoliopsida; order Fabales; family Fabaceae; genus Sindora; species Sindora glabra. Next base: position 7,323,670 of record CM035236.1, read on the forward strand.
TGATAGAACGATCAATGATTGTAGCAAGAGTAACACCGAAAAAGTTGCGGCTAGTAAAATGAAAGGCCTTCTCATGTCAAAGAAGATATTCTCTAAGATTTGGGCTAGTAGAGAGAGAAATGGAGAGATTACTAGCTCTGATACATCAGAGTCCCCTGCTTCTACTGTTGGCGAGGAAACAAAATCCACCCCATCTAGAAGTAGGAGGCATTCAGTATCTTAGACATGTTCGAAGACTCGGCGCATTATTCGATCAGCTGTGTAATTTTCTCACCAAGGTAACTATAGGAGTTAGAGCTCACTGACATCTTCAAGCTGATTCTTCAATGGAAATCTGGGCAAATGTTGACTTGTGGCTAAAGAATGAAGCAAGAGGAAAACTATATTCTGTGTTGCTTATGGCTTTATGTTATTCATATAGATATGTATAGGGATGCTGCTTCCAACTAGCCATTCTCGGTCTTTTTATTTGACGAGATTAGAGATGGGTTGCGGTTGTAACCCAGTTTTGCTGTATCATATGATGAAAGAAAGTGATGTAATGCTTTTATACTTCCTCCGTTGGGTCTCCTCTCCCATCTGTCTTTTCTCTCCTCCCTTGGAGAAACAAGATGATTTTCTGCCTTTAAAGGGGAAAGGAAGCTCATGTCCATTTTGATTATTTTAATTCACACATAGTAGATGAAAGTTGGCATTATACCAGAGTCTTAAGGATTGGATCATTTGAGAGTTGAATCTGAATTTTGTAGTTAGTGGGTGATATTGTGAATGTTGGTTTGCTGGCTTGCATTTGAAGGGATGTATGTAGCTGAGATCTCTTTCTCTCTCTCTCTAAACTTCTTACATTGGCCAAGATGCGTTTCTGCACTGTGAACACGGCAAAGGCTGGTCCTGAATGCATTTTGAGAGACTACCGGAAAATCTGTAACATGCCATTTTCCTTGCTGATCGGACCCAGTAGGAGCCGTTTTAGCAGTGTCTCCTATATAATTACGGTGTTTTAAAAGTCAAATTTGTAACGCTGTGGTATTTGTAATGTTGCGATTTTTTAATTTTCTCAATTTATTTATAAAATTTGGTGTCGAAGACTGTTTTCTGTAAACATTATCAAAAATAGTTCCGCTCACAGGAGTGGTTTCCACCTTAAAATTTGGATCCTAACCTGTTAAAGAGAGCAGTTCTGGAATATTTCCACAGTTGTGCTTTCATCATCTCTCATTTCTAAATTCTTGTATTTTTTTTTCTACAACCACAATTCTAATTTAAACTTTTATTTTTTGAATTTTTTATAAAAAAATATTTCTTTATATATAAATATAAGAATACCATGTAGCTTTAAATCTTATAATTAAAAAAATATATCTAGAATTATGATAATAGAGGAAAATAACTTTTAAAAGAAAAGACAGCCATAAGAAGTTATCTTTCATTAAATTTCTTACATTTAATATTAAATATGTGAATAATTTTTCATAATCTAAAAATTGTATATCTAAATTTTTACTGAAAATTTTTATTATGAAATAGACAGAATTTAAAGGAATATTTGTATATATTTTTATTTTTACTTTCAAAAATTATTTTCAAATTAAAAAAAAAAGAATAAAAGATGTTTGAAAAATAAAATAAAAATATTTTATTTAATTATAAAATTGGAATAAAAATAAAATAATAAGTAAAAAAAATTTAAAAGTTATTTTTATTTTTCTGTTTTTAAGTTACACATTTAAAATTATAATTTTTAAAAATAAATTGTGAAAATAATTACCAAAAAAATTTCTAATTTTAAAGTTTATGATACTCTAAAATTTTAAAATTTGAATGATTTGAAAAGTTTTAAATCAAGTTTTAAAATTATTCAATTACAATTATTTATTTTTTAATAAATATAATAAAAAAATTTCAATTTAATTATTTTTGAAATCATCGTATCATTCCAAAATGTGAAATCTTTGAATGATCATAAAATTCACCAACATAAAAGTAAAAAGTATTTTTTAAAAATAGTATACAAATAGACAATAAAGTTACGTCTAAAGCAAAAACAGTTTCGAAATTCAAGATTTTGGTCAGCGGACATACTTAAGGCCTCATGCACTAAACCAAGGCCTAATTGTTTAGAAGTAACCCAATCAGTCTCTTCCCTTTCTCCTCCCTGTTTGGACCTCTGATAATGTTTACAATTGACCAATGCCATATGTGTTCCATATCGGGATCCAATGTAATGAAAAAACAAAAGACCTATGATAATATACAATTGAGTATTGACTTTGACTTTTCTGCAGGTAGCATGCGGATATGACTGTACTAATCCAATAATTACTATGCAGCAGGCAATTTAGTAATCATAATTAATGCATGATTAGGACACCTTAACAAGTCAGTCAATCTAGACTTGTCTGTCATTGCCATCTAATTTAAACCAAGAATTCAAACAACAACGTTTTTTAAAGATAATATTAATTAGGATTTTGTCACTTAATCTTGCCAACACCGGGGGTCACATCCGTCTAATCCCCCTCTATGATGGAGAAAAATGGATAAATTTGTACTCCATCAACAGAGGGATTAGAAATAATCCACTTAAATGATCAATCTAGACAAAGGAACTTAATTGCATCTTGTCGTTTATTCGTTCTTATCCCCATCTTCTTCTTGTATTGAGCTGCGGGAAAGTTTACGGATAATGCTAGTTACAGTTTAAAAATTAATTTTGTGATGTTCTATACACTGTTTAAATCTTTATATAAAAATTATGATTGTTTATTGATCATTTTACATGTAATAAATATTAAAAAAAATTACAATTCTATTATTTAAAATTGTATGAAAAAGATTTTAATTCTTTATTTTCATATATGATTTTTCAATAAAAATTATAAAAAATATAATTTTTTAGAAATTATAAAATACATGTGATGTGAATTATTTGGAATACGTATCCGTGCCTAATTTCAGTGTTTTAGACGAAGCATCTGGTATGGATTAATTCAACCTAATGATGTAATGTTTCGTCAAATTAAATATAGTTGTACAAATATTTTAGCATTGACATATATTTAATAAAACTTATTTAACTCAAAAGTGACAATACAATAAAATAAAGATATTTAAAATAGTAAAAAAATCAATTTTTCTTTTTACATTGATTAATTAAAAATATGCCGATCAAATAATGCCGGAACATATCATAATAAATTTTTTTAACAAAAGTCATATATTCATATTTTAAGGATGTATAAAATTTTCAAATATTTTTATTTAATATATTCATATTGATATAGATGCTCATTACATTACAATAATTATATATAGCTTATATGCTAAAAAATCTCTTCGATTGATAACAAAAATATTTGATATGACCTTTTATGAGGTGCTTAGTTTTAGAAATTAATTAGTATCATTAAATTTTTAAATTTAATTTTATATAATATTAAAGTAAGATTAATACAAATCATTAAACTTTATTTTACTTTCTTCACATGAGAATCAATATCATTAAATATATAAGGATGTTATGATACATATAGTTTATTAAAGATATATAATTATAGTATATTTAAATTTATGTTAAATTATTAAAATATATTTTTATTAATAAATTAATAAAAATATTTTAATATAATATTTTTTATTTATAATATTGATTGTATATTTATATATATATTGATAAATAATTATTTATAGACTGATTTAATATAACCTTTTATTTGACTAAATCCATAATTCCATATTAATCTTAAAATTAATATAAATAGATATGAACCTTTGTTAACTTTATCCGTTGAAAAGTAAAATTTGATATTCTATCTATTAAGCCAGTCCCTCATTAATTTAGAAATAAGACTTCGAACAGTGAGCTTCGGTACGCAACTAACATGTTAATTAATCACAATTAGGTAAGACTAAGCCTTTTCACACACTACCCAACTTGTACAAATGATTAAATAATTCTAAATTTAGTTAGTTAGATAGATAATTAAAAATAAATAATCAAGCTGTGTTGATCTTATAACTGGCCACATTATCACAAAGACTAGTTTTCGTATGAAATTCTGCCAGTCAAATAAATATTTTATGCGTCTAAGACCGCAGAAAGGAATCAATCATTTCTACTTATATTCAGCTAATCAGCCGGTATGTATTTACTTTCATATTTGCATGTACAATTTATAGGTTGAAATTTTTAAACTTAGTCTCTTGACTTATTTAATAATACTAAAATTAGATCATCATGCATCATGCATCATGCATTTTTTTTCTCCTTTTCTCTGATAATTAGATTAATTTTAATTGTCATATATAATTTTAAAAAGAAAATTTAGTATCATTTGCAAAAAAAAAATTCAAAAAATTTTATTGTATTTTATAAATGAGTCTTATTTTGATTAATTATTTTTTTAAATAGAGAAATGAATAAATTATTAAATGTATATACATAAGAATCATATATTGAATTAAATACAGTAAAAAAATATAAAATTTTTAAAACATATCAAAGATCACTTAAATCAAATTTTCTTTGTTTTAATTAACATTTTTTTTTCAATTGTGTTTCAGTTCTACGCGCATTTGCAGCAAATATTGTTTTGTGAATATACTTCACGTTTAATTTCTCAATTTTGAATTCGTTAGAATATATTTGTGGGGAGAGAGAAAAGTGAATAAATATTTATGAAATTATGGCAGGGAGAAACTCTCTCCTCAAGCACTTGTCCTTATCTTGTCATCAAACGTAATACCAGTACAAACTTTGTAGTGCTTTTACTAGAATTATCAGACGACTCTGAATTATAGAGAATCTTCCAACTATTCACATGCAATTGCATAGCACTTTGGATTTAATTCAATCAAAAGTAAAAGAAGCAGAGAGAGAGAGAGAAACTGTCCTTTTAAACCCACTTGCGGCGCATCCCATGTTTTGCAATTTTATAAACCCAACTTAATTATTTTGAAAAAGAATATTAAATTGCTGCTGTGTTAATTTCTCGTATAATTAATCTATTTTGGGTTGTTTTATTTATGCACACCATTCATAAAACGTGCCTTTATAACACAAGGTACTAAACAAATGAAAATGAGGGAAAATGCCATATCTCTCTCCCTCCTTCATCTAATTCGTTTGCATAGACAGCACATGAAAAAAGCAGTGAGGAAGTTGTCGTCCGATTCCTTGCTATAGAAAGCAGTGAGGACCAAGCAAACACAAAGATGAGGATTGAGTTAAAATTTAATGAATTATTATTAATTCATTTATCTATATATAATTTGAAAAAAGTTTAATTGAATTATGAATGATTTATGATTCTTTTTTATATATGATTAATTTAACTTATTTATTTGTTCATTAAATTATTATTTTATATTTTATTATTTTTATTGATTTTATTTTTCACCATTGTATTATATTTGTTGCCATTGTTTACTATTAAAAATTTTAAATTGAGATTTTATTTTTCTATTTAAAGTTATAATTTTTCTTTGCCTTTTTGTGACATAAATAACTATTCTGTAATATTATATTTATTAAAATTAAATATAATTGGCCAAATATTTTAAAATTGACATGTATTAAATAAAACTTATTTAATTCGATATGTCATATCAAAAACTTTCAAAACAATAAAAAAAATCCATTTTCATTTTTGTGTTGATTAACTAAGAATTTATCTATTAAATCATGCTAAATGTATTATAATATAGTTTTCCAATAAAATATATTTTTAAATTTTCAAATATATTTTTTATGTATACTCATTATAATGATTATATACTATTTGCATGCTAAAAAATGTCTTTAATTAGAAATAATAATTAAGATTATTTTTATGAGGTTATTTTAGAAATTAATTAATATAATTAATTTTATAGTTTAATTTTTATATAATAATAAAAATAAGATTAATACAAGTGGTTAGATTTAATTTTACTTTCTTTAAATAAGAATCAATACCATCACATATATAAGATATTATAATAATTTATTCAAGATATATAATTTTAAAATACTTAAATTTATATTAAAATATTAAAATGTAACTTTTGTGAATAAATAATTAAGATGTTTTAATACATTATATTCTTTATTTTTAATATTAATTTGTATAATGTTCGATTCAATTATATAAATAGATAAATTATTATATTGAATTGATTTAATATAATTCTTATTTAAAAGAATTAATAATAATCTAATTTATTTTGACTCTAAAATTAGTATATAAGAATATACATGGATTAGGATGATTATACATAGATCAATTGTACATAAATGATTAAATGAATATGAAATATAATTATCAGTTTTAATCGTCATGGACAACGCTAATTGTAAATGTAGAGGCTGTGATCAACTTTTTTTAAGAAAAGTAAAAGGCTGAAAAATAGAAGGCTCCATTTAAGAAAGTTGTATGTGATTGATGCATGATGATTCATTGTATCTGTCCTCTCTAAACATATAATTTGATAATAGCACTTGAATTGGAAGCTCAATTATCCTTATTAGGGAAGTTTGAGGGGCACCCATTTGATCCCCCCTGCCCTCGATAAGGAAGATACTAGGAACTCAATAAAACAAAGTTGAAGGTCCCACCCTGACCCTGCAGGCATTTTATTAAAGTCGCAGGATACAGTCTCTCTTTTACAAAAGTCATGCGACGTGCAGAAACCCAGGAAAGATATTCCATTTCTTGCTCACATATTGGGCTAATTAGCTAGCTACCTGCCTTTCTCATCCATTCGGTAAAATTTATGGTACATTGTTACAGAATTGTTCCGTTACACTGTTAAATTTAATAGTTAATATATCATTTTATAATATATGAGATTTGTTCTTTAAAAAAATGATAAAATTAATTTGTGAATAAATTTAATTATATATTGATACATTACTAAATTAATAGTATTTATGATCAGATTTACCAATGTACAAATATACCATTATATTTGTGTATATGAAAGTTTCTCTCCATTCATTCATATAAATTTAATTACATTTGATTTAGAATAAAAAATGTAATTTATCCCTTTAAACTTTGATTAAATGACAAAAATAGTACATGAAATTTAAAATTTAAAATTTTATTTCTTTAAACCTTAATTGAATAACAAAAATGGTATATATAAATTTTAAGTTAAAACTTTACATTTTACTTCCTAAACTTTTAGAAGATGTAAAAAATATTAACTTTAAGTTAAATGTAAATTTTAATCTATCGGACTATTTTAACAGTAAATTGGGTAAATCATCATGAAGGTGTTATAATAATTATTGAAATTTAAAGAATATATGATGTTGAAGTCCAATCCACTTGTATTCAATGAAAGTTTTCTTGAAAAGTTTTCAAAATTCATATTTATGAAATTCTAATGAATTTTATCTAATTTATAAATTTAAAAATTAAATTATTTTACCAACATATTTTCGAAATATTACAAAAGTTTTTGTTTGAATCTTTTTGGAAATTTATTGTTTGAAATGTTAGTGAATGAATGGAATTTTTAATGGTGAAGGCACAATGAATTTGAGGATTAAAGTTTAATTTATTTTACATATTCTTAAAAAGTTAAGCAAACTGATATTTAAAATAACTTATATATTTAGAAAAAAATTTATCTTAAATTTTAGAAATGATTTTAAATCCTAACCTCTCGACTCTTCTCTGATTTTTTTAGAGAATTTGTTATTGAACTTAATTTTTTTTTATTATTTGAATTAAAGAGTGACTTGAAACAAGAAAAAGTAAAATTAATAGATATTATTATTTTATTTAATTCAAAATTAATAATTTCACTTCTTTCTAAAAAGTTTAGGGAGGAAATTGTAAAATTTTAAAATTCAAGGAGTAAAATGTAAAGTTTTAAGATTTATATATCATTTTTTTTATTTAATTAAAATTTAGGGGTATATATTATATTTTGCCCAAACGATGGATGATTCCTAAATAAATAAAATGACACCAAGGCTACGCTGCTTGGCCAGAAAAAGTAAGCAAAAGTCCAAATGATAAAAGGCAAATCCATTTACATAAACTACTTAGAGAAAAACCAAAGGTAGGGGATATTCTTTTCTCCTTTACACAGTAAAATTCTAATATATCTCACCTCAAAGTCGCTGCCTATAAATTTTTTTCAAAGGCAAAAATATACGAAAAGGAACATATTTTACTTCCTACCCGTTGTTTCTCTCCTAATCTAGATTTAGATTCTTTTTGGGAAAAATTAGATTTCTCTGGGATCAACAAAAATGGACAATCCAGGTGAAGATTTGGTCCAGTCACCCACAGACCCATCACTGTAGTCTTCCCCAAGCCTCTTAATGCACCATAGATCCTCCGCGCACGATAGCATTTTCCAATATGGAATTCCAAACCTTAATGGTTCCCCGCTCGAAACCTCCGTAACAACCGCACCGCACCCGCGTTCTTTGGCTAGGTTGTGAGCGAACCCGCACAAGGTCTTCACCATCTTCACCGCATCCGGACCTTCTCCACCCAACCCGTACATGAAATGGAACCCGAATGGTTTGAAGAAGTCTGGAATCGACGGCAATCGAAGAAATGGCAGCGCTCTGTCCATGATCCGGGTCGTTTTGGCAAACGTGCGCTTCACGCGCGACACACCACGGACCTCGAGCGTGAACACTTCCTTACAGTTCCAAACGCTGAGCAATGCCCATGATTGAGGTGGGTCCGACAAGAAATGATCCGACCCGGGCCATGTCTCGGCGTCGTATGAGCCACGTGGGACGGCCAGGAAGGTGCCAAGGGTGAGTTTGTTGTTGAGGACAGCGTCAATGTCGCGAGGGAAGAACTCAGTGGTGGCGAAGCGGCGGCGATAGAGTCGTTCGGCGTCCTGAGGGGCGAGTTTGATGACGGTGATCTTGGTAGAGACACAGACTCGATGAGCAAAAACGGGGTTGACAAGGATGGACGGCGTGCGGAACTTAGAATATCCGCATTTGTCGGTGAAGAGCTTGAGGGAAGCCAAATTGTCTTTTTCGGTAGCCATGTAGGAGTATTCAGCCCCATTGTCTCTGAACCATTCCTCCATTACCTTGACCAGCTTCAACCCTATTCCCATTCTCCTGCAACCACCACAAACGCACATCGGCATTTTAACAAACACTTGGGAAAACAATGAAGTTCGATTGAATGAGGGAGTGATAGTACCTGTGAGAGGGTGAAACGCGAAGGCCTAATAGGTAAGCAAGTTTAGTGCAGACAGGAACGGGTTTGGCAGCGGTTGAATTGTTAGCCAAATGGAAGTTGGTGCTTTTTCCATTTCTGGGGAGTTTCTTTCCGCATGTAACGGTTTTGATGCAGCCTCTTATCATTCCTACTATTTCATCTCCGATTTCAGCTACCTGATGAAGCCAAGGACACAAATCATTAAAAACGATTAACATGCATCTGGAGCAGTTCAATTGTTAGGAGCAAAAGTCCATGGTATCATCATGGCGGAGAATAGGTATAACAAGATATGATGAATAGGGAGAAAAAATGAACAGAAAGTACGTACGAGCATGAGGAAAGATGGAGAGTGGCGGACCCTGCAAAGAGGGTCACCACGGAGGTCAGTGAAGAGAGAAAGCTTGCCACTGGGTCCAACCTCGCATATCCTTTCCATAGCTTCCACTTTGCCTTTATCCTTGTTTGGGTCGAACTTTCTGATCATCACCACCGCTCTTGCTAATTCTTCTTCCATGTTAGTATCACCACTAGCTCTTTGCCAAACAAATTGCAATCTAATTTGAAAAACTCTTATGAGTTGCCAGTGGTCTCTGCGGGGACTGGGGAGGGGTGGCTTTCTTGTATGTGCACAGGGCACAGAGTAGAAAATAGCGCAGACGATAGAGAGAGGAGGGGAGGGAAAGATAAAGAGAGAGAGAGAGAGCGGCGGAGAGGAGAGAAAGTGCAACCGTTATGATTAGGATGATCCTTCAATTCCTTCCATGCGGCTTTATAATAGCTGGTTTTTGGGTTTCTTTTTTATTATTATTTTAAAATCTTTCTAATCTCTTTTCTTCTTCTATCTTATAACGGAATTCATCCCCTTTTTCTTTTCTCCCAAGATTTCCATTATTTTAAAATAAATCATAGGTACTCTGCATGTCTTCACCTATCTTCTTCTCGCAGTTGAATTTCCTTCCTTTAATTTATCATTTTATTATATTTTAAAAAAATGTATCAATAAAAAAGATTTAAGAAAGTGAAACTCAAAATCGTATAGAGGTTCACAAATTAAATTTTATATATTTCTCCTAATTTTTTTTAAAAAATTGTTGCTAAAATTTAATTCATTATAAATTTTGAGAAGAGAGAGAGAGAGAGAGACAAAAATAAATAAGAAACTCATAAGTTTTATAATTTTTTTAATTCATAATGAAACATATTTAAGCAAAAAAATTTTCAAATATAGTTTTTTGTCCTCTTTCTTTATTAAAGATTCATTTTTCCTTTCTATGCTTTGATAATAACTAGCTGCCAAATTTCAGTTTATCTCAAAATAAGATTCTGAATAAAATAAAAATTTATTATAAAATACACTTCCACACACACAAGTTTTTTTTTTTCTCTTATAAATGATAAAAAAAAATTATGTGCTGATAAAATTATTAAAACAAACGAAAAAGCTAGTGTGTACATATAGATATAGTAGAGACTAGAGGGGGAGGGGAAAATAGCGGCTGTGACCGCACACTACCCTGGGAATCTGAAAGTGTTTCGTCGCTTTTATTTGGAATTTACCTCCAAACAGATTTTGATTGAATTTGAATGTACATCCTCTCTTTCCTCTTTTTTTATGTTATATTAAACAAGTATGAATATAATTTTTTTTTATAAATCTCATTAAATATAAAAAATTCTTGAAATTTACTATGCATAAAAATTCTATATTTATCTCTTTATCATATAAAAATAGAATAAAAGAAAAAGAGGAACCAAATTTTAATTTGAATTGAATAAATGATTTTAAATATTACTTCAATTTTTAATGAATCGATTTTTTAATTTTGTATATGATTATAAAAGTTATTTTTTTCAAAAGTAAGGGTGATGAATGTATAATAACTTAAATTTAAATTTAAAATAAAATTTTTTAAATAAGATTGAATGTCATAACACCAATATTAATATTAAGAATACCTGCCAAAGTTTTAAATATTTTTTGAATTTGTGTTTAGATTCATATTTCACTTAATAAGTTGTATAAATCTTAGAGCGGAAATATAACATTCAAATTTACTTTATTCAGTATACACAATAAAAAATTTACTTTATTTAATGATATATCTCTAATTTGATTCACTTAATCTACGCAATAAAAATTACACCCAATAATACAAAACTTTTGCGTATTTGATACATATTTCACGATACTGATATAGTTATCATCTATCTATCAACCATGCTATGTAAATGTATACACCAATATAAAGTTGAAATTAATGGTAATCTTTAATGATATTATGTTGAAAAATGATAAATGCACATTTAAAATGAATGTGATTTTCGATGTAAGTTTTACACAAATAATAATAGATATAATAAGTTCCATTCCTAAATGTAAAAGAATATGAATGATTGATGTAAATAATGGATTTATACTACTGCATGCAATGCAAGGATATGTAAAAAAAAATATTTATATAATCCAACAACAACAATAATAATAATTGCTCTTATTTAACAAGGAGCTGAAATATAATTATAATTTTTAATCATTTTCAAAACTTGAAATAATTTTTTAAATATAAATAATTGAGTTCAATAAATTTTACATGCAGATAATGCAATGGAAAATTAATTCCTTTTCAGTAATATTAAAATAAAAAGCATGTATTATAATTAAAATAATGATACTATATATATCAAAAATAAAATTTAAAATTAAATATTAAATATAAATTAAGATTTATTATTAAATACAGAATAAGAAGAATTAGATAAATTTATAAAATTTAATTTAATAAATATAAAAAATTTAAAATCTATTTTTAATATATATAATATTTTTATAATTAAAATATGCTGAGCATTTCTTCATCGTGCCCTTGGTGACTTGCGAAATGGTGAGGTAGAACTCTAGGAATCCGCAATTCCTCCTTACCCCAATTTTGTTAAAATGAATGCTAGAGGATGCTCTCGCGATTGGCGCCGGACGACGGATATCGTCTCCATTTTCAGCAACTTCGATTTTAGTTCTGTTGAGTGGGCAGTGACCTGCAAAAGCAGCTTTTTTTTTTTGAAGCAACGGCCAGCATTGATTTCCTATTTCCATGATATCCGACTCTTTCAAAGTAAAAGCAAGGTATTTGAGAAACAATTTTTTTGTTGGCCTTTAATTAATCTAAACTCTTTTAATTATTTAATTAAATTAATCAATTAATTTAAGTATTTAATTAATAATTATTTTAATAAATTTATTGATTCTCAAATAATTATTTTTAAAAAATAAAAAATAATAATATTTTAAAATATCATATTTATATTTAGTATAAAAAATTCTTACTTATAATTATACAATTTCTTACATTTTTATTTTTGATAAATAATAAAATATTAAATTATAATTATTAATTTCTTGAAAAAATTTAATACATAAAATAAATTATGTTAAAATATTTACATAATAATAAAAAATTAAATATAATTATATCTTTTTTATCAAATTATATAAAAAGGAAAAAATATATATTTCATTTTATAAAGAATAACAAAAAATGTGTTAAAAAATTATTAATCTCTTATCAATAATATCTTTTAAATTAAAAATAACACATTGAGAAAAAAAGGAAGCAAATGATATTACTTATAAAAGATATGTTTTTATACTTAAAATATGTAATTTATTAATATTTTTAATGATAAATATATAAATTTTTAATTTGATATTAGAAACAATTATAAAATAAACTTTAATAGTTACTAAATCTATCGACATATTACAATTGTTTCTTAATTAGAATATTATAATTATTTATTTTTTTAAAAATTTTATATATAATATATTATTATAGTAAAAGAATACTTAAATAAATTAATATATGTATCTTTATATATCACTTTATATATAAATAATTAATAATAAATAATTAATTTTATCAAATATTTTTATAAAAATAACTAATGTTATTAATTAATTAAAATAATTAACTAATTGTTATTGAATCAATTAATTATTAATATAATTAATTAATTATTAAATAAAGTCAAGATATATTTTAAAAAATAAGATAATTAAAAATCAAAATTTTATTTTTAAATAATTTATTATTTATTAAATATTTGATTCCTAAATTTTTCATATGTCTGTTCGTTGATTAATGTAAAAAGATATGAATCGGATTCATACAAATCGAATACCAGAAATTTGCAGCGAAATATTCCTGATCCAATATTTGTTTTCACTGGCTGTATTAATAATCACTTTAGAAAGATAATTTTATTCATGATTTAAATATTTTTTTTGTGTGCAGAGAGAAATAAGAAAGAATTTCTAAGAAATCCTAATGAGTAATAATGTTAATTAATCTCAATTTTTTTTCTGCCTATTTATAGATATTTCTTGGATAGCATTATGGATTCATTTTGAACGATCCGGATCCATGATCCAATACCATTCACATTATATTCTAAAATAAATTAATATATAACATATTTTAGAAAGGAGCCAAATTCATCATTGCCATCCATATCATTTCATTATAAATAGACGGTTGTGATGTTCTTATTAACAAGAAGTCTGGTGTCCCGCACTTTGTCATTTCTGATTCTGATCTAAACATAAATGTTTGCCACTTTGCTCCGCAGCCTTATTGATTTTGATGGTCAGCCTATTCTTTTGCTGCTACTTTTGTCCTTGATAATATTTTTATTATTATAATACTAAAATTTCAATACATAATTAAAATGCTTTTCATGTCATAAAAAGTAATGAATTCAAAAACAAAATAGTGAAAAGTTTTATTTGCCAATGATTGTCAGTCAAATTAATGATTTAATCATTAATTTTTTCTTAAATAATATAGTAATTTTATATAGGCGACTGCATCTGTTTGGGTAGGGCTAGGGAACCATTTAGAAAAACGAAAACTATGGTGCATCAAATACCATAATGTATCTATATATTATTATATGGATGATATATTATAATCTTCTTCTTAAAAAGATAATTATAGAAGTATTCTTTGACTTTGAATATCAAACAATTCCAAATGCCTTTCTTTTTGTTTTTACTTATGAACGCTCTTTTTAAATATTAGATTATTGAGTGTTTATAATTGGAGAATTTGTAAAGAAGCTTCTTCTGTTCGTTTCTAATATGTCTGTCCTTCGTTTTGTTCTTAGCAAACGTCGTAATCAAATTGTAAATTCGTTCACGTAAGACGCCTGAAAGGCACCACGTGTACGTTTAAAGTGGAACATTAATTATATATTTTGATCATTATGTCTCTGGAAAATATTGAAAATCAAAGTACCACCTATATTAGAAATTCAATTCAATTATAATGATATAATTAATACAATGATTACACAGGTTGATTTGTTTGGTTCCGACCCTTCGGATGGTTGATATCATCATAACAATAAATTTAAGGGGAATGAAGAATCAGACTTCATCTCTATGCAAATATCTCAGATATATATATAATTTTCTGCTTTGACTATGTAATAAATGCTTCTGTAAAATATAACATAGGTTACATCGAAACATACAGAAAACGGTTCAAGTGAATGGAATATTTCATGATATATATGAGTTTATGAACATTATATCTAATTGTCATGAAACTTCAACTTTAGTAATGATAGTGATAACGTTGTTAACTTAATACTAAGAAATGATCTTTTTAATTTGTTTAAAACATAACAAATAATTTAAAACTATATTTTTCTCATTTAATATAAGTTAAGACGGATGGCATAGTGTCTTAACATAAGCAATTGTACGATTTAAAATTTTAAGAACGATTTACACAAGAAGCTTCTAGGCATAGGTAAGGAATAATTGAATGAGGAGACAAACTATTTTATTTACATTAATATATGCCTTGCTGAATATTTTAGAGTGTTGATGGAAAGACATTAAAAAATTATATTCATAATATCTTTAGATTAGTGTGAACGAGCCTCAAATAAATATTTGATGAGACTAATATATTTTTAATGAGCTCTTAATAAGCTGTCGACACATTTCCTATAAATTAATTATTGAGCTGACATCAATTAGAGATAGCGAAACTTCTCCTACAACAAATGACGCAAGTATAATGGAATTTTGACATATTTTCTTTCAACAAACAAGTCACCTTACAGTGAAAGTATGAGAGTATTGGAAGGGAGAATAGAGTTATTCTTGCCCACATTTATAGTGATCCAATCATATTTGATAATATAGACTTCAAGGCTGCTTAAAAACATGACCTTATTTATAACGATGGATGTCGAGTATTCTCAGCCATTCATATCCGACCGCATAGACCTCTTGATTGTTTGAAACATATTCAATTAACTGTACCAAACATTCATGAAGGATGTAATTTTTTTATTCCTATTTATTTGTCATTATTAATTAACTTCATACATATTAAAAAAGTAAATTAATTTATTTATTATTAATAAACTTTACAAAATTGTCTTTTATGTATAAAATATAAGATAATTAAAAATAAAGAGAGAAATCTAAAAGAATAAATACAAGTGGGTTAATAGTGTAAAATAATAAAGTATTTATTAATAAAAAAAGATAGATTTGAAAAAAGAATATTTAATGTTTCATTAAAATTTTAAAATAATAGATAAAAAAGAATAAAAAAAATTCTTAAATAAATAAAAAAAACAAAAAAAAGTATTTAATCTTTTAATTTTTGTCAGGTTAGATCCATGCCATTCATCATAATAATTAGACTAACTAACCTTAATTATAATCCAATTGATAAAAACTAATTTTATTAAAATTTAGATGATCATAACATGTTTCATCATGATATATCAATCATAAAAAATAAGCACATCAATCACCAAATGATCCTCTCATATTCCCCTGTGATCTCAAACTACAAATAAAAATATAAAATTAAAAAATCACACTAAGTCACCATTTTAAAGTTTAGACTTAAACTGTAACTCTAATTTGATGCATGGTTTTATTTGTCTACTCAATTTGCTCCAATAATCAAGAAATCAAAGTCAAGTTAAGTTACCTTTTGATCGGCATAACTGGTTATACAAAATCAAAAACACTAGCTTAATTAGAAAAACTATCAAGTACGTACTAAAGTGACACATAAATCATTCGAGTATTTCAAGATTTAACTTTTCGTTATTTTTGGTAGAATATTCAACTTTCCTACCAAACAATACTTGGTAAATGTAGATGTATATATTATATTAGTAATACTATATATATCAGAGATAAAATTTCAAATTAAATCTTAAATATAATAAGAAATTATTATTAAATTTAAAATAATGAGATAAATTTATAAAAAAAATTGTAATTCAATTTTGGTATTCATTTTTAAAATCTATAATGTGTGTGTGTGTGTGTATATATATATATATATATATATATATATATATATATATATATATATATGCTCCACTTCTCGTAGTGCATATATACTTGGGAACAAAATAAAGTAAGCTATAAATATAAAAAAGCTAAGATTATGTATGTTCCTACTCATACCAAGTTTATGAATTGGAATTAGCCATTTTTGGAATTAAAGCGTGATCCTAAGAATATCGCCTAGGCTTTTCTCACGAACATTTGGAAAAATTTAGAACCAAAGTATTTATATGATAAGATTATTATTATGATTATAGGTTAGGCCATAGCCTTTTTATTTTTATTGAATTCTATTCTAGTTGAGAACAATACCTTTGGTCCCCAAGCTAGTCAGGAATATCACATTTAGAATCAGCTTTTTAATCTCATACTTTTGCACTTGTTCATTAATCAAAACTTGGATCACATACATGCAGATCAAGTTGCATAATTTATAAGTGCGAAGAAAAAGAATCAGTAATATTTAAGGGCATGATTCTTTCACGCTAAACTTTTGGCTTTAATTCATTATCAGAGGTTCCATTCTGACTTTTTAAATACATCAGATTAAATGAAGTCAATGGGTTATCAAAACAACACATAGATGTTCATCTTTGCTGATTAAAAAAAATTGCATGCATCGAAGATAATAAGATTAAAAGTTAAATTTTAAATTTTTTATATTTATTGAATTAAATTTTACAAATTTACTTCACCATTTTATATTTAATGACAATAATTAATGTGTATTCAAACTACAATTTTAGATTTCGTTTTTATTGTATGTAACATCATTGCTTCGTTTACTAATTCATTTTTTGATTCCTTTGTGGCTATTATTAAAAATATACCATCCTATTTTAAATGAAACCATACAACAAGTTGTAACAAATTGTTTATGTCATATATTCAGTATAATTTTGTAGAGCAGGACCACAACATCGTTAAGATAAAATAAGAAGGTTTAATTACAATTCCAGTCCTCCTCATACTCAAAATAAATATATTTTGTTCTCTTTAAATAAAATGTTTTATTTTAGTCCCTTAATATATAAATTGAACTAAAATATGTCCAAATTGGTAATTTTGTTCAAATTTAAAACATCAACTTCTACTAAGCATGTAGATATGCTCTAAGTTGGCAATCAGTGGCATGAAAAAATTAGTAAAACCAACTTTATTACGTTAGAAAATGTAAATCATGTATCCAATCTAATGTGAGAAAAACACTCTAATTTAGCAATTAACATTGGATAATCAACATATTCACCACTCCGTATTTACCAAAACTCAAAGCTTTTTTGGATTTTTATTTGCCAATTAGAATTTTACAATAAAACATTAATATAAATCAAATGTTATCAAATTTGTGTACTAGAACTAACAAGGCATTGATTCAAGAAAAAACGTACTAACTCTAAGTGAACTTTATCTGATAAAGAGCAAAAATTCAAATCTTTGAGATTATCTTTATTTGGAAAGGAGAAACTTGTTGATACTTTTTTCTTGGGAGTGGTTGTTCCACTGAGAGGTTTAAAAATGAACAATATATTAGAAGATCAAAATAGAATACTACATTTAAAAAGGATCAAATGTAATTAATCAGTATACGAGAGAGAACAAAATTATAATTAAACTTAAATAAAAACTAGATCAAGTTGTACTAAAATTTATAGGAAAATAAAAGAACAAGATATACCATATAATTATCAGTATAATTCTGTGGGGCAGGACCACAGCATCGTTAAGATTAATAAAACCTAGATCAAGTGTGGAAGACTAATGTGTGATATACTAATCGAGATTTTTGAAGCAATTATCGTCCAAATCAAGACGAAGAACATGGGTCCTCGACAACACGTATCATGTTTAAATGTTTCATTAGGAATCGAAATAAACAGACAAAGAAAACAGTTATTTAGGGACAAATTGCCTGGGAAGTGATCAAAAGTAGAGATCTTGTTCCCTGTTTTTTGTCATACACAGGTTGGACTCCGTACTGGCCTTTTCTCCCTTCCATTATAAACTAATCACTGTTATTTCGCCAAGCACAACAAGCATTGTAGGCCCGATACTAAACAATAAGCCCTGTGCTTCCTTAGACTATGTCTGTTCTTGGCGGAGAAACTAGGGTTTTGATATTAAAAATATTTGCTAAGCCCCATTTAATGTTGACACTGAAGAATAATTGCGGTTAAATAAATAACAAGAACAAATAATCAAACAGTATCTTTAGAATAATGTTGCAAATTGTCTGGCCCTGTGAAACGAAACAAAAATATACAGCCATATCTTAAGCCAGTGAATATGGTGTGGCTCGAGGAATGTTTAGGGGATTAGCTAACTGCCACTGATTATATATATACATATATTTATTTCTTGTATAAGTCGGTGTGCTGGCTTGCTTTATATTCTGATTATATATGCAGCCTGTCTTAAGCCAATCTTTACCATATTTCTTTGTCACCCAGACAAATCAACAGTTTCTTCTTCATCTTGGACTAATCTAGGTATAGTATTAAATTATAGTTGTGATCGTGATTGTGATTTTATTATTAATAAAATTATAAGCAAATATAATTATTACGATGCAAAATTACGAAAAAATTGTGAAAGCAGTCGTACACTGCAATTTAGAAGTTTGATCCAAGTAAATGCGGAAAGATAGATTTATACAGAAATATAGTGTGGACATGTACGTATTAAGAACTGTTAAACCTGCATGTTTTTCTGCAGGTTGGTGACAATGATGATCATAAACAAATACAAAGACGACAACGTTGGAGTGGCACATGTTATAATTAAACTAAGGCCACCTAGAAAATTTGCATGGTTTCAGTCAAAATATAGTGCTAGCTAGCTCCATGTGTTTGAGAATCAAAATTTTTCAAAAACCTCAAATGTCGATTTGTTAAGGTGGTGTTAGCAGTACAGCTTTGAATGTTGGGTTAAATTAGCAGAAACAGGGACAAACATAACACACAGAGGTATATAAAGGTAGCTTTTTCTGCCGTGCATTCATACAATGTAGGAGCAGAGATTTTCTGGCATTTGTTATTTTATGGAGTTTGTAGGGTAAGGGTCCGACAATAAGGTGCGCCCGTGGCAAACCCTGAATGCCCTAGATCGCGCACGATGCATGCATATCCCTAGCTAGCTCGTCCATCTCTTCTATCTTCCATAAATCAAATGATATTTCATGTTCCCTTATCTCAACATTATGCTCCAAATGTGGATCGTACATTCAGCTTTGGAAACTTTTCTGACGAAAAGCGATATTATAATCTATAGGCTTGCAGCACAAAAACCAAATCGAACCCTTTTATTTCAGTCTTCCTTTCCTAACTTCCTATGCCAACTTTATGCAAAGTTAGCTCAATTTGAATAAGTTGCCGGTCCAATTTGAACTTCCCAAAGAGTATTTAAACAGGGTATAAAAGGATATTTATCCGATCTGTTGTAGAGTACTGAAGAGTCAAATTTGGTGGATTAGTGAGAGAAATTTTTTAATTACCATAATGCCTCATGGTTTTTGAATCCTCTGCCTTCTGTAGTTCATCTGGCGCGGTAGAAAAAGGACAAAAGGAACTCAAACGATAAGTATAGAGCTGGTCATGTTCCACCTAGCCATCATAACATCATGCAGCCACATGCATTGCATCATTAATGATGGCCACGAGGCTATCATTTTCATGGAGTAATTGGCACATGATGCATGCACAAATTGAACTTAGACAAGATAAGTTGTTCTACATTTTGGGTTGCCCTATTCTTTTCTTAGTTGAAGAACTGACCTACGACCAACATTTTATCCATAACAGAAATGAAGCATGAACTAATTTGTTTTAAATTTAAAAATGGAAAACAATAAAAACCATTCTCTCACATCAAAGATCTTTACATTAAAACTTAAAAGCACCACTACCTATATGTGGGAAATCTTGTAGGAGATGAATAAAAGTAGGCAGGAGATTCGAACATCTCCTTGTAATTCCCAATTGATAACTATAATCAACTGGCCACCAGCAGTGGTCCATTGATTTGCTTGCCTTGTTCTAAACCTAACTCAGTAATTAATATGCAACATATCATTCCTTCCTAAACTTCTCTACATAGTTTATATTTTTTTAGTGACAATAAATGTGATAAATCGTTTAATGTGTATTAAATATTAGGTTCAAATTTAGAATTTATCAAGAAAAATACCTAAAATTGAATGTCATTGCGTAATTAATGGTATCGGTATATAGTTTATATTTGATTAAATAGGAATGGGTTTTAATCCAATATAACTATATATGCTAAGCTCTCTTATCCTCTAAAAGAAACCAATAATTATCAACTAACACATATCATGCTATAATTTGTGTCAATTAGTGCAATTAAAATTTGAAGGTTAAGAATTATTGTGGATTCGGCCCAAAACCATTGTTTGTTGAACTAAATTTAACTAGAAAAATAAAAGAACATACCGTATGTGAATACTTGACTTTTCAGTGGAAGATAGTTTGATGTCATTTAAGTGACTTTCAATTGAACAATTTTAATTTATTTGGGGAAGACACGTGAATGTTATACCATTCTTAATTCATTCATTCAAGGTATCTATTCTTAAAATCAAGATGTTTACCAACTTTTGTTTGTCAAATGTAGCGAGATTTCCTATTCCTTTTTAATGGGACTATGATTACACAATACAATATTAGGTATAATTTTCTTCTACTCCAAGTTTCTAATCACCTGATGGTTAAACTCTAAATGTCCCCATTTTAAAAGGAGGAAAAGTTGAAAAGGTGGGTGCTAGACCATCACACCCAAGTTGTTGTTATAATTAATATATGAGCCCACGTCTGGCATTATTTTTTTAACAACAAATAGTAACTTATAACAATTTTCTCATTTTTCTTCGATTTTATAAAATTAAACTCACAAGATAATATATTCTTAGCATATTTGCGATGTGAGTTAGCTGGTGCCTATAGTATTATTCCGACATATCGGACTAAATGCCAAATGTCCCATAAACAAAATGATCTCAAGATTTATGTTTCTTAAGCTTGTCTCCGGTTATTAATTATCATCTGGCACTTCTTTCCCCCCCACCGTCATTTGCGGCAGGTGTTAACACGCTCCAATTAAACAATTCAAGGAATGAACGGGGAGGGCGAACTATGTTGATGTTTCATCCGATATTTATAATTAACGTCTCTTATTTTTAAAAAATATAATTTTTTATTTTTTAAAATATTTCTATTATTACAAAATATAATGATATTTATTTTTTTTAATTGCAACCTCTTCTCTGATGTTATTTCTAATGATTGAAAAATTATTTCCCTATATTTTTATATAAATATATTCAGCATAATCATGTATAAAAAAGAGAAAATATATTTTTTTTAAAAATGAGTATATTTATAAGTAAAAATAAAGGGATTTAAACTTGTAATTATGATGGATAAGATTAGAGTAGAAATTGTAAATTAAAAATTAAACAGTGCATTCTATAATGGTAAATTATAAATTTTTTAAGAAATTGAGGTGTATTGTCAGACTTAATTAATATAAAGTTGATAATTGTGGGCAAGAGGTTTAGGGAAACACGGAGCCAATTATATGTGAAGAATTCACGGTGAGGAAGGGAGAAAGGGCCTTGAAGTGAGAAAGCTTTGACTCTTGACACCTTAAATAATTTGAGAAGGAGACATGCCTTGGTCTCTCATCAGTTTCAAATTAGTGCAAATGTTTGTCCTTTTAATGTCTACCCATTTCTTCTCTTGCTCTGACCAAATTAGCCAGACACGATGATGTTTGGTTTGGAAAGTCCAGGTTGACTAGTCATGATAAATACATTCAGTAAATTATTATTCATTTGGTGATGTGACATATCTATAATTTATCTATAGTGCGTAACGATTATATAATTCTTAAACAATTCGGTAGACTATATTGAAAGTAGCAGGGGGGAAAAGATTCAGAGTACAGAATATATAAGAAAGTCCTCGTTCCTAACGAATAGAAGTAGTGACAACATTAAAATAAAATAATTCGTCTACCCAACTATACATGATTTCCTTGACTTTCTCAACATCTTTGATTAATTTTCTCTGTTTTTCTACTACAAGAGTAATGGCAGACTTGTATTTTTAAATATGTGTTTATCTTTTTCCTCTTGAAATAAATAAATAGAAAAAATAAGAAAAAAATAAAACCTTCTTGCCCGAGTGAATTTCTCCGTCTCACGGGGAATTATTGCGTCAAGCCTCAGAGGGATCAATTTGGTTACAAGGCATAGCACGCCATACTGTCATAAATTTTATGATAGCAGGAGGTAGGATTCATCTTCATAGCTTCGGTTACACTGACGGCAGTAGCGAATGGAACATATACTCTCACTGAATTTTTTAAAATTATATATAAAATTATATATTTTTTAAAAATATTTTTTAATTTATAAATTTTATTTTTATTAAAATATTTAAATATATATGCTTTTATTGATTTCCGGATCTCAGCTTTACCACTAAATGACAGCTTATACATATATATATCATTCTCATTTTAGAGATAATTTTTGTTGAGGTGACAGCAACCTCTTAGGTGGCATTTGATTCGCGAAATATTTTTAATATTTTTGAAAATATTTTAAGGGAATATCACATTGCCATGCTTGATTCAAAATTTGAAAAAAAAATACCTGAAAATATCACATTTTCAAAAATCTGTTTAACTCAACATTCCCTCAAAATATTTTCATAGGAGAGGTAAATATCTCAGATTCCCATGTAATGAGAATATAATATTAAAATATTTCTAATGTTATATTCCCATTAATTAAATTCTCAAGAATCACATTCCCGAAAATGTATGCTTTCCTAGAAATGTAAGATTTCATAAATCAGACACCAAGTGACTACGGCGGAATGTGAGAGAAATGAAGTGAAGTCATAATTTTCCTTTTGTTTAAGGGTTTCTTGATATATTTAGAAGGAAATTAAAAAAATGATAATAAAAAAGAATGGAGAAAAAGGGAAATGCAGAGATTGGATAATTAAATTATAATTTTTTATCCTTTTGTTTAGGCTTTATTTTTTTTGGTAGAAAATATTTTTTATATAAATATAATTATATATTATTAAAATAATTAAAATTTTTCTATATATATATACTCAAGGATATAATACAAAAATGATAATAAAATTTAAACACACATATGTATGATAATCACTGAGATCGCTCAACTATATTATAGAGTGTCGCTAACAATATTCGGATTATTTTATGTGGTTAAAGGAATTTTTTCTGGCCAATTGGGGAAGTGGACAGGAAGGGGTCGATGAGATTTTTGGTCAAGGAGGATCAGCTTGCCAATCCATAAAACCAATTATGTGAAACACCCAAACCCAAATAATATAATAGGCCCAATAGTCCACACGGAACTCAAAAGCCTAATCCATGTGATAACATGGCTAATATGGCCTGAATAGCACCCAACTATGATCCATGTGACTGTCCTTTCAAGTGTAAATGATTGATTGATGATATGTTTGGATGAAGAAGAGCGGAGAGAAACAGAAGATTATGATTATCCTTTTAATATCCTCTAATTTTACAATATTTGTACTTTTCTAATTTAGAATTATTTTAAAGAATATTCTAAATATTTAAATAAAAGTTAGAGAAATTGTTTCTTATGGTATGTTTAAAAATTAAGAGGATAAGGAAATGAAAGTTAATAAGGATGGAAGGGAAGAAAATAAAGGGGATGGGCAGTTAAAAGAAATTTTTTATTTTTTTAATGTTTAAAATTTTTTTAAATTTAAAGAATACAAAAAAGTGAGTGTTAGAAAAATATGGGTAGAGATGGAGTAACAAGAATATAGATAATTGGTATAGAATAAGAAGAAAATAATGAAAGAAAGATGGGATAAGTTTTGAAATGTGTATTACACTTTCCTAAGAGTTTTTATACCCTTTGATACAAAAAATACTCAAAAATATTTAATTTTAAGTAGTTTAAATAGTTTAATAAAAAAATCTATTTGTAATTGTTATATAAATATGACTTTTCACCAAACACTTTTTATAAATAAATATACCTTTTGAAAGTGATTTCTTATTAAATAATTGTTATAAATAATTATATTTTTCAAAAATTTTAAATTCTAAAATAAAAAACTATTTGTCCTTTAATTTAAACTCAAGAGTTGTCTTTAGCTTTTAAATATATAAAATTACTATAAAAGTAGTTTAATAAATTTATTCAAGACTTTCATTTTTATATTCTTTAGAATTAACTTTTTTAAGCAACATAAAATTTTGAAAAATCACTAATATTCATAAATTACAAATAATGAATAATTAAGGATATTAGAGAATTTTAAAGAATTAGTTATAGACCTCTAATCTCTTCTACTCCTTAATCAGAATTTTTAAATAAAGAGAAGGTTATGGTATAAATTTTCCTTCCCTCCTCTTTCCCTCCGTTCTTCTTCATCCACATTTAACATTAATCACCCATCTTTCCGCTTTTCTTCCCCCCCCCCCCCCCCCTTCTCTCTGACTCTCTTTACTTTTTCATTCCCCGGGGCGGGACTCGAAACCCCAAACGCACCATGAGAAACTGTAACAAGACTTGTTTACCAGGGTGCAAAACCACCCGAGAACAAAGTAGTTGTAAACTAATTTCATAAAGCTAGATGAATGGGATGTAATTCTATGTTATTTTAATTTATATAAATGTTAGTTAAAAACTGATTTTGAATGATACTTTATAGCAAATCCAAAATCTTAAATTTGAAATGAAGTAATGTCTGATAATATAATTAAAGGCAAATATTATGAGTAAAATATTATTGACACTTGATTAAATTAAATTTGGAGAGATAAGATATGTATTTTTTTTAATTTTTTCATTACTGCTTTGGCTGTACTGAAAAAAAAGTCATAAATATCTCATCTGTATCTTTTTCAATTTTCCTTTGTTGAAATTTCAATATTTCCAATATTTTAAAAATTCTTAAACTTCAAAATGAAAATCATTTATAAATTTTAAAACTTCAAGAGAAGAATTAATTGTAAATTTTAAAACTTAAAAAAAATTATATAATGCTAAATCATACTTTTGAGGATTTATTAATATTTTTTTCCTTTTTTTTATCAAATATACAATTAAAGAGAGGAGGATGGAAGATAAAAAAAATATTAAATAAAGTAAATGAAAACTCACTATTAATAACATCTCGTTCAGACTAATTCACTTAAAAAATCTAGATAAAATTTAATTTTTCAATTTAGGAATTCACCTAATATAATTATTTAAAAAAACTACTTAACTGTATTTAAATTATCAATATTCAAAGTTTGAGTCTAATCATGACAACTGAACCCATTCCCGAACTGATTTGTGCAAACTTTGATTCAAATAGACCAATCCTTAAAAACCCCTTTATAACACAAACCAAAATTTAAGCAAATCCAACTTGATCTATATTCATAATTTGATTCGTAAATCTACGAACTTCCATTATAAAATTACAGACTAATCTCGTTCGAACCACTCTATCTGAATTTCGGTCAGCAGGAATTAATTCACATAAGCCTAATTAAAACAGACAATTTTGTATAATTTAATTTGCTCAAATCCGTAGATCATGAAACCCCTAAACACGTCTTTGGGTAGAAAATAGGATATCCACTTTCAAGAGACTTCTTTGCAAGACCTCGCCCAATATTGGCTACCTCACTACGCCAAGACTTCATATGTCAATGTAACAAAGAAGACGACGTCATAGTTAAGCCTAGAAAAAGTTATAAAAAGATATGGAAGTATCAAAATTCAACTTAACAATTAGAAGCACACATTGAATCATAAATACATTCCCCAATTAGGAGCACACAAACAACAAAGGAATACGTCAGACCTGAATCTGCCGAAGAAACCAGAAAGATCAAAAAATTAAAAAGTGAAACAGAAAAGAAAGTAGGAGTTAATGAACTGAGTTATACAACAGTAATATGGGCAGAAGCTCCTAAAAGCAAGTTCCACCAGAAATTAAAGTTCGATCATCAAGAGAAAAGAAGGCTCTGCCAAGAGCTTGCACCACATACAGACACCTGCAACTCAATGCGCACGTGTTCTGCTGCTTTCTGCATTTCTAACTGGATTGAAGTATGGATGTGCCTG
Source organism: Sindora glabra (assembly GCA_020226215.1). Taxonomy (NCBI): domain Eukaryota; kingdom Viridiplantae; phylum Streptophyta; class Magnoliopsida; order Fabales; family Fabaceae; genus Sindora; species Sindora glabra. Next base: position 7,350,413 of record CM035236.1, read on the forward strand.
CATTGCATGATAGGCTTATGAGAAACAGCAATTAAACTAGTCTAATAGCTAAAGCCAAATAAAATTAGAAGCATGCAAGTCTGAAGTAACAGTCTGGAACCAGACCATATAAAGTGCAGTAACCATGACTAAGGATTGGGTTTTTACCATTGCTTCTTTTGCAGTGGGACGTTCTTGGTGATCATACCGTAGTAACTTGTCAACAAAGTCAACAGCCTTTGAAAAAGAATTGTAATTTAAAATGAGATTAACTATATATAGAATCACGGAACACACAAATATATCATACAGCATAATACCTCTGGAACAGCCAAGTGTTGATTATCTACAGTAATGAATTTTGTCCATGGCTTACGGCTATGCCTGTCCCAAAATTCAAGCATTTTCTAGTTTAAACTTTAAAATGATCAATGTAACACAGCAAAAGTACACCATGTAAACAGAAAAAAAAAATTACAGAAAAGAACCTTCCAACAAGTGCAGCGAGATGTGGGTCCAACTCTATGCAATACTTGTTCAGATATGCATATAATTCATCTGTCCCAAGTACCTATGTAGAGCAAAATGTATAAACAAGTAAATAAATATTGTGACTTTAAATGTCCATATCTTTACTACACAAGACAGAGCATTCACAAAATCCAAGAGTGACATCCTGCCCTGACAAATATTGAAGGTAACGGTAAGAATTTTACCAAAAGAGTGTTGAGTGAAACAAACTTAATTACACATTTGTAATTTTGTATTACACAAAAGTAATTCTTAAAAGATCATACAAAAATACAAGGGCACAATAATTTATTCCCTAGTGCAACACAAGGGCATAGGAACTAATAAAATCCCTGTACTTGTAGCAACACTAGCAGTGCAATGCCAACCACACACACACACACACACATATATATATATGAAAAAGAAAAAAGAAAAAAAGAAGGAAGAAACTTTAGTAAGTCTACTTCACTTACCTTTGCTATTTTAACCAGCTGATCATAATTATCATGTCCATAAAAGAATGGCTCCTTACGGAATATCTGTAAAATTACAAACATTAAAATAAGAATCATGTACATCGACCCCAGAAGGAAAAATGGATACACCATCAGTCAGTCAAAGCCAGCCTCCACATTGCAAGCATAAGCATATCCTTAGCTAGCCAAACGCATTCCAAGAATAATCAATTGCTTACCATTCCAGCAAACATACAACCAAGGCTCCACAAATCTAGAGAGTAATCATAGTCTTGAAGATCAACAAGAAGCTCAGGACCTTTGAAATATCTACAAATAATAGATGTGTTGTAAGGAGTTACTACGATTATTTTTTTAATGAAATATAGAGAATCACATCCTACATCAACCATAATCTACTCGATTTTGCTAGAGAGATCAACAACTAAAGAATTCCAGCCATCCCTATAAAAGACCATATTGTTGATAGCAAATTATATACAAGCACCAAAGCTACCTACATTAAGAGAATGTTGCTCTAGTTGGTAGCTCAACAATCAAATATCAACTCAGTAACACCGTAGATACTGACCATACACATATGAACAGTGACATCAATCCTATCTTGCCTGGAGCACAATGTATTATCAGATGTTTATATTAAACCTCGGAACTCTTTTTTAGTATTGTTTTCCATATCCATATTCATCCCTAGTCTCAGATAACAAAATAAGTTCATTCCATAAACAAAGGATTATTTCCCATGAAAATATGAGAGTCTTCAATTCCATTTCAACCTTACTTTCAAATAACAATTAGAACATCAGCAATCTATCATTCTGATACATGATAAGGGAACCTAAATAGATTAACTTCTTATAATCCCCTAATGTTCCATTACCCAATTTACAACATAAAATCTAAAGTAAACAACATCAGGAAAAATTCAAACACCACAATATATTACAATTATTATAATTAATAATAAGGATATTAGCAATTTAGAACTTAGCTTGTTCTCCAAACCCATTTTATTGTGCTAGTAATACTTTATGATGTAGAAAAATCACATCAAAAGGTATGAGCTTGATTGTCCATTAACTTTCTTGATTATTCCTAATTTTTCCTCTGTATTAAACCTATTAGAAAAACAACAGATCAGAAGAGATGAATATAAAAACCTTGAGGCAACACGAACGTTATATTCTTTCCCAGGATGATAAAACTCTGCAAGCCCCCAATCTATAAGGCGAAGCTTACGCTGCTCATGGTCAATCATTACATTATGTGGCTTTACATCTCGATGCATGATCCCTTGTGAGTGACAATAATCCAGTGCCTGCAAGAAAATTTTCACAAAACTTTAACTCTTCAAAGTTTATCAGACCACAACATTAGGGAGAGAATTGTGGGAAATGGTTGGATTTGCTAAAGAATCTACCGCAAATCTAGATCGTAAACTGGACAAAGTCATAAAAGACATGCCAGTCAGCATATACAACAAAAAGCACCAAAAATTTAGCACTGGAGACCATTTAATGTCACAACTAACAAGCATTCCTATACATCAGGATAAGGACCCTAATAAAACACTGCCACAGATGCATGCTGAAACTTTCAGTCTCAAATCACCAACATAAATGCCATGCTCATCTATAACTATAGACAATATCTTCTTCCTAGCGAGCATTTTTAAATTAAGTACAACATAAAGCAATTACAAATGGCATAACTTCACCACTAGGTATCCAGCAACCTCATATACAAGGAGATGTAAAGATAAGCAAACAGAGTAAATAAATATATAACCGTTGTCACATAGTTTGAGTTTCCCTTCAATGAAATGTGAGAACACTAGACCTGCCTTCAGAAGTTCAAAGATGTAATATCTTATATCATAGTCTGACAGGGTAGGATAGAGCACTTTAAAATCAGTATTATTAACGTATTCAAAAATCAGGCTTGGAGTCTTTGACTGCTGATCTCTAACAATGTCGAGCAACTTTACAATATTGGGTCCTCCACAAAGATTCTGCAATATTTTGATCTCCCTTTTAATCTGCATTTGGAATGGAAACATATAAGTCTTCTTCAAAGCTAGATAACATGTAATGAGTGATGCACAGACCTTATAGGCATTATAAAAGACAAGGAACAGATGTATATTCCTAATTATCTCCAATTTATTTTGATATTACCAAACAATTACTACAAATACAAGACACACTGGATAATCACCCATAAAAACATAGAAAAAAATCCTTCATTAAAATTATAATCATTTTATACCGAGATGCCAATTGAAATGTAATTACCAAATGCCAATCGAAACGTACTGAATCACCATACATATAAAAGATAACCAAACTACGCAACACAGGGGGAAAAAAGTGAAAATGCTATAATTTACCTTCTTCTTCTTCACCGGTTTGAGGATCTTGATGATACATTTTTCATTGTTGGTAGTGTGCACACCTTCAAACACTTCGCTGTATTTCCCCCTCCCTACCTTCCTCACTACTTCATAATCATCTTGCTCCCTGGAAGTCATAACAAAAAGCATGACGAAAAATAAAACAGGAGTCAACAGAAAAATACGAAAGGTAATAATCGCTCTTCTAAACCATGTCGTACGCATCATTAAGAAAATAAATAAATACAAGCCATTCCTAAGCTTCAAGAATAAGCTAAGTTTTTTTTTTTTTTTAAAGATTTCAAAAGCATAAATTGAAAAGCAGTCCAATGGCCAAATTAAAAAAGTCTTCATCAACAGAGCACGAATTGCATATAAATTGAAATTACAGTAAGAAAATGAGAGGAACCTATCATAGATGTTCTTACCCCCACTGAACGACGAGGGTCTCGTAGTCCCAGTAATCCTTGGGACGGACAACATTAATATCAGAATAAACCCTGGCTTTGGACGTAGCGCCGGGCCGACGAGTGGATTTTCCAATCTTCTGCGCCAGGGTGTCGTATGGTGAAGGCGGCCGGTGGCTGTTGTTGTGAGTTGACGGTGGGGGATGAAGCTCGTGGGAACGCGCGCTTGGAGTTACCGTTGACGAAGCAGAGCGATGGCGGAAGGCAAAAATAGGAGCAGAGGATAGAGAGGGAGAGACAAGTTTGGAACCCCAGATGGTGGAAGAGAAGGTCGGCGTAGTACGGAGAAAAAAGACCAATCTATCACGCCAGAAGGTGAATTGTAAAGGCCTTATGGCCATCAAATCCCAAATGGGAAAAAGAAGCAGCTGTGCCTTAGACTAACCCTCTTCTCTCTCCTTGTCCATTTTTTCATTTTTCCTTCAGTTTTATTTTTATATTTTATTTTTAGAAAATAAATAGAAATACTCTTTTAATTAAAGTTTATCACTTCAATTTTAAAATGATTATATTTTATTTACTCTAATTTTAAAAATCTATAAATCATAATATCAAATTATATAAAATTTATGACTAATACATATTATTAATCTAATTAATTATTTTATCAAATTATATAAATTTTTAAATAAAAATTATAATATTATAATATTTAAAAATAAATTATAAAATTTTGTAAAAAATGATGAAATGAATTAATAAATTATAATTAAACATTAAATTATATAAAATTTAAAATTAACATTCAACATCAATTTAATCAATTATTTTATAAAATTATATAATTTTTAGATAAATTTATAATATTATAATATATTAATTTATTCACATTGTATTATATATGTAACAAAAATAAAAATTAGACAAGATAATTTGCGAACCCATGTGCGGAAAGATGAAGAAAAAAAGTATTATAATATTATAATTATCATTTTAGAATTTATAAAAAATACATAATTCAATAAAATAATCAATTAAATTAATTATAAATATTAATTATAATTTTTATATATATAATTTTTTAAATTAAATGAAATAAAATATAATTCTTTAAAATTAAAAGGAATATTTTGCAACTTTTTCTAATTTTTATTTTAAAAATATTATACATAATAAAAATAATTTTTTAAATTTAAATTTTAAATACTTTATATTCATCAAATTAAACTTTACAAATTTATCTTATCATTATATATTTAATGATAACTTTTGATTTATGTTTAAAATTTAATTTTAAATTTTATTTTTATTAGTTATAGTATTACTATTTTTATTTATTCTCACTTTTGCTTTACCTAAGCTAAAATGGTTTTCAAAAGAAACTAAATAGATGTATCAGCAATTATGATGATGAGCTCTTTAAATCAAATCATTATTTTATTTTAAAGAATATAAATTTGAAGTAAAATGAATAGTAAATTGTATCATAATATCGTTTCATAAACTTTTGTTTCATGAGGTGTTAGCGCTGATCTTTATTTTAAATAAGTGTCAGTTTTATGAATTATTACTATTATATTCTTAAAATACCCCTTTTTTAACTATAAGAATGCGATTATGAATCAAGAAATTTAGAAAGACATAACTTCATAATTAGTTAATCAATTTTTGCATATGACCATTTATTTTCATTCGTCTTTCCATGATTTTTCAATAAAAAGTAAGAAAATTTAGCTTTGGCAGGCTCCACGTAGTTAAAAATATATAAATTGAGTTCAAAATTTTGAACAACCATAATTTTGTACTTAGTTGTCTATTTTGAGAGAATTTTTTTATTTCATGTAATTTTTTGAGATCTACATAGTTAGAAATGTGTAAATTAAACTTAAAATTTTAAAAATTTGGGTCATATTTCATAAGAGCACTTGTTTTCATTTATCTTTTCATCATCTTTGATAGAAAATAAAAAAAATTTAGATTTAGGAAGATCCACCTAGCAATAAATATATAAATTGAGTTCAAAATTTTGAATGACCATAATTTTGTGTTCAATTGTCCATTTTGGAAGAATTTTTTTATTTCATGTAACTTTTCGAGATTTATATACTTGCCTGCTCTAGTTGGCGAAAAAAACTTTTTTTAATGATTTTTCTTAATTTTTTTTTATTTTTTCAACTTTAATCATATTTTTATTAATTCAAATTTATTTGAATCCCACATTAAATTTTTGTTCCTCAACTCTTTTGTTATCCAGTAGTATTATAATAATTTTCTTAACAAATAAAATTACTAAAAAATAATATATTACTGTTTGCAAATCAAATAATAACATGTTACTATTGATCAAAAACTTAAAATAAATAGATAAATCAAATCTAATTAACAACTAAGTTACCAAATAATAGCATGTTATTATTTAATCTCCAAACAATAACATATTACTATTTCATATTCAAATAATAATATTAATAAAAAATTTAAAATAAATGAATAAACTAACTCTTATTAATAAATGAACTACCAAAGAGAAGCATGTTATTGTTTGGTCTCTAAACAATAACATCAACAAAAAATTTAAAATAAATAAATAAATTAACTTTCATTAATAATCAAATTACTAAATAACAGCATGTTATTGTTTAGTCTGTAGATAGTAACATGCTACTATTTGATTTTCAAAATAATAATATTAACAAAAAACTTAAAATAAATGAATAAATCGAATCTCATTAACAACCAAACTGCAAAAAAAGAGAATGTTACTGTTTCGTCTTCAAATAATAACATCAACTAAAAACTCAAAATAAATCGATAAATTAAGTCTCATTAACAACTAAATTGCTAAAGAAAAAGGTGTTACTGTTTGATTTTAAAATAATAATATTAACTAAAAATTTAAAATAAATGGATAAATCAAATTTTATTAACAACCAAATTAGTAAAAGAAGAGGATGTATTAATAAAAAATTTAAAATAAATGGATAAATTAAGTCCTATTAACAATCAAATTGTCAAAAGAAGAGGATGTTACTATTTTATCTCCAGATAATAATACCGACCAAAATTTCAAAATGAATGGACAAATTAAATTTTTATTAACAATCAAACTGCTAAAAGAAGAGGGTATTACTATTTTATCTTCAAACAATACACATATTACTATTAGGTTTCAAAATAATAATATCAACCTAAAATCCAAAATAAATAGATAAATCAAATTTTATTAACAATCAAATTGCCAAAAGAATAAAGTGTTATTATTTCGTATCTAAATAGTAATACCGACTAAAAACTTAAAATAAATAGATAAATCAAGACTCATTAATAATAAAACTACTAAATAAGTTTAGATAATAACATGTTATTGTTTAGTTTTAAAATAGTAATATCAACTAAAAATTTAAAATAAATAGATAAATCAAGTCTCATTAACAATCAAACTACTAAAAAAGAGAGAGTTATCATTTGGTTTCAAAATAGTAACATCGATAAAAAATTTAAAATAAATGAATAAATCAATTTTTGTTAATAACAAACTACTAAAAGAAGATAGCGTTACTGTTTCACTTCCAAATAATAATATTAATAAAAAAACTCAAAATAAATGGATAAATTAAGTTTTATTAACAATTAAATTATTAAAAAAAAAGGTGTTATTGTTTCGTCTTAAGACAGTAACATATTACTGTTTAGTCTCAAAATAAAAACATCGACTAAAAATTTAAAATAAATAAATTAAATTTTTATTAATAACCAAACTGTCAAAAGTAGAGAGTATTACTATTTTATCTCTAAACAGTAACACCGATAAAAAATTAAAAATTAATAGATAAATTAAGTCTCATTAATAATAAAACTATTAAATAAGAAGGTGTTACTGTTTCGTATCCAAATAGTAACATATTATTGTTTAATTTTAAAATAATAATTCATATATGATAATTATTTTTTATATTATTTTTATTTTTATTTTAACAAAAAATTTATTTTAATCCTTAAAAATTAAATTTTTATTAATTTTATTTATACTTAAAAGTTTATATTAATTTAATTTTTATAAAGTTAAAAAAAATTTAATTTTAATTCTTATAAGTTTTTAGTCTATTATTTTTTTATTTTTATAAAATTAAATATTCTTCAATTTTAATATATGATAAAAGAGATTTTTGTTTCAATATTTTTAGTCTTCTCAAAATACGTTATAAGCATTTTGTTTTATTTTTTAGGTATTACAATAAATTTTTGTATGCGAGTGCACTTAAATAAAAGAAAGTGAGCATATGGTATCTTATTGTAATAAATTATAATAAATGGTATTGAACTGATTTTTCATTGAAAAGAAAAATAATATCGTGGTGATAGACTCCCCTTCTAAACTATACTTTGAAAGAACAACAAATATGAATTGTCTGCTTCTATTTTTATTAAAAAAATAATTGTGACAAATTTGAATGTTCTTTTTAATTTTTTTAACAATAAAACTTTTACGTAACATCCCATGATAACCTTTGCCAAAGCTATGATGAATAATTTCACACTCATACTAAAGCACTTGCGGTTTCATTTAAAAAAAAATACAAGAATGTATTAAAGAAAAAGAATATAGTTACTAGAGTGGTTTAGTTCGTATATAAAGTAACTTGTTATAAGAGAAATTGATTTCTTCAAAAAGTAATTTTGTATGTAAATTTTTTAAAAAATGCTTAAAATTATTTAATTGATATTGAGGAAGTAACACTTCTTGAAAGTTTTCTTAAAAAATAACTTCTTATATAAATTTCTTAAAATTAATAAAATGATACTTTCTAAAAAGTTATTTAGTTGAACTTTAAATATTTTAAAAAGTGTTAATAAAATAATTATTATATTTTTAATATTATTATAATATAAATTAATATTTATTTATTATTAATTAAATTTAATGAATATAATTTTATTATTATATTTATAAGTAACATAAGAAGTAAATTTTACCTAGAAGGAAGGTAGACAAATAATTTTTCATATTCTGTAGAAACGAGGACTTTCCCAAAATCATGTTATTTAGATAATGGTCAAATAAATAACTCAATTTCTACTTACTTCCTGATAAATAAAACTTTTCATACTATTGAGGTAAATTAAATGATTTCTTTATTTAATTTTAAACTTTTTAAGGAGTATTAATAAAATAATTATTATATTCTCTATATAATTATAATACTAAAATAAATTTTAGTTATCATTTATTAAATTTTATAAGAATAACTTTGTTTTTATATTCATAAATAATATAAGAAATAGAATTTAGTTAAAATAAAATGGGTTTACCTAATGGGAAATGGGTAAATAATTTTTTTTAAAAAAAAATCCTATTTTCCCTTAATTCATTAGATAATAGCAAATTAAACAATTTATTTTTTATTTTATTTTTTAGAAAATAGTGTTTCTCATGATATTAATGTGAATCAAACAATCTTTTAATCTACATTTATTTATTTATTCATATATCAAACTCTAAGCAATCATTAACGACAAGTCTTAAAAATTTGATAACTTCGTTGCTAATAAATAAAGCCATAAATAGAATTTCACTCTCATTTTTTATTTTTATAGAAGTTATAAAAACGTTCTTGTTTTCAATTAAGAAAATATTATTCAATCAACAACTTTACATACTTCCAAAGGTGCATTCTATGGTAATCCTTATAAATTTGAAACTCATGAAAATATAACAAGATGGAAGTTATTGGATGAATTTATTCATTCAATGGCTTCAATTATTTTACCACATTGGGTCACCTTAGAATTCTCTACTTGCAAAAGGTTGAAATTCCAATTTTAAGCTAAGCACCCATAAAAAGGAAAGTTGCACGTTTTTGTTGTTAACTACTTACCTGTTACTAAGAGCTATGACAAAACATGGAATTCTCCATCTTTGACACGTTATATTTCTAAAGCAGAAGGGTGACCAAACCCAGGATGAACCTGCAACTGCCGCTGGCAATGAGGATATCCATTGAACTAGCCGGGCGGGGCAGCCCACATCTTTTATAGCCCTTCATCTTAGAGATTTTAATTTGATTTGTACGGATCCACAGATAAACGGATCAATCTGTCTGTCATTTTTTAATTTCAAAATATTTAAAATTTTTAAGTTTTTAAATAATAAAAAATTTAAAATTATTTCAAAATATTATATATCTATATATAAATAAATTATAATATATTTAAAATTATATATAGTTTTAAAAAATAATATACATACATAATATAATTGATTAAAATTTTATTTTAATTCTTCAAATTTTCAATTTTTATCAATTCAATTCCTAAAATGAAATATAACAAGAGAGACAAACATTAAAATTTTTAGTATTATAATAAAATATGAATATTTAATAAATAAAAAATAAAAGAGACATTTTTACATATTATAAATGCGGTTTTATATAACTGTTTATTATTTGGGAAGAACTGATTTATATATGGAAAAAAATGGTCCATTTAATTTTGAAATAGTTAGATTTTGACCCTCTTTATTTTAAAATTTTAAAAATTACTTTGTTAAACTTAATAAAAATTTTAACTAAAAATTATTATTAATTTAATTAACCAACTTATTAAATTACATTATTTTTATGAACTATTTAAAAAAGAACAAGAATCATAATATTATAATATATTGATTTACTTCATTTTTTATGTACAATTTTTAACTTAATTTTTATTATTTAATTAAAATTTTATAAATTTAATTTAATTTTAATTATCATATAACGTAAAAATTATTTGTAAAAAATAACAAGTTAAACTAACATATTATAATGTTATGATTTTTATTTAAAATTATTATAAAAAATTATGTAAGTAGATAAAATAATAAATAAAATTGACAGTATGTGTTAATTTTAATTTTTGTATAACTTAAGAGAATACTTTTTAATTTTTTAAAATTAAAGAGAACAAAATTTGAAGGAATATTTTGCATTTTTTCTGTGTATTTATTGGTTGAGTTTTTGAGATATTATGGGCTTGGTTACTATGATAAAGGTGTGAGCCCAAAAACATTGTTTCCAGATCAACAGCCCAATTGACAGACAACTCCTAATTACACTGCCGCCAATGAAAAGCAAGAATGGTCGCCAATGGGTTTCACGTGTCTTACTCGTCAGCTGCCAAAAAAAAAATACTAATAAATTAATTTTCCAAACTTGAATACAAAATCGCAAAAGGATAAAAGGCGAGCAAAATTCCATAGACCGCGGGGCGAAATCACCGCATTATCTTCTATCGAAATGGAAATTTCGTGGCCCATAAACATTCATCTTTAAGAAAATAGAAAAAGAGAGGGTCAGATTCGGTCAGAGCGCCAAAAGTAGCAGGGAAGACACAGTAACCTCGAACAAGCAAGAAAACCCGCGAAACTTGGAATAAGCTGAAAATACGCCGTTGGGACTTCGGCCAACTACAACTACTATATTCATTTTCAAATCACTTAGGGTTTAAGAGAGGTTCAAGGTACTCTCTGCTTCTGCTATACGGCGCATTCTGGTCTCTAAGTTGAAGCCTTCATGGATGACGTTAGGGCAAGCTCCGCTTGGGTGGCTAGCTGCTCCTCCCACGTACTTGTTGATTCTGAAGGTTCGGTGCTGGCTGCTGACTTTTTTTTTGTCGTTTGTATTTTTGTGTGCGCAAGTGCATTTCGAAGAATGAGAGAGGATTTGATGCTCTCGTTTTGCAGGAATTGACAAAGTGGTGGAAACTATTGAGTCTATTCCTAAGGTTGAGTGGGATTTCGAAGGGATTCACTATTTTGATAATGGACCCCTCACTGTTCAGTATCTTCTTGTGTTGGACGCTTTGAATTTTTGCTTCTGGCCTGGTATATTGTCTCTGTTTTCTGGAATTCTAGATATGCTATCTTCATTACGATTATTTGGCTTCAATGTCATGTCTGGTCTACGATCTTTACTGTTTTTGCATTCATTAATTTATATTTTGTATTGTGAGTGTGCGCCAGCATTTTCTGGCACAAGCTTAAAGAATCATGACATTATATATATATATATATCTTTGAAACTTTATGCCTAGTGATGCACTTCATGTCTGCCCGTATTCACACTTCTAATTACCAGTAGCTGATAATATTATGATGCTTTTCAACCACATGTTGAATATATTTGCAAGTTTGAATAAAAACTCTCTACAAATGTTTTATCAAGAATTCCTTATGTTGTTTAATTTATGTTGGAAACTAAGAGGAAGGGAGATAGAATTTAAGATGCTGCTTCTGCTAGTCAATTGCTCGAAGATGGAAATGAGGGGATGTTGAACCCCATATTTCCTATCTTTGATATACTAACAAAGAGTTGTATATGATTATAATCATTAGCATCCATGATTCTTTTGATACGTGCATTAGCATATGTGTCTGTTTCATATGATTAGTGATAACGTTCAATTTCTAATTGACAAAGAGGAGGAAATCTAAAATGTTACCCAGAATTTCCATTTATCCTATTTTTTTTTTCTTTCTCGCACTCTTTCTTTTCTTAACATGCTACTGTGTTTTATGTTGTTCCCTTTTGAACAGATAAGGATTTGACTTATGATCATTTGGCATCTGGGTTAAAGGAGGCTCTTCTTAAAGACAAAACTGCTTTTAATGCTGAACGTCTGCAAAATTACTCTGGTAATTCTGTCCAGATTTACATTGCCACTATAAGTATTTACAGGCCAGCTAAATGATGAACAGTATCATCCACACATGCATATCAAGAGGACAAACATATCAAGAATTATTTCTTGAAGTCGTCATGCATTTTTATCATGAATTGAAATAAATTTAGAAAGTTGAAGGGAAGATATGAAGGTGTGGTGGCCTATGTGTCTTGTTGATTTCAGTTTTGTGTATGTGTAGTTTATCACATATTGTGGCGCATGGGCTCATATATTGTATAGTCCTAGTGATAGTAGGGCAAAGAGCAGAGTACTGCATATTATGTCAATTCTATGCAAGAAAATTTTAAGTTTGGTACATGTGAGCTTGCATAAAACAGTTGAAAATAATCGTCATTGAGACTGGAGCTCCTGATATTAGACAATCAAATTTGGGATACGGTGCTTGTCTATGTTAAAATTAACACTGGTTTGAAGATAATTAAATTTGTCCATGCTTGGCATTATGGAATGCTAATTGCTTTCAGTGAGAATATACATTTGCGTGGTATGATAAGATCAATTTATACTGTTAGGTCCTCAACTCCGTGAACTTCTGAGGTGGCCTAGACCCCTTCCTTTGGAAGATGAGCGCATTCGATTACTTCATGAGGTAACATATGCATTTGCTGAAGATGAAATTTTGCATAGTCATGTCTATCTCATGCGTACTTTTATTATGTTGTAGATTTGCCGAAAGCTGTACTCTTAAGTTTAATTCAATTACAACCATTCTTTCGTTCTTTATGGATTTAAGTTTGTTGATAAGCTTGTCCCTTAGTCTTAGAGCCGAACCAATTATCTAATATGATTAAATTTCTTAGAGCCGAACCAATTATCTAATATGGTTAAATTTTTATGGCTAGGTTGGGCTTGAACTTGAAAGAAGCTTTGATGGAGAAGCATCCAATATTGTGGAGTCCTGTGGAAAATCAGCTGTAAAACTTGTTGCTCTTGTTACACGTCATTTTCCTGGTATCTTATCCATTTGCTGATATGCTTCTTTGGCTTCATTGCTCATGCTCTGAATAATATCTGTTTTCAAGATACTTGTATACAAAATTGCTATAGGTTATTTGCAAGGAATTTGGTGTGTTACCCTCAATTTAAAATCTTGTAGGCTTTAGAGACCATTCAGTGTATAAAGGCCACCAGGTATTTTTGTATAAAAGAGCTCAGATATTTGCAGCAGATTTATGGGGTGCCTTTAGGGGCCAAGGTTATGGGGAATTTAAGGACATTGGCTCTATCACTATAATGGCTGATTATATTGTCCCAGCCGTGCTTCGGCAGCTAGGTGTGCTGAAATACAGTCCAAAACTTGCCAATACAATTGATGCTAGTGGAGAAATAGGTCCAGGGACTGAGGAGGAAGTTGAACTGCGGGCTTGTTCCGTACATGCTGTGGAAAAAATGAAGGAGCGGATCAGTGTGAAAACAGGAAGACAGGTGACTTCTTGTCTTTATTGAAGGTTTAAAACATGTATAGTTCAATTTCCTGCATGTATGGGACAGTACTATATTCATAAAAATATAAAATCACAATTCTATGTTAGAGCTGTTGCCAGTTTCCACAGGCGTGCAATGCACTTGTTACATGTATTTAAAAGGTCGTATTTTTTATTAGAGTTGTGCATTTTGGCTGTTATTGATCATGTGATATTTTGTGCACGTCGATATTTTCAGTACGAATGTTTCCATGTACCTATTTTTCATGACTTTTCTGATTTACCCCAGGTGCTTAGCGTGGAGCTGGATCTTTGGCTCTGGGCTTCTGGTGTTCAGTGCTCATCTCTACAGCACCATCGAACACTTTCGATATATTATTAAGTGCTTGGTGGTCACTTATTAGCAATGAGTGAAGGTGCAGGATGAGATAATTTGACTTTGATAATTTAAGGTAACCTTTTGGACAGAGTAATTAGGTGCCAATTCTTTCTGCTCAAAATTTATTGTAGTTGACTTAGAACTTTGGATTGCCAAGTTGTTTAATTTTGGTTGATAAAATTAATAATTTTATCTCTAAAATTATAAGACTCTAGAAAAATAGTTTCTAAATTATAAAAATGGATGAAATATTTTTGAATAATATTTCATACCTATTTCATCATTTTGTATATGCAATTTCATCCCCTAAATAATACAATAAAATGACAAAATTGTACGGACAATGTGTTATTGAAGGATTATTATGCTTATTTCTATATTTAGAGACTACTGTGCCTTACAATTTTAAAGACAAATTATTAATTTTGCCAATTTTGTTTATAGAATTAAATAGCTCAACAGATTTTATGCTATCAAAAATTTATTAGATTGGTTGCTCCCGCGAATAACATCTAGTTAGTAGATCTTGAGCTATGCAGGTACACACTTCTTGCTTTTTGTGATCATCTTTCTCTTTCTATTTTTCCCCCCTTGTAAATGCTGTCTGTATCCCTAATATGTGTAGTTGTGTATTGCTTCATGCGTTGCATGGAATCCATGTAAGAAATATGTGGGTCACTAATTGATGGTATGTGTGTTTATAATGCACAACTGTATCATACTTCTTTCCCATCTGCATTGGCCGAGCATTGTATCATTGGTATTAATCTGCCAAGAGCAGGCTTGTTTATTGATGTGTACCTGTCTACTACAAATGATGGCAAAAATAGAACTGTTTTTCATGTTACTTGCACTTCTTTCTCACTTCCTTCTTAGCTCGTTCTTTTACAAACTCGAAAGGCTTTCTTCTCTTGATGTGAAAATAAGAGCAAGAGAAAGTACGTGCTAAAAAATGTAAATAGCTTTATTTTTTTGGTTCAACTTTTACATTTGTTTATATCCATATTTGCTTTTGGTCTCTGCTTAAAGAGATAGGCGTGATCAGGTGGTTAAAGGTGGTTAAGGAAGCTTTTTAAACAGATTAAGTTAACCAATTAATGTCAATTTTCAACCACATTCAATTTGAATTCTAGTGTCCAACCAAACTTAATTGACAATTAGTTTCGGTTGGTTAAACACAAGTGTCGACGATTTAGGCTGAAAAAGTGGCCAAAACTGCCAATAAACTCTATTTAATTGTGATGCTACAACAACAAATAGTGCTAGAAAATAATAAAGTATTAAATCAAAAAATACAATTATTAAATATAAAATTTCACTTTCATTAAACATACTTAAACTCCAAAATTTGAGTGTTTTATTCACAATTTGGATGAATACATCAAATAATGTCAAAAAATTTAGAATTCTTTTTTCCATATCAATACCAACTGATTGTGTATAAAAACTTACCATCTTAAAAAAGTTCAAATTTTGCCACAACATTATATTAGTGGCAGAAGAAAACTATTTAAGCTAATTCAAAATCTTGTTTATGTGCTTGACTTCCATATACCTCCTAGCCTAATATTAAATAGGCTAGCAACACTAAAAAATAGTGCTAACCTTGCATTATATAATTAAGTGAATGAACCACTCTAATACCAAAAGACCTTTTCAAAAGGCAAAATATTTGCAAATTGTCAAAAGACTTTTTAAAAGGTTAAAAAATTTTCAATTAGCAAGTTTAAACTTGTAATAGGCGTATCTTTTTTACAATAATAGTGCCATTGTTTAGCTTCAATTAACTTAGAAGGCAAAAAAAAAATTAAAAATTTAGTTAGAGAGTGAGAACAACACTTTCATAATGAATTAGATGCATTTATATTATGGAAAAACTACCTTTTACTCAACAACTATAGGTTGTGATTGTGACTGTTATGCCTGTTCTTCATCTTCTTATCCAATATCACAAGGGTGATTAGATCCAGATTTACTATCTCTTTGAAATTTAGCTACCACGTCTAAAAAGAAAGATAAAAATATTAAATAATATTATTGAGAATTAAAAAAAGATTTAAAATTTATAACTACTAATCACCTTTTTATATATCTTCATAAGTTTGAAAATCATTAACTATGTTAATGTCTTTGAACTCAAACTTGATGGGTATAAATCAATTCTGAGTGCATATTAATGCTTTTGTTGTCTTTGGGGAGAGAGAGCTCCTATAGACATTTAATACAGAGCCTCTTATGCTAAATGCAGACTCAGATGCAATAATGAATATTAGGACAACAAATACATCTCTTGTTATCTTGGATAGCATATGGAATTTAGATGCATTTAATCTTTAGCAAGCCAAAACATTATAATTATCTTCATTAACACAAGGCTCATTCAGGTATTTTTCTAACTCATTCTTTGCCTCAATTATGTCCTTTTTTTTTAAATGTGACCCAAAGGCAGCACTCTTTGCCTTTTGAGTATAGCTTACAAGTCTAGATTTCATTGGATTTGCTACATCTTTTAATATGGTTTACTAGTCCATCCCACTCCTAATAAACTATTCATATTCAATTGAATATCTATTCATACATCTTTGACATAGATGTTTTGACATTCTTAACTGTAGTGCTAGCAAGGTTGTCTCCATAGATATTTTCAAAAGATCATGTAATATAAGCTATTTTGTACTTTGCGTCTAAGACATTTGTAATAAAAATTATTAGGTTCATATTTTCAAGTTTTCCTTAATATTTGTTAAATTTTACCTTCATTTCATTTGCCATGAAAAATAAGACAGAATCTATTTTATTTTCAGATATCTAATTCTTTATCTCACTTTGTACAAGTGAAAAATGATTGTAATCAATATTGGAAGTGACATACAATGAACTAAACAAAGATAGATTAGCATCATAGAAAATTTTAAAGAATTTGATGAAAGCTCTTATATTTTCCCAATCTAGATTAGTTGGAACAACCTTTCTATTTTTAGATTTTTGAAAGTACAATTTGAGGTCTTTATCATCTTCCTCTAATCTTTCAAATGCCTTTTAAAAATTTTCAATTGCTTAAACCATTCAGTAGGTTGAATTCTATCTTGTAAAAACACCAAGGCACATTAAGGACTTAGAAGTGATGTTTTTGGCCTCAATGGCCTTCTTAAACTTTGCTAGCCTACTTGGTGATGACCTAACATACTTAATGGCATGCCTTATGGCAACAATAAAATCATGGTACTTTTTAAAACTTTTATTTACCACTAAATTAAGGATATGTGCACAATATTATATATGTATTATATCTCCATCCAACAGCAAACCTTTCCGATTCTTAACCTTCCTTTTCAAGTATGTTATTGCTCCGTCATTGGAACTAGTATTGTCAATTGTTATTGTGTACACATATTTAAGCTCCTAATCATTTAAGTAAGATTCAATACATTTACTAATTATTTCACCTTTATGATTAGGAATAACTCGAAAATTAAGAATGCATTTTTGTAATTTCCACTCATTGTTTATAAAGTGTATAATCAAACATATGTAATTAAGATTTTGCATTGATGTCTAACAATTAGTGGCCAAACACACCCTTTCACAATTAACTTTTAACAATACCTTCTTCTTTATATAAAACTTAAGGCAATCTTTAGTTATAATATGTTTAAAAGGGACATCTAACTTTGGGCAAAACCTCTTACACATATATTTAAAACTATGCCCTTTTATAATCTTAAAAGGTTGCTCATTACATATGACAAAATAGGCTATTCCTTTCCTTCACTCTTTAAAGTCAATAATATGGGGAATGAAACCAACTAACTATTTTCTAGGAGGGATTATATCAAACTCTAACAATTTTTTACTAGGTCATTGCTAATTGCATTTGGAGATTTAGGACACTTTGGTATATGAGCAAGCATGTTCGTTGTACCATGTTCTTTACTATCACATAAAAATCAAATGTCATAGTATATATACTCAACAATTGGTTTATTAACTTTTTCATCTAGCACTTTTTTAAATTGCTCCTATGCTAGTGACCTTCTTCTTATTTAAATCCCAACTTGCTTATCGGTATTAGACTTTCTTGACACAACCTTCTTCCTTTTCTTAAGGATAGTAAAGGGTTTTTTACTTGTATCTCCTGTAGATTTTTCACTTAGTGTTGAATCGATATTAGTAGCAGTAGGTGGTTGGCTTGGCTCATTAACATATAGCTAGCTTGCACCAATAATTGTTGCCTTACCAAGATTAGGTTTAGCAAGTTCGTACTTGAAATGGAACCTACAAATTGAAAAATAAATTATTAGATTAGATTTTAAATAACTGTCATATATGGTAATCAATTTGTTAATATGTTTCAATAAATTCAACTTTTTTTGCTTTCTTTCTTTTTGCTTTTCAATATTGAATCACTTGTATTTTTCTTCTTTTCTTTTGTTTTCAACAATCACAAAATTCAGCACTTCACCTTTCTTTTGTTTTGTTTTACTCAATCCTAAAGTACTTGTTAAGAGAGAATAATTGTTGAAGTCATAACCTTAATTGAGTTAAGCAGTTACTATATATAATATAATACAAAATAGATATCGTAAGAAATAAATGATGGAAGACATAAAGTTACTTATTTACTAACACTCCCCCCTCAAGTTGAAGTATAAATATCAAATATGCCCAACTTATTACAAGTATCATCAACCCATTTTTCTAGAAGAACTTTAATAAATAAGTCAGCCAATTGATCTCCAGTTCTAATGTGTCTTAGATCAATAATCCTTTCTTGAAGTTTCTCTCTAACAAAATAACAATTAACTTCTACATATTTTATGCATTCATGAAAAATTAGATTTGTAGTAATATGTGTAGTTACTCGATTATCACACCATAACTACATAGTTTCGTAAGGCTTAATTCCAAGTTGATAAACAAAGTAGGAAATCCACACAAGCTCTAATGTGGCATGAGCCATATAGCTCGATACTCAGATTCTATACTTGAACGCGATACTACTACTTATTTTTTACTTTTCTAAAATACAAGATTTTCACCAACAAACATACAATACTTAGAGGTGGACCTTCTATTTATAGGACATCTAGCCTAATCTGCATAAGAGAAGCTTCCTATTTTGTAATGATCATAATTTTTATATAAAATTCCACGACCAGGTACCTTTTTAAGATATTTCAGAATGTGCATATTGCATCCTAATGAGAAGTTCTTGAAGAGTTTATAAATTAACTTATTACACTTACCTAAAAGGCAATATCAGGTTTAGTTATGGTAAGATAGTTCAATTTATCCACTAGTCTTCTATACCTCTTTAGTTCTTCTAATAATTCCTTATTTTCCAAGTTAAGTTTAACATTTGAAATCATAGGAGTATCACAAAATTTAAAGCCAAGCATTTTTGTTTCTTTTAAGAGATCAAGAATGTATTTTCTTTGAGATAAGAAGATTCTTTTCCATCCTCGAACAATTTCAATCCCTAAGAAATATCAAAGTGCTCTTAAGTCTTTAGTTTGAAACTTAGTTTGAAGAAAAAATTTTAATTTTAAAATACTCAATTTATCACTAGTAATTATAATATCATCCACATAAACAATGAAAAGAATACAATTAGAATTTAATCGTTTATAAAAAATTGAATGATCATGGTCACTTAATCTGTTACCATTTCACTAAATTTTTCAAACTAAGCCCGATGAAATTGTTTCAACTCATATAATGACTTCTTCAAATGTAGTACCTTTCCACACTTTTGAGCAATAAAACCAAGTGGTTGCTCTGTATACATTTTTTTCATGCAAATCGCCATGTAAAAAAGTATTTTTAACATCTAATTAATGAAGAGACCAGTTATTAATAATAACAAGAGAGATAAGCAATTGAACAGAAGTAATTTTAGTCACGAGGGAAAAGGTCTCTCAGTAATTAATACCATAAGTCTAAGGATATTCCTTAGCTACTAATTGTGCTTTCAAATAGGCAATAGAACCATATGAATTCACTTTCGTAGTAAATACCCATTTACAACTAATGGATTATTCATCATTAGGTAAAGGTACAAGATCTCATGTTTGATTTGCCTCAAGAACTATCATTTCTTTCTTCATAGCAACATGCTACTCATTATGAGAAAAAGCTTCTAAATATAACTTAGGAACAATAATGGAATCAAGTGAGGCAATAAATGATTAAGAGGACAAAGACAATGAAGTGTAAGATACATAGGTAGAAATAGAGTAAGAGTGATTAGTGTTACCTCGCTGAGTGCAAGTACATATACCTTTTTAATAGGCAATAAGGATGTTAAGATTAGATGACAATGGAAGAGGATCTGATGAGGAAGAAGCCAGTAGAAAGGACAAAGCTAATGATTCATCAACAATTGGTGTAACTTTAGTTTTATCGACATTGTCAAGTAGGAGAGATGTTGTTGCTGGTTATTATTTCTTACAAAAGTAAACATTTTTAATAAGAGGACGAACCCAATTGTTATTTGGAATGACTGAAGATGTCTAAAGAGCAGAATACACAAGGAAATGTTCATCAAAGGAATCAGGCTCAATTATGGAGGACGAAAAGTCAAGAAAGCTAAAAAAAGGAATGAACTCAAAATGTAACATCAAACGAAACAATATAATGATGTAGATTAGGAAAGTAACATTGATACCCTTTTTGTGTATGAGAATAATCAAGAAAGATACATTTCAAATACTGTGGATCAAATTTAGATACCTGAGGACGATGATATTTAATAAAGCAAGTACATCCAAAAATACATGAAGATAGAGGAAACAAAGATTAAAAAGAAAATAAAATGAAGTAAGGTATCTGACCATCAAGAATTGAAGAAGGAATTCGATTAATTAATAAATGAGTTGTGAAAATTGCATCTGCTCAAAATATCTTAAGCACTTTCATTTGAAACAATAAAGCACGTGAGACTTTCATTAAGTGATACTTTTTTCATTTAACTGCCCCATTTTGCTATGGAGTAATGTACAAGAAGATTGATGAATAATTCCATGCTGGGACAAGTAAGATGCAAATGGAGCAGAAAAGTATTCTTTAACATTATCACTATGAAAATAAAGAGTAGATGCATTAAATTGATTTAAAATTTTAACATGAAAAGTACGAAAAATCTCGAATAACTCTGATCAATTCTTCATTAAATAAAGTTAAGTAACTCATGAATAGTGATCCACAGAAGTAATAAAAAATCAAAAATCAAACTTAGAAACTACTAGGCAAGGATTCCAAACATCTAAATGTACTAACTCAAATGTAGATGCAATCTGCTTATTGACTCGAGAGACATAAGATCAACGATGTTGTTTAACAAACTAACATGACTCACAATCTAAACTAGATAAAGAATTAAAACTAGAAAATAATTTTTGTAAAGTTGATAAGGACGAATGGCCTAAGCGACAATGAAGATGGTGTGAAGTGATAGTAGCAGCAACAACAACTGGCCGATGAACTCTTTCTTCAAGAACATATAGGTCTTTAGATTTGTACCCTTTACTAAAAATCTTTTTCGTCATAAGATCCTGAAAAACATAATAGTCAGGGAAAAGAAAGACACCATAATTATATGTACATGTTATTTGACTGACTGAAAGTAGATTAAATGGGAAGTTTAAAAGACATAATACATCAAATAAAGATATATCAAGGGTAACATCCACCACACCACAACTAATAATAGATACTTTGAACCCATTGGCTAAAGTAACATAAGAAGAAAAAGAAAAGGGTTGAAAAAATATATAATACTTATCTGACTCATTATATAATTAGTAACACCTACATTAATGATCTATCTAGAATTAGTATGGGAAAGGCATGCAGTTGGATTACCTGTTTGTACTAATGTAGCAACGGATTGAGTGGGTGACTGTTGTCAGGATGCTTGGAACTGTAAATACTCAATATACGTACTCTTTGACAAACTTATATTACCATTATCATCAATATCCTATGCCTGATTATTTGTGGTAACATGTGCAAATCGAGATGATGGTGTATTTTTCTCAAGTAACTTGAGATAAAACTTCTTGATATGTCCAAGCTCTTTGCAGTAATAACAAGAAACAATACCACCTACACTAAAATCACCACACCCACCAGAATTAGTTCAACCTCTACCTCCTATCCCCCTGCCACCTCAAGTACCACCATAACTACTAAACCAACTAAGATAAATGACTTATTTATATGTGTAGAAGAAGAAGATGAGTTACTATATGCTTGTTGAATATGATAAAAAACAGATTTCATAGTGAGAGAATCAAAACTAGATAAGATTTGTTAACGGACAGTACTAAGTTCTGAGGGCAATGTCATAAGAAAATACATAACTCCAAATTGTTCTTGTTGAGAACGCATTGCATTTACATCAGTAGTAATATGTAAAAGAGAACACCATTGTTGAAAAGTTAGTAAAAATCAGTATGGATTTGAGATGGGATCTTATCAATTATATTGGGATAAATTAATGACCGAGTCAAATCATAAATTTGGTGCATATTGTCCTTTGCAGAATAAAATGATCTAAGAGTGTTCCATAATTCTTTGACTATTTCACGATGCACAATAATATCATTGATCTCAAAAGTTAAAGTATTACATATTAATCAAAGTAATCATCAATCTTCCATAATCCACTTTTCCTTTGTATTATCTATAGGTGGATCTTTGGTGAGATGATCAATCATACGAACTTCATCAAGATAATATTGAATAATCCTCTTCCACCCTATATATTGTTGACTTTCTAAATTTAATTTTCGTTCAATTATTCAGCCACTAATCAGAAGCAAATAAAAAAAATCTATCTTTAACTCTATTTTTCTTTCACCATTATTATTTCTAAATGCACTGCGTGTGTCAAAATAAAAAATTTCATTGGCCATGAGAATAAACTTGTAAAAAAAAAAAAATCCAAAAGATAGCCAAGAAATAAAAAAAATCACACCAGAGTTGATGAATTGCTCAAAAGACTACATAAATGAATGCAAGGGAAGTCAAAGTATCACTAGTCAAAATTTGGTCGCCGGACAACATCACATGTGCCAGAAAATTCTTCTATGCATGGTGCTCATATGCCTCCCAAAACGCCATGTGTGGTGCTTAAGTCAATTGATTGTGATTGCTGGTCGTCGATTTGCCCTGTCATCAACCTAGATATTTGAAAAATGCACCGAAACTCTATCAGCTACTCTAGACAACAGCTTCATTGTTTTGCAACCCTACGCAGCCTAATCTGGATTTTTATGTTATCAGATCTTTCATGGCTTAAGATTTAGTCACACATAAAAATTTGAAAAGAGAGAAAGAGAGAAAAAAAAGGAGGGGAAGAAGAAAGTAGGATTTTCTAGCTTCTTTTTTTTTATGTGTGTGAGAAAGATATCTAAAGATAGGCTCTAGATACCATATTAAAAGAGAATAATTATTGAAGTCATAACCTCAATTGAGTTAGGCAATTACTATATATAATATAATATAATATAATATAGAATACATATTATAAAAAATAAATGATGTGGGATATAAAGCTACTTATTTACTAACAATACTCAACCATCCAATTAAAGACACATGGAACAAAGTGCAAACTAGTATAACAAAATGTGCACAACAAAGCACATAATAGCATGAAATTTCAGAATGCCCAAACTCATAATGGAAATATGGAATAATAGAGAATAGTGATGACCAGTAAATGACATGAAATAGTATTTGAATTTGCCTAGATTAGAAACAAATTTTAATGGCAATAACAAAATATGAAACAAAATTAGAAGAGCACAACAACACATAGTAAACCAAACATGAAAATAGGGGATATTAATTTGGAAACAACAAATGAAATATGCAATAATGTAGAATAAACAAATAGAATTGCTTGAGCAAAAAAAAGAAGAAGATTGCAATTAGAAAAGATGTGAACAAATTGGACTTGAAGACGAACAAGCCTACATCTTAATGTGAATAAAGTGTGCAGAATATAACCAAAAAGCATAATTTAGAACAAACAGAATTGACTTAAGACTTTTAACAAACCCTGACAAAGTAAAATGAAAACAGGACAAAATGATAGCAAATTGACAAATTAAATTGGACAAAACTAAACAAATTTGGTCAATAAAGATATAAACAACAAAATTGAATAAAACACATTGATGCACCAAATTGGATAAAACACAACACCAAACAAAATTGCAATTGAAATCACTTTCAAAGCAAACGTGGATAAGACTTTCAAAAGGAGACAGACTAGCATGGAAAATAAAATGAAACAACATAAAAAATGACGGATGCAAAACAACGAACATGAGCTGGGTAATAGAAAAAAACACTTGAATAAAGCACCGAGTCCACTGACCAATAGATATATTATATTAATATATATTAATGAATTGAACATGAAAATAAGTCAAACAACATAGAATAATAGTAGGAACAATTTGGATAATAAAACACCAATTACACATCAAACAAAATAGAAATAAAAATGTTAGAATAGATACAAAGATGTAATTGGAGAGAAACAATATTGAAACAAAAATTCACAAACAAAGAAGAATAACAGAGTGTGAAACAATACCAAGAACATAACACAATAATGTAGAATTTCAAAATAGAAATGAAGTGAAATTGCAACAAAATTAAACCAATGCCTTGATGCAAACTCTCGACAACTTTCACTTTGCAAGCCTTCTTCTCATCACGATTTGATGAGAATCTAAGAAGGCTCGTGGAAGACAAAGGTCTGAAGGCATTGGAAGAGCTTCAAGGACCGATGACAAGAGCAAAGGCAAAGAGAATTAATGAAGATCTAGAGAAGATGGTTGCTGCCATATTCGAAAGAAGGCCTAATTTGGAGTTGGAAGAGTCCAAGATGCTCAATTGCGTGTATTTGGAAGACTTGGGCTCCAATGAATCCATTAGTATTTAGTTAGTTTAGCATTTTTGTAATAAATGGGCCTTATGGGCCGAGACTTATTTTTAGATTTATTTTGGCATGAAGACTTGTTATTTTATTTGGGTAACTTAGAATTGGGCTTATTAGTGTACAAGGCCCATTAGGGTTTGCTTATGGGGGCTGGTCATATATAAGCTCTTGTAAACACATTTTTATTCAGTTTTGAATATAATTTGAGATTTGAGAGCTTGTGACTCTTAGGTTCTTGAGTGAGCCAATTATCCTTGATCTTATCAAGAGGCCTCCTCTTGTGGCGATCGTCCCTCCGGCTTATCAATTCGTGATTGTGGCGCCCATCCTCCATCTTTTTTTGCATTTAGGAATTGGGCAAAATTTTGGCAAGATTGATATTTTGTATTGTTGTTTTTCAGTTCTTCACCTCCAAAATGACAACATTTCACTTCAATGTTATAGTCATTTCAATTTGTTTCAATTTAATGTAGTTAAATATAAACAACCATTATTCATTGAAATATAAAAAATTATAGGCAAAATTGCCTACAATTTTTTATTTTACCAAATTAGTGATTTTACCCGACCTTAAGTCGGATAGGATTAAGTTAGCATTTTCTAATCATTTCTATAAGGAGACATTTTTTAGTGTTTCATGAGTAGGAGAGATTCTTACTCTACTTTGAGAGAGAGAGAGAGAGAGAGAGAGAGAATAATTTTAAATAAAAGATTCACATATTTTAATTTATCTTTTATGATTAATATCCCTTTTTCATAGAATAAGAATCTTTTCTTACTTATCTAAGAAGTTTTCTTGCTTCCATTCTAATTACAACGCTTCTGATCCATTGATCATCCTAATCTTCGGAAATTCTTGAAGTGATTATAACACAAGTAGCCACTCACTAATAATCATAATGCTTGCTTTTGATGTCATCAACAGTGGTATCTAATTTATTGGTGTGAGTTATATACAGTAGCTATTTAGTCATAAATAATCATAATGCTTGCTTTTGATGTCATCAACAATGCTATCTAATTTATTTCTGGGTTATAAACATTGACCAAAAAAATAATAATAATAATTTGAAAATTTTTCATAAATCTTACGATATATGAATGTAAGTATTTCCACACTTGTCATGGATGAAAGAAAACCTTCTTATGGTTAAGTAGGCCTATGTAAACTTCAAGCCCCTCATTAAGGAATGATCTTTTACTTAATATTTAACATCATCAACTTAATTTTATTTGGCTTGTCCTGGCCAAATTTGAGAGGACAGCGATTGTTTACGAAGCTTAGTGCTTTGGGTGCCGACTTATTTGCTAAGGACGAAGTACTCGCAAGTAAGCTTACTTGCAGACATATGGACCTTACTATAATGATTTTGTGAGGTGAAATTACGAAGTTGGCCTCAAGCTAATCCGAAAATATTGAAAATCGAGGACCCACATATCAGAATCTTATTAAAATCCATACATTCTCACGGTGCTTTGAGTAGGTGTTTGTTTGTATATAAGAGGAATAGATGTCTTTGCTTTAGTGGAGGCTCGTCCTTTTCTGCAAGCAGCTGTTTATGGTCCGTTCAATATCCTTCCAAGCATTTCCCCTCTTTCCTCTCTTGTTTCGGATGGAAATTTCCTCTATCTTCACTCCCCTTGCATCTGTTATTTTATCTTTATTTTTGGATTATTAAAACATATTTAAAAAAAATGTAAAACATAAATTTAGGACTAAATTTTAGAGGTTATGACAAAGACTATCCTAGATTTCATCATATATTTACCTCTCATGTAAAAATGAAAAACAAAATCTTTCGCCAAATTTAGATAGATTTTTTTTTCTTGAGTACCTTTTATCAGCCATAGGATCAATATATGCTTATTCGATCATGATTAACTTGGCATCCAGTTCGGATGATTGTAGGACGTCTACGTTTGGTTGTTTATTAAGGCATGTACTGATGTACGTTCCCTACATGAAGATCTATACATAAATTATACTTATTTTTATGGGTTGAACTCTTTTAAAGTGTATTTTATATTTTAAAACATAAATGTATCATCATATTCATTAATAAAAAATTGATGATTTATAATTTTTTAAATAATAATAAATAAAAAATAATTATTAAATTTATAATCATTCATTCTCTTAATTTTTTTATTAATAATTTTAATGATATACTTTAAGATATTTTATACTGAATCAAATCCAATTTTCATAATATTTTATGGATCTGCAAAATAATCGGCGTATTTATTCTTATTTACGGCTAATGTATTTAGTTTGTCAGATTCCCCATTCTCAAGGCTCATGAAACGTTGGTAACCATGATTTTGTACTCTGGAGTAACTGAAAAGAGGAAGGGAGATTGGAGTGATGTTCCCGGAAAGTCCTTGACGGTGAAGTTAAAATGTGAGATAGAATAATCTCAATAACGGAGGTATAATGTATACCCTATATATAAATTTCTTGGTGTCCGTTAAGGTATATACCCCTAGAAATTTAGTATTCAAGATAATGTGATAAAATACAAGTTATCGAATGAAATTATAAAAATTTTAGTAATAAACTTAATAATCTTATATAATGATCTGTATTTTATCATATCATCCTAAATACTAAATCTTTAGGGATACTTTAAAATTTACCAAATTTCTTTAAATAGGGATATTACTGCAGGAAAATTATTGAATAATTACCGCAATAATCTCTAATATATACTTTTATATATATGTATATCCAATTGGTGAAGGGTGACGGGTGACATAGGATTTTGTTGGATTTAACTCCCATTCTCTTCTGTCACATTGATTAAAAAAAAAGATAAAATACTTTGAATAAATTTCACATTAAATAAAATTAAGACCCCAACTTTTAGAGTACATAAAATTATTATGAGCATCAATGAAAATGAAATGCAGAGAGATGATAGATTGCCGGGAAAAGTTATGAGCATCCAAGATGAAGATATTACGTGTCGATCTGTCAGCATATTGTGTGACAGCCTGCTTGGTTGAGGCCTTATTACTTTATTATTACTCATTTATGCACGTGAAATGGACCATGTCCTTTTCAATAGAATTTTCTTTTTGTTATTTTTAGAAAAATAAAAATTATTTTAAAATTCATTGATTTTTATTGAGCCTTATTCTATATAAAAAAAATTTACATCTATTTTTCTTATAAAATTATCCTCTGGAGAGGATGTCTATTCTTTTCTAGTATAAAAAGAAAGAAGACGCCGCTGAATAAAAAAATAATATCTTATTTATAAAAATGATGAATATAACATTCTTTAAATTTCATAATTATTATTATATTTTTATTTTTATATTTGCTATATTTATTTATCCTTTTCTTCACTCAGAATATTAAAATAAATAATAAAAAAGAATATAATCAAATAATAAACATATATTTAACATTTTCAAGATGAAATTTAACAATTTATTTTTAATATTTTTAATTTATTTTAATATTATATATAAAGAGAGATACGAATAATTGTAATAAAATAAAAAAAATTAATAATAAAAAATTTAAAAGATATAATAATTATTACTCACTTTTATAAATAAATAACTAAATATTAAATTTACTCTTAAAAAAATTGACCAAACTTCAAATTTGGATAACTTTCCTTTTTTTTTATACGCCGGTATATCCTTACACTTTTTTATTATTACACGTGAATCTCACTTTATTTAAAATATGAGTAATTGATAATAAATCACCTTCAACAAAAGGCTCCTATAATTTGATTTGAATAACCTTTTGCCACATTAGGGGGTCATTTAGTTTGCAACAAAAATATAAGAAATTGTATTTCTCAGGATATAAACTACCATAAAGTTGTTTAGTTGTACAAATAAGAAGAAATAGATCTTTCCAGGAACTTGTATTTTTCATAAAACACAGGAAATCACTTACCCACTCCCTCTAGGTAAGTTCTATTTCCTATATTTTTAACTAATTCATAGACAAAAATATCCTTACTAAAATTAATTAATATCAATTTTATCCTTTTAATTTATTATCAGGTTTCACTTCGTGAATGCAATTTTAGTTGGTATTACTATTATTTTTCAGTTTGCTTATTAATAAAATATGTCATGTCATATATATATATATAATTTTAATTTATATATAATTTTATTATTATTATTTTAAGGAAAAAATTTAAATATTTAATTTAAATGAATTAGTTAACAACATACTTTTATTTAATTCCTACGTTATTTTATAACCCACTCATTATTTTATTTTTTATTTTTCTATTGCATAATTTTATTTTACTTCTTTTTTATTTTACCTATTGCTATTATTTGAAAGTTAGATTCTAATTATTAAATAATATAAATATAACATGATATATTTAATTTGATTATATAAATATTTTGAATAAATTAAAATTTTAATATAGATTATATTATTGCATTATATATTATATATTCTATTTGTTGATTGAAATTATTTGAATATTAAAATTAAATTTTATTTAAATCTTATCAATATTTTTTAATATCAAATTTCAAGCAATATAACTCAAATTAAATATATATATATACACACACATCAATTAGAATTAAAATTTTCTTAATTAGTTATTGTTTAGAGAACAAACAGTAACATGTTATTATTTGACAATTTAATTTTTAATTAGACTAAATTTATCCATTTATTTGAAATTTTTAATTGATGTTACTGTTTTGAAATGAAATAGTAACATATTCCTGTCTAGAGAAAAAATAATAACATACTATTATTTGACAATTTAGTTATTAATTAGACTTAATTTATCTATTTATTTAGAATTTTCAAATGATGTTACTGCTTTAGAATGAAATAGTAACATATTATTGTTTAGAGAATAAATAGTAATATGTTATTATCTATTTATTTAAAAATTTTAATTAATGTTACTATTTTAGAACAAAACAGTAACATGTTACTATTTAAAAAAAATAGTAACATGTTGTCATTTGGTAATTTGGTTGTTAATTAGACTTGATTTATCCATTTATTTGGAGTTTTTAATTGATGTTACTGTTTTGGAATGAAACAGTAACATGTTACTATTTAGAGAACAAATAATAACATGCTATTATCTATTTATTTAAAATTTTTAATTGATATTACTGTTTTAGAACGAAACAGTAACATATTACTATCTAGAGAAAAAATAGCAACATGCTATTATTTAGTAATTTGGTTGTTAATTAAACTTGATTTATCCATTTATTTGAGATTTTTAATTGATGTTACTGTTTTGGAACGAAACAGTAGCATGTTACTGTCTAAAGAAAAAATAGTAACATGCTATTATTTAGCAATTTGGTTATTAATTAGACTTGATTTATCCATTTATTTGAGATTTTTAATTGATATTACTGTTTTGGAACGAAACAGTAACATGTTATTATCCATTTATTTGAAATTTTTAATTGATATTACTGTTTTGGAACGAAACAGTAACATGTTACTGTCTAGAGAAAAAATAATAACATGCTATTATTTAGCAATTTGATTATTAATTAGACTTAATTTATTCATTTATTTAAGATTTTTAATTAATGTTACTGTTTTGAAACGAAACAGTAACATGTTACTGTCTAGAGAAAAAATAGTAACATGACAGTAACATGTTATTATTTAACAATTTGGTTGTTAATTAGACTTGATTTATTCATTTATTTTAGATTTTCAATTGATATTATTATTTTGGAACGAAATAGTAACATGTTACTATCTTGGAACGAAACAGTAACATATTACTTTAACAGTTTAATTGTTAATTAGACATAATTTATTCATTTATTTGAGATTTTTGGTTGGTGTTACTGTTTTGAAAAGAAACAATAACATGTTACTGTCTTGGAACGAAACAGTAACATGCTATTATTTGGCAGATTTGTTATTAATTAGACATAATTTATTCATTTATTTGAGATTTTTGGTTGGTGTTATTGTTTTGGAATGAAATAGTAACATGTTACTGTCTTAGAACGAAATAGTAACGTACTATTATTTGACAATTTTATTATTAACTAGACATGATTTATTCATTTATTTAATATTTTTGGTTGGTGTTACTGTTTTGGAATGAAACAATAACATATTACTGTTTTGGAACGAAATAGTAACATACTATTATTTGGCAGTTTAGTTGTTAATTAGATATGATTTATTCATTGATTTGAGATTTTTGATTGATGTTACTATTTTGAAAAGAAACAGTAACATGTTACTGTTTTGGAACGAAACAGTAACACATTACTATTTAGTTTACAAATAGTAATAAATTATTTTTTAATAATTTTATTTATTGAAAAAATTATTATAACACTACTAGACACTAAAAGAATTAGGGAGAAAAATTTTAATATGGGATTCGAATCAATTTAAATTGATAAAAATAATATCAAAGTTAAAAAAATAACAAGAAATTAAAGAAAAATTAAAAAAATCATTGAAAAAGGTTTTTTTGCCAAATTAGAGTGGGCAATTGCAAGCATGTAGATCTCGAAAAATTATATGAAATAAAAAAAATTCACTTAAAACAAACAATCGAGCACAAAGTTATGGTCATTCAAAGTTTTGAACTCAATTTATATGTTTTTAATCAAGTAGACTTCGTTAAACCCACATTTTTTTATTTTCTGTTGAAAGAGTAAATGAAAAAGATTGAAAATGAGTGGTCATGCAAACATTAGTTAACTAACAAAAAATTTATGACTTTTTAAAATTTTTAATTTATCACCGCACTCACACAGTTAAAAAAAAATAATTTCATTATATAACATTCATAAATCATAAAATTAGAACTTATTTGAAAAAAATCTAGCACTATCACCTCTTTAAAATTAATTAATATCTATTAATATATATTAAATTATTATTAAGGATATTGTAGTAATTTTATTATTATTTTCTAGAAAATTTAAAATTAAACCAAACAAAATATAAGAATTTATTTTTTGAGATATGTGACTTCTTTTATGTCAATCAAATAATATTTAAGAATTTTATAGGAAGTGTATACAGTAAGTAACTTCCTAAAATATTTAACTTCCCATGGAAAGTTATTTCTTGCATGAATCAAACGACCCCTAGATTGTTGACGTGTTGGATGAGGCAAAGAAAGAAGAGAATTTCCTTACCAAACACAAAAGAAAAAAACAAAAAAGAAAGAAAGAAGAAATTTTGTGCTTCTCTGATTTTTCTCCCCAAAGTCAATATTGTAAGTTAAGTAACGGCGGGAAACATTTGATACATTTTGTTTGATAATTTATTATACATTATACATACTTTTTTTTTTTTGTAAGAAAACGAGAATTCATATAATCGTGAATATAAATTTTATAATTTGTGAAAAGAAAATTAACTGATAATGAATTTTAAAAAAGGGAGTAATTTAGATAAAATTATTAACTTCATCTCCGAAATTATAAATTATTAATAAAATAATTTTTAAATTACATAAAATTACAATTTTATTCTCAAACAATAGTATATACATACAATTTTGTCTTTCAATTGTATTATTTAGTGATAAAATTATTTGTATGAATTTATACAAAGGGATAAAATTATATGTATAAATTATTATTCAAAAATAAAATTATAATTTTATATAAATTAGGTACTATTTTATCAAATACCTTACAATTTAAAGATAGAATTAATAATTTTATTTATTATTTAATTAATAACCGTAAATTAGCAAGTCCAAGTGAGCTAGGCGGAGACCCAAAAGCTACACACAATGACAGTCACATTTTTAAGTTTAATGTGTTTTTCATTTATAATTTTATGTCAATTACAATTTTTTTTTCCAATTTTAGAGTTTAGTGGACAGAGCTTGGAGTTTAGTAATTAGGATTGATAGTAATTTTTTTTCCGAATCTTAGTGTTTAGGAATTAGTACTTGAAGTTTTGAAATTAAATACTTAGAGCCTATAAAATAGTGGTTAATTTTTATTTTAAAAATTTAAATTGATAGTTTCATCATTAAAATAGAACTAGAGAAGAATTAATAATTAGTTTAAATAATAACTGAATGAAGACCCATAATTTTTATCAAAAAATCATATTTTAATATCATTAAATACTTTAAAGTTAATAACATATGTTTTTTAATAATAATAAAAATGGCTAATTCATTAGACATATCCGTAAAATCTCAAATTAAATCCAAATTGTAAAAGGAAAAAAATTACTCCAAATAGTATATGTCATTTAAATTAAATATTAAATAAACTTTGACAAATTAGAGGGTATACAAAAGTGACAAAACATTATCATAACAGAGAGAGCAGGATAAGGATGCCACGTTTGCTATGACAGCAACGTCTTCATGCTTCGCAGTTCATCCGTCGCGTGCCGTCTCATTTGCGAGTCTACAAACTGCAAAAGTCGACATAATCATTGGAGTGGTTTGATCCGTGTACGAAGTAATTTTATATAGGAAATTAATTTTTTTTTAAAAAATATAAAATTATTTAATTGACACATAAAAATTAATTTTTATATTTTATTTAATTTAATTATAAATATTTTAAAAGATATTAATAAAATAATTATTATATTCTTAATATTATTATAATATAAATTAATAAATTTTAATTATTATTAATTAAATTTAATGAGAATAATTTTATCATTATATCTATAAATAATAGAGGAAATATAACTTACTTAAAGGAAAAGTAAATAAGTAACTTTTTAAAAAGTACTCAAAATTATTGGATTAACACATAAAAAGTAATTTTTTATATTTTATTTTAAATATCTTAAAAAAGTATTAATAAAATAATTATTATATTCTCAATATTATTATAATATAAATTAATAAATTTTAATAATCATTAATTAAATTTAATAAGAATAATTTTATCATTATGTTTATAAATAATATAGGAAATAGAACTTATTTAAGAAGAAGTTAGGTAAGTAACTTTTCATATTTTATGTAAAGTATAAATTTTTAAGAAGTCATATTTCTTCCAATTTACTAGATAATGACTAATCAAATAATTTATTTTTTTTTATTTTTTAAGAAATAAAATTTCTCATACTATTAAGATAAATCAAATAAACTCATAGTATACAGATTAAATTTTGTAATATATTGTGGTATACTAATAATAAGTTCACCAATGACCATTAATTCAAATAATAAAAAGTTTGATATTTTTAAGTAAAATTTTGAATTTAAATTTTATAGTTAAAGTAAATAGTATTGGGAGAGTTTACCTCCATATTGAATCCAACTTAATTTAAATTTGATTTAGTCAATGATTTAATAAAATCTGTTGATTATTGAATAATTCAAAAAAAAAAATACTCGTAATAAATTTCATATGTTACTGTACAACTCTATTATTTGTCAAGGTGATAATTACAATAGATAAATTTATTTATTCAATATATTAAAAAATAATTTATTTAATTTATTTAATAATTTTAATTAATAAATTTTATATTATAAAATTATTTATTACTTTTTATAAAAATATTTTTAACTATTAATAAAATATTATTTTTAATTTTTATGATCAATTTATTAAAATAAAATTTTTATATTTTTATTATATATATTTATTTAAAATTTTATTATTAATTATTTTAAATAACATTTTTATAAAATTAATATAAATTTTTAACTAAGTTAACATAAAAATCTAAATTCATATAAATATATCATATTTATATCTTCATATTAAATTATCACATTGTGTTAACTCCTCGTCAATTTTCGGTATTCTTTTGATGCCTACCAACCAAGCCACATTTACAACTTATAAAATTGGCTCAATAGACTAGTTGCTTTTGATGGTCGAGGACAGGGAAATTATGTTTAACCGGAAAAATCTTATTTATTCGGTTAGTATATAAGTCTTATGCCTAAGGCTAATAAATTATTATCACTTCATTAAGTAATAAAATAAATAATTTTTTAACTATTTCTTTTAAAATTCAACTAACCCTTTCTGACTATGTGTTAATAATTGGCTTAAAGTATATAAGTTATATACTTAATGGACAAGTAAAAATTTTTCATCTTTAATGATGTTATAGTATTGAGATTTTAATATTATGATTAGGTCAACCTTAAAAATAAGTAATTAATTTTAATTTTTTAAATATAAAAATAGTAAAATTTTCAAAATTGATTAGAATTAGAAATATATTTTATTACTATAAACAAAAAGTGAATAATCCACTGGTGGTGAGTGTTGGAAGTATGAATTAAAATTACAAAAATATATAATTAATCATAATAAAATTATGAGCGTACCTGGAGCATAACTTGATAAGGTCATGATTGATCTGAATGATGATGAGTAGAATTACAACCTACTTGGCCCCTTAGGTTATCAAGATAGAGAGAAAAGGGAGAGAAAAATTTAAAAGAGTGGGAATCCTTATTTTTCTGTGTGTTCAAAATAATAACCCTGATCTCTCTATTTAAGGTCAGACTTGTGATAGGAAACTACTGACCACTAAAGGGCTGTAAGTTGGGACCTCTACCCATATGGGCTTATGCATGATCCAACCTATCATGGATCATACACATTAAACTAGGGCCCAATCTGTTCTATGCTTAATGTTAAAACACAAAACTAATTACTTAAATAAATATTCCAATAATTGATTAATGCTAATACATATAATATTTCTAATAAAATTAATTATTTTATTTTTAAATCCAACAATCTCCCACTTGGATAGCATTAATTAATTATATAGAATAATTAAAACATCAATAATTAAGCAATTAGTTATACATTAAGCTATAAACTTAATTCAGAGAATGAGACCACACAGAATCACTGAATCCGATAGGGAGACAAGTGATATAATGTCTCATAATCTGAAAGGAACAGAATAAAATTTAGTCTTTCAACTATAACTCAGAAGAGAAACAACTTAAAATCATTGAATCCGATAGG
This sequence comes from Sindora glabra, assembly GCA_020226215.1. Lineage (NCBI taxonomy): Eukaryota > Viridiplantae > Streptophyta > Magnoliopsida > Fabales > Fabaceae > Sindora > Sindora glabra. The sequence goes on from CM035236.1 coordinate 7,386,611, forward strand.
GAAACAAATGATTTATATATGTATAAAACATATTACCAATGTTTCAATATCCAAACTGAGTAACAATTACAAAAGTGGAATGAGACCATACAAAATCACTGAATCCGATAGGGAGACAAGTGATGTTAAATTAATGTCTCATAATCCCAAAGAACTGGATATATATATATATATATATATATATATATATATATATATATATATATATATATATATATATATAAGGTTATTGAGCAATGATTGCATAAGTGGAATGAGACCATACAGAATCACTGAATCCGATAGGAGACAAGTGATGTTAAATTAATGTCTCATAATCCCAAAGAAACTTGATATATATATATATAAAGTTAATCTTTTGACCACAGCTCATATCATAAGAGAAACAACTTAAAATCATTGAATCCGATAGGGAAGCAAATGATTTATATATGTATAAAACATGTTACCATTGTTTCAAAATGAGCAATTACTGGTCACAAATATCAATAAAATAAGATAAGCATATCTCAGACTCCCACTAAACTAAGGCTTCATAAAAATTTAACAAGACTCATATGAGTTAGTTGATTTTAAATACTCTTATAGGTAAGCCTTAAGTCAACAGATCCTTTGCATGTCTCCACTAGGGCTATGTTTAATGTGAGTCTGAAATTCAGCAATCTTTTCTCTCTAACAAATAGGAGTTTAACACAAAAATTGTTCAATATGTTTAGAATTCCTATTGTTTTGAGAAAAGCACAAAACAGAAGCCTTATCGCAATAAAATTTGGTAGAGATCATGATATAGAATTAACTAATTGCATGCCAAATATCAACTTTCTCAACCTTATAGCCTGTCAAGTGGCCTCATAATATGCGATAAACTCTACTTCTATTGTTAAGGTAGCTGTGAGTGTCTGTTTAACTTTCCTTATGAAACAGCTCATCATAAAGATGTATCTAGATATTGACTTAAAATCATCTATGTTCAAGACATAATCAGAATCTGAATAACCAATACTTTCAAGTAAATTAGATTGTCTACAAGTCAACATATGATTCATAGTACTTTGTGAATGCTTCATGACCTTCTTGGTGACTTTTCAATGATCCATCCTAGGGTCACTTAAGTATCTTCCAAGCACACTAATAGCAAAAGCTATATCTAAACGAATGCAAACCTGTGCTTGCATAAGATTACTAATAGCGGAAGCGTAAAGAATCTTATCCATTTTATCCCTTTCAATATTAACTTGAGGGCAATATGATTAAGACAGTGTATTGTCTTTCTAAGTAGGCATTGGACTAGATGCACAGGTGTCCATTTTAAATCTTTCAAGCATCCATTCAATTAAATTGGCTTAGTACAAACCTAAAATATTATGAGTTCTATCATGATAGATCTGAATTCTAAGAACAAAGGATATTTTTGCCAAGATCAGAATGGCATGATAACATGCATTTTGACTCATCTAAATTAATTGAGTTTCTAGCCAACAAAATGTCATCAACATAAAGCACTAAGATGATTAAATTACTCTAATAAATTTATTAAAATTTCTACAAGTACACAATATAGTCATATGGTATTGCAAGTCTCTAAACTCTTTGAGAACATCTAAACTTAATGGCTAGCTGATTAGATTGTTCAACATAAGGATCTTTATTTATCTGTACTGAAATGTCAACATTATCTCCTCTGGTGGTGAGAAAATCAAAATAGGTATAGGCAGAATGGTGGCCTTGTCACATAAATTGATAGCCTTAAGCATTGAACTCCCACTATCCAAGCCATCCTCAGAATAAAAATGTCTAATCAAACTTGATTATCTTGATATTATAAGTGAGATAATAAAATCTATAACCTCTTGATCTAATTCAGTACTTAATGAAGAACCCATTGATTATTCTAGAGTTTAATTTCTTAAATTAGGGATTATATGGTCTCATATTTACTTTACAATCCTAATATCAAAAAGATTTCAAAATTTTAAGAATCTAGATCTAATAACATACCTTTGTTTTACCAATCTTTCTAATCTCTCTTAAGAAAAATGGCCTAAAATTGATCCCATAAAATGGAAGAATTTTAACTCATTATAAGTTATTTATGCCTAATTATAGCATTGATGGGAATATCAGAAGATACAACAGGATGATCTTTTAAATTCAAATGATATAGATCATTTTGTAAGGTGACATTACCAACAATAGCAAAATCATTATGAATTTCAATCTTTCCACTTCCTTGCCAAAGGGTATAACTATAATTATCTAAAATAGAATTAGAAATCAAATTCCTTCTAGTAAAAGGTACATAATTTAACATTATTTAGATCCAAAATATGTCCAGATGACAAACAAAAGGAAATTGATCCTATATATTGAACTTTAACCTTACTACCTGGTACTCCTAAAATATTTTTCTCTCTCTTATTTGGGATCTACTGGTTCTTGAACCCCTTTAAAGAATTTGTAACATGAACAGTTTCACCAGAATCTAACCACCAAAATCCAAAAGATATTTTAAGTTTATTGGACTTAAAACACACTAAAGTTAGATAGGTAGAATTGAACTCCTCTTCAACAACTTTCATGTACTCCACAATAGTGTCCTTATTAGGGATACTCTCTCTAATTCCCTTCTCAATAGTGAATTTAATCACTGCCAAACAAATCCGGTTCGATTCATACCATTATTTATAATAGGTCTTATCTGCAGCACTAGACTGGGGTAAGAGATCAGCCGGCTTTAGTTCTCTAAGAGCCAAATCCTCCTTAGATATTATCAGGTACATATTCAAGGACTCTCTCCATTTATTATAGTTTATTCCATTAAGAGTCCTTACCACAAATAGTTATTGAAAGACCGAGACTGATGCAACAGGATTGGGAAATTATTAATTATGCGTGCACAACATAATTACAACACAAGATTCCCAATTAAACAAATCAGTCAAACAACTATCTAACAAAGTGGTATCCAAAATACATGTACCATAGATTTGGCTTGTACAAGAGCCTACATAAAAATGTAATCAATATAACCATACCGATAGGGTACAAGAAATATTGAAACATTATAATTACTGCATGCCTATTTTAAGGAGTCTAAACTTTAAAATTACATTAACAATGTTACACCGATAGGGTATATCCATCATCAATGCAATGTACTCCTAAAATCTTAGAAGGACAGTATTTTATGAAAAATAGCCATATTATATCCCTAATTTATCATTGGTATGAAATAAATGACTTTAAATAACTTTATATGTATAAAATTACATAATTAAGGGCTCAAAATCATCTAATATACCAATATTTACAATTAGAGAGAGTGATACTATACCAAGCTTACAAAAATATGAAGAATATCCATGAATTTTCTCAGGCCAAAATTTAATAAATAAATATTTTTTTTATTTATTTTAAACAATATAAACCTTGCAAAATTTAAAAATAAATATTTACTAGCCTCATAAAAAAAAACTTCCAGAAAAAATAATAGATATATAAAACAAAAAATATTAATAACATGTATAAAATTATATATATATATGACAATTATAATATATAAATAAAAAATGTCAAATATATATAATATTAGAATATATATATATATAACAAAATAAGGAAGTATATATATATATATGAAACGTCAGAAACACATGCTAGGCGTGAATATATATATAAATAAACAAAATATATATATCTAATGCCAAAAAAACATAAAACATATGCAAAGAGAATTTTATATATATATATAAAATCGCATGTGAAGTTGGAACTCGTCAGTGTGATATCATGGGCTGTTCGTGTGCATAGCCCAATGTGCAACAAAAAACTGCATGCCTGCATCTGACTGGTTAAAGGAAAAAAAAAATAATGAAGATCATGCGCCTTAAAACGCATAACTCCACGCCGATGGCTAAAATTGGTTGGCCAATCAGGTGCGTTAATTTCATGCACTCCCTAGTGCGTGGTGTATAAGCATGTCGCAGCAACTGATTTTTTTTTTTTTTGTGTGTAAATACACGTGTGCTCTCATAGCGTGAATCTCACGCGCGCAGGCAGAAACAGTCCTTCTTCAAGCTCGTTTCATCCGTTCGGTTTTATATGGCTGGAGTTTCGCCATTAATGGGTTTCTAAGCTCGAAAAATTTATTTTTAAACCCTTCTAACCCCAGAAAATTATATCTAACCTACTTTAACATAGATTCATACATTAATCCGAAGAAAATAAGGGTTTAAAATTATGCTACAAGATTTTAACAAATTCAAAAATTTCATGCCTTTCGTACCAGAATAATCACGAAATCCAGAATATAATTTAACAATAGTATAATATTCCAGATATATATAAGAATAAAATTTATGAATCAATTAAAAGAAATACAGATCCAAATAATCTTAGAATCCAGAAATCAACTATCGATTAATAATCATGAATTTAATGCAATCAAATAACATAATAATAATTTCGATGTATTTGAGATAAGAATTCAATATTTAATCAAAAGAGAAACAGATCTGATTATTTTAAAAAAAAATTTGAGAAGTTTTATGAATCTATCAGATTGCTCATAATCATAATTCATACATCAACATCGCTCTGATACCAATTGTTGGAAGTATGAATTAAAATTACAAAAATATATAATTAATCATAATAAAATTATGAGCGTACCTGGAGCATAACTTGATAAGGTCATGATTGATCTGAATGATGATGAGTAGAATTACAACCTACTTGGCCCCTTAGGTTATCAAGATAGAGAGAAAAGGGAGAGAAAAATTTAAAAGAGTGGGAATCCTTATTTTTCTGTGTGTTCAAAATAATAACCCTGATCTCTCTATTTAAGGTCAGACTTGTGATAGGAAACTACTGACCACTAAAGGACTGTAAGTTGGGACCTCTACCCATATGGGCTTATGCATGATCCAACCTATCATGGATCATACACATTAAACTAGGGCCCAATCTGTTCTATGCTTAATGTTAAAACACAAAACTAATTACTTAAATAAATATTCCAATAATTGATTAATGCTAATCCATATAATATTTCTAATAAAATTAATTATTTTATTTTTAAATCCAACAGTGAGAATCTATGGTTTAAGTAACACCAATTTTTTTAAAGCTTAATTCTTTTTACATATTAAATTTTTTATAAATATGGATTTAACGAGTTAGTTAACTATTGTCACTAAACTTAATATATTTTTTATGTGCTTGTCATGCATCCTTCTTTACTCATTTCGATGAAAATTGATGTTCGTTTTCCTTAAATATTTCTAATTCATATAATTTAAAATATAACTTGAGTGCGAAGTAAAATTTTGTTGGGTGTAGCTGCTTTAAGTTTAGGGTATTATGTTGTTGTCAACGGATCTAGAAGTTTTGATTTCTTATATCATTGGTTTTCAAGGTAATGCTACGAAGAGTATGACTAGTAAAAAAGTTATGTATTTTTATCATTGAACTATATTTAATATATTAAATTTTATATTTTTAATATTAGTTCATTTATTTTAAAATTTTAAAAAATAATTTAATGATGAAAATATTCAACCTTTTTAAGAGATCAAGTTCTCCAAAATATTACCCTAATTTTTATTTAATTTTAAAAATATTTTCTTTTATTTTCAAACCTATGTCTTTTATTTGAATCCATCGTTTTAATTAAAAAATAAAAAACATTGTAAAATAATATCATAAATTTTAAAATCTATAGATAAACTTTAAAAAATTTTAAAAATTAAAAACATTAAGATTTAAATTAAAAAAGAAAAAATCACTCGTAATTCTTTTTACTTATTTTTATAATAAATTAAACTCAAAGAAGCAATTAAAAAATAAAAAATTATATACCCTACCTCTTTAAATCTAATTAAGCTAAATTTTTGTAATAATTTATTTTAAATGTAAGTCTTCAATTATACTTTAAATACATTAAAAACTCAACTTAATTGTTAACAATTTATTTTCAAAGAAAATCCATTCATAAATTGATCAAAATCATGTAAAAATAATTAAAAAAAGTCATGATTAGTAGATTATGTGGATATATGGATGAAAAGGGGAATGGAAATTATTTCCTTCTTTTGAAATGGGTGATTAATGATATGGTGTTAAGAGTAGCAATAATTCACTCTTTTATTTTATATCATGGATTTGATTCTTAAAGGTGGAAAGAGTCTAAAAATGGAGAATTTTATGTAAAGCAAGCATACGAGAGGAGAGCCAACCATGCTCTAGTGAGATCTTATCCAATTTGGCATAAAATTTAATCATGGGATAGGCTTAAGAGAATTTATGTCTTCATCTAGAAAACTTATAATAATGATTTTCTCATAAATGTATAACATCATAAGAGAAGAATTAGTTTAAACTCTTATAGTTTTTTCCATAAATGGGCGGATGATATTTTGCATGTTTTAAGGGACTACTGTTTAGCAATCTTAATAGGAATCAACTATTAGAAGGTAAATACAAAGACCTTTTTTTTTCTGCTTTGAAAGGTAGGACTAGTTTAAGGCAAGTTTAGATAAAAATATAGAGATGAATCCAAACTTGCAATGGCCATTAGTTTGGAGTGTTATTGTTTGACATCTTTAGCATTGGCAGAACATGGCATTGTTTAATTCTAACTTTGTAAGGCCATCGAATCTTAAAGCTATGATACTTTAATATACGCAAGACTATCATGCTACAATTTTGTGCAATGATGTAATGAGGCATCCCTTCAACACATAACAACTTCACATTACATAGATGAAATCATCTACTATTTGGATTAAACTTAATATAAATGAAGTGTCTAAGAAGAATCTTGGCTTGGTAAAATGTGAAGAAATTTTTAAAAATGAAAAAGGCCACTAGTTAAGAGGTTTCTTTTATCACATGAGCATCTGCTTTTTAGCTTTTACAAAGCTTGGAGGGTGCCTTACATAGGTAGTGCTTAGCATGGTAAAGAAGATATTGTTAAATAGTTTTGGACTTTAACTCTAAGGTATTGGTTGTCATGTTAGTTAATAAAAATAAAAGGCTTCGTACCTTTGAGGTTTTGAAATTTCAATGGTATAATTATCTCTTGAGGAACTAGTAAATGCTTATTGTCCAAACATATAAGGAAAAGAATAGTTGTGCTGATTAATTAGTTTCCTCTAATTTAAGACATGAATGGAGTTTAAGACTGCTAGATTACCCATCTACAAAATTAAGAATATTGGTTTATGGTGTTATTATTGAAGTTGTTCGCCTATTGATTTACTAAAAGGAAAAAAAGTCATGAGTGGTCCATGGGATTTTTCTTCATATTTTTTAACTAGAATTTCAATAATCTTTCTTCAAAATTCATATTCAAAATTTTCTAAAAAAATTGATGAACATAATATTCATAAAAGATTTTTCAAGAAATTCAATCTTGAACTTGAAAGATAAAATATAATAATTAGTATAATAGAGTTACACTTGACAAAGTTTTAGGTTTCTTAATAATAAAAGAAGCATCTAGTTAAGGTTTATTCCATCCTCCTTTGACTCTTAGTCTTAAGGTTCCACATCTCTGTTAGTCAAGTCTCACTAAATATTCATGGCATTCATTCAATGTCATCGGTATGCTCTATCCTAAAAAATATGGTAAAGAATCAAAGTAGTGCTTTATTTATTGAAGTTATGCTCTTTCACATTTTTAAAATTCATTGTTTTCTCATTATAAAATGTTTAATGGTGCAATAATCTCATGACAATAGTACTTCTCTTTTGGAAGATAAAGATTAAGAATTTGAATTCAGAGTTTGTGGGTGGTTTAGGTTAGTACAAACCATCATTTAATGTCAAAAAAAGAAAATAAAACATGCCCTAAGCTAGGTCTTGATTTTGGGTTACTAGAAATTTATCTAATTTAAAATGATGTTTGTTTACACAATATTATACTTTTACATGGTTTTACAAAGTTACAGGAATGAGCTTTGTACACAAAAACACATTTCAAGAATTCAATAGTTAAAAAAATACATAGTTTAGTCCTAAGCATAGGAAAAATTTAGTTCTATCATAAAAGAGCAATCAATTCACCCTCTAGAAAATAGTTTTAGGGGGCATTTATTCAATTTATGGAAGTAATGAAAAGAAAATTACTACATTTTTCAACTTTTTTATTCAATCAAAAAATGAAATTATCATATTTATGATTCTTTTTCTTATTGATTAGCCCATCAATCAAGAAATGAGATTATATTATTGTTTATGATTCTCTTTTAAGTGGTGGTAATAAGAACAATAGTAGTGCACAGTGATAGCCATGATGGTGCAGTTGGCAATAGTAGTTGCTATAGCAGAGATGATGACAATGATATTGATGGTGATTATAGTGACAGTAATAGTAATGGCAACAATGATAAAGTGATAAAGGAGTGTTTTTTGCAATTTGATACCATAAGGAGAGAAAAAAGATTCAAATTGAGAAAATTTGTTAAATGTAAGTAAAAGTAACAAATTCTATTGCATGTAAACTAAACATTTAAGAAAAGATTTAATTTTCTTATTCTATTTTCAACTTTTTAAAATTTTCTAATCAAATACCACCTTAAAGACACTCATTCTCATAAAAGATAGATCATTGTTGAATTTAACGTAAATTTTAATTATTATCAATTATTGATCACTTCTTATTATGAGTTATTTTTTATTCAAGGTATGTTTTTTTTATTAGAGTAGGATTGAGATTTCTTGTTAAATAAATACTTTTGAATTATGTATATTTGTATTGACCAAAGATTTGAGGTATGAGATAGATGTGATGTGAGTGCCTGTGAATGTTATGTGAAAACCTCTATAAAGATTTCTGAGAGATATGGAAATAGTAACTAAAAAATTATGATATTATAATTGAAAACCTTCATACATATTATCCTATAATATTTTGATGATATAATAGATCTTTTTTCATTAATAATTTTTTCTTGAATTTTGATATTTTTTACATTAAATTATTAGTGTACTTTATTATAATATTCTAATTTATTTAATTGTCTTATGCTTGTATGCTTGAAGAGAAATTTTTTTAAAACAATTAGCATCAAAGTTTGTTTATTCTTATGAAAATAATGATTAGATAAAGTAGGGCTTAGTTAATGTCACATGAAAGACAATGATAAAGTTAATGATAATAAAAATGATTTAATTGTATGCAGTTGATGATAATGATGAAGATGTGAAGAATTTATATCAATTCATGAAAATGTTTGTAAGATTTGGTGTTCTTGCATATGAGAAGGTTGACACTTGATTGAAGAGGAGTTGGTTGATATGATAATGGTTACAACAATTTTTTTTTTAAAAAAAAAGTGACAATGATGGAGAACTTTTGCAATTAACACCTTATAATTGGTCCCTTTTAGCAATAGTTGAAATATGAAGATTGGTAAAGATAATAGAATTTTTGTCAATAAAATTGTTAATTTTAACCCAAATTTTAATCATTATTGATTATTGATTATTTCCTATTATGAGTTATTTTTATATTCATATTATGTTTTTGTGTTAAAGTGAGATTTCTTGTTAAATAAGTCTTTCTTAATTATAAAATTTGTATTGATCAAAGGTTTACGGTATAAGAGAGATGCAATGTAAATGCCTATGAAGGTTAAGTGAGAACCTTTATAGAAATTTATGAAAGATGTAGGGATAATGGATAGTAAGTTATGAGATTATAGTTAAGAATCTTTACATGTATTATTTTGTAATATTTTAATGATATAATGCATCTTTTCTCATAATTTAAAATTTTCAATATTAAATTATTCATATGCCATATGCTTTATTGTGATATTATGATTAATTTAATTGCTTGATGCTAGTTTATTTAGAGAAAAAAATATTTTTCCCAACACTCCTAACAAATGGTAAAACTCATTTCATATAAAAGTGAAAGAAAGTGTTCCTTTTATTATAAAGTGTCTCCATTACTATCCATTTTATATTAAGGAAAATTATACTTTATCCACCTATAATTTCATCTTTTTTCACTTCACCTATTTATGATTTTGAATGTCATAATTTACTCATCTATACTTTTAAATCTTTATCATTGTGCCCACCTAAACTAGTTTTCTTCCAAAACTTAACAAAAATTCACATGCATTGCATATGATTTTTACTTACTTAAATTTAGACTCAATTTAATATTTATTCAAAATCAAATTATCTAAAAAAGTTTTAATTCTATTAAAGATTTATCCTTTACAATTTAATCCATAATTCCTAAATAAAATATGTCAATTCAAATTTTTTTAAGGTAAATTAGTTGTAAATTGACATTAAATTAAGTGAAAATTTGAAAAGATAAATATTAGAAGCAATGCATGTGAGTTTTTTTTTATTAAATTTTAGACAAAAAATAGTTTTATTGGGAAAAATATTAACAATTTAAAAGTACAAGTAGGTGAATAGTAACATTTAAAACTATAGTTGGATTAAGTGAAAAAGAGCAAAATTATAGGTAGGTAAAGTATAATTTTTCCTTTAAATTATGACTAATTTGAATGCTAAGATATGAAAAGTAATTTTTAATTTGTTAAAATTGTAAAATGTGGGACCTCCAAATATTTTCTTAAATACTAATTTAATTTAGTTTTGATGATAATGATATTGATTGATATTTTAAATATATATATGTTAAAAGAGCTTAAAAGGATGTACTTTCTATATTATGTTTTAAACTTTGCCTAGTTGGTCTTTTGCTTTCTAATACATAATAATTTAAATAATTTAAATTATTTTTTATTGTGAAAATCTTTGTTTGGGATGAATATAATATTTTTATGCAATTACTTTCCATATGTGTAAAAATGTCAAGTTATATGTCACAACCTGCCTAATTATGACCAACGTAGAATCCATGCCTCGGTTTCTACAAGCCTATCTTAGCTTAACTTTGATATCATAACATAGCTTCTTAATAGTTTCATAATTTATCAACATTTTAAAATATTTTCAAAATTAAAACTATATTATAACTTAATTGATTTATTTACAAGCCCAAAATATTTCTAACTATAATTTATCACTAACTATTGTTGCATATATCAAGATTTTGAGAAGATCTTTACTCCTAAGTCATTCGCAATGACTAGAGAGTTTCAACAAGCAGATTTGAAAAATATTTAAAAAAACTAAAATAGTAAAACATTGTCTTAATAAGTAAATAATCTATTTAATTAACAAATAATCAACCATGCTAATTCCAATCCAATATTTCTACATTTAATAAAATTCATGTTCATAACAAACAATAAGAATTCCATATAACATCATAGATAATTAAAATAAAGTAATTAAACCACTTTGTGCCTTTAGGTTCAACATTATCCCTTCATAAACTCATTTTTATTCCTTCAAGGCCAACTTTATCCTTTTACAAATGTTTTATTGGATCCCAATCAATTTCATATTATCATTAACTTAACTCCTTTAATATCATATTATATCTCATCATCATATCCCTAAATTTAGGATTTTTATGTCAATAATATCTTACATATATTCACATAATATCACATTCTCAACTTTAAATTTTAGTATTTTAATCATAAATAAGTTAAATCACAATTAAAAATGCCCACACAATCTTATTCATAGCATAAAAGTTTACTTCAACATAAAATAAGGGCTAAGTGAAGGTATTCGATTATAATAATTGAATATATGGCTCCAAGGAATCCATATTCAACTATCGTAGTCAAATGTTTTGATATAGAAAGTAGAAAGTATGATTTTAGTAATATTTGAATATAGTATCCAAGTATGACCCTTAATTAAGGCTATATTTGAATACTATATTCAAATATTTGCATTTAGAGACTAATCTTTAATGTGTTATTCAAATATAATTCTCAAATATGACCATCCAAATGTAAACTTTGGGCTTATATTTAAATAATATATTCAAAAATAGTTTTGGAATTTTAAAATTTTCTTGCAATTTTATTGAACTATTTGCAAACCTAACTTAATGACTTTATGCATAATTCTCAATTTAACAAACTTTATACATTTAGCACTTGTCATCATATCCAAATTTAGAATAGCAACTAATTCACATTAACAACATCTTATAGCCTTAAATCATCAATTTTTCTTATCAAACAACATATAAGCTTAATAATAAAATAAATGCTATAAATTATCACACTTAAAAAGATAATCTACTTACCTATAATGTGTGGAGGAGATTGAAAAGCAACTAGAAAAGTGGCTAACCTATCTTATCATCATTAAAATCAAAATAATGGCTTAAAACCTCAATTCTTCCTTTCAAAAACTAAACTAATAAAATTAACAATATCAAGTTTAGGAATAAGAGGGATTACCTTGAATTAGTTAAAACTTGTGGTTGATTTCTTAAGCAATTGATGTTAGAATTTGGTGAAATAAAAATTGAGAAGTTAAAAAGAGGAAAAAGTCAGGTTTAGTGGCAAAAATGGAAAAAGAAAAGGAATTTAGGATTTTTATGTCACTAAAAGCATTTTGATCATTGTAAAGGACTCTAGAGGCAAAACGAGGAAATTTTTTTTTAAAATCTCCTCCATACACCCTTAATCAATTTTAATACTATTAACTTAATTTTACCTATTTTCATCATAAAAACATATTTTTATTAATCCAAATATTATCCTAAACTTATCTATAACAATTCTAATTATTGATACATATATATAATTATTAATAAAATAATTAAAGTAAAATTTTAAATTACTAGAGTTATAATCAGATAACTTGTTGAAAATTAGATTTAAACAACTTCAATTAGATTGTTCTTTCATTATGTCATAATTGTACTATTCTGTGGAATTTTTTAAAATTATATAGGTTGCTCTATGGTTAAGTGCCAAGTAATGCGGACTCAGATTCAAAATATTATAATGAAATACATAACAAAGGAGCAAACATAGTATAAGACAAGAAAAGTACTTGATAGCATCAGATTCAAATATATGTTGATAGGGCGAGCATATTCTACATCATGAAAAACACTTGTCCAATCATTTACTAAAAGAGCAAGTATCTTCAACCAATGGTTACTGACCTTTCATCTGGTTATAGTTTAAAATTCTGGAAAGGGCAAACTACCTTAAAGACTTGGAGAAAGAGAAAAAAGCCTTTTAGATTGACATTGCTTGTTAGAATTTAAAATTTTTAACAATTAGTGTCATCTTTTGACCATAAATAGAGAGACTTATTCCTTAGTAATGCACTCAACTCAATCCAATATAAGCACCTCTCTTCTTTTTAGAAAACTCACATTCAAAATTCTCTCTAAATCTTAATCTTTTTTCTTTGTGCTTAAACTTACAAATTTTACACTATTAGAATGTATAAATCTTGTAGTTTCTTCAAGAGACAAACAACACCCATTTAAAAGTTTGCTAGCTAGGATGAAGAGTGAGAGAAACTCTTGTATATGCCTTGTAACTAAGTTGATGAAATAAAAATCTTCAAATGTTGATATGAGATTACTTAAATACTTAAAAAATAAAGTGAAAAAGTGTACTTTAACTTTTAAAAAGAAAACGTGCTAATGGATGATCACTTAAATTGCATTTAATCTTTAAAGAATGAAGTAGACCTAAAAAAAAATAGTTATTCCTTTGAACAATCAACAATTATAATATCAATGTTATTTTCTCTTTTCTTTATTCTTTTCTCTATGTACTTTATTACTTATTTTTACATATTATTTACTTGATCTTTTAATTTATATTTAGTTGCTCTTTGTGAGATTTTTTCACAAAAAAAGCAAGTTGCCTTAAAAGTTCAAATTTACTTATAAGTTTTTTAATTAAACAACAATTATAAATTTATTAAATACCAATTCACTCCTCTTTTGATGTATTATTGTCCTATCAAAAATAAAAAAAAAAGTAATGTCACTTGTATTCTCCAATAATCACTCCTCCTTCATTTTTTTTTATATTAGAAAAAGAAGACTTTTTGAATTTAAAAAAAAAAATTAAATCAGCGCATCTTTCTTAATACAGAAGAAAAAATGAGAGGGGTGAATGTTAGGTAATACAAATATTATTAAGCAAATAAGAAAACAACACTAATAACACAATAGAACAGAACTTTTTCGAAATACAAAAACAAGTTGGAGCAAAATCTGTGTGCGAGTGTACGAAGGGCAGAACGGAAACTAAAATTGTTTGACTCTTTCTATGTCCCGATTGCTACGTAAACAACAGCGTGTTTCCTGATCTTGCACCAAGCCCTCGACCATTAGTGCCTTAAATTAAATAAACACTGCTTATCCTTTCAGGCCCTTTCGTTATATACAAGCCCCCCTTTTTTCCGTACGCCGACTGCCTTTGGCCCTCACAGCCTCGCACTTGGTGCTCAATATTATATTTTAAATCCTTTATGTGCACCTCACACCACCATGGTGATACCGCAATTTCCGAAGCATTTAATTTTCTTTCTAGAAAGACCATTGAAAATGTCGTAGTGTCTTGATGAAAGGAGTCGGGTTCATGAACGGGAGTTTCCTTGATAATGGATTACTTATATTAGCAAATAATTAATAATTTATTATATTAATTAATTAATACCATTAAGTGATTAAAAAAATATTTAATAAAATTAACTGTTTATGCATAAAATAACATATAAAAATGTAAATATGTTTTATAATTTATTTAAATATATTTTTACTTTAATTATATTTTAAATTTTATATATTATTTGTTAAATTATTCTTCAAAAAATAAATTACCACAACTTATTATATTTGTTAAATTTTTTTAAGAAATAAATATATTTGAATTTTTGTATATTATTTTATATCAAGTTTTTAATATGCTATTCATATATATATATATATATATATATATATATATATATATATATATATATATATATATCAAATAATAATACTATTTTCATATTATATATGACTTCTTTGTCATTTTTTTTATAAAAAAGTAATTTGAGTAAAAATAGTTATACTATTTATAATGTTTTGTTTATTAAAAGATTCTTTATTATTTAAGTGATATTTTAAAAATTGAACCAAATGATAAATTGAAAAAATGGTTTTTTATATGTGTACTATATACATGTATACATTAATTTTATTAATTTTTACTTTAATATGAAAGTAATTTAAATTTATTAATAATTATATAACATGTTAATATTTATTTTATTGATATATATTAATTTTATTATATAAATTTAATTAATAAAATATTAAATAATTATTTACTTTCAAAAAACTGTTATATTTTAATATACACTAAATACGATAGTGTGTTTATTTTCTTTAAATGAAAATTTAAATGTTTCTCATAAGGGCTTAATTGTAAGTCATGAGTCATGGTGTATGTGTGTGAGTGTGTATATTTTTATTTGGTTATTCTTATTTTCCAATTATTGAATTTTAAAGAAAATTATTATTTTCACTTTTTCCATTTTTTTTTTAATCTTTTCTTCTTAGGTATTTAGTTCCTATCAAGTGAATCGTAAATCGATACACTTGAAAATTTTGACATTCAAGTAAGTTTTTGAGTAGTTAGTTTAGATAATCATGAGTAGAGTACTAGTCATTATATTTATATTTAAACATAATTTTTCTTGCATTTGAGCACAATCATGATATTCTAAAGAATATGCATTATCAGACATTTTGTATTGCATTGATACATATATATAGGTAAGGTTGCATTATTATACATCTTAAATTGCTTTAATACATATATATGTAAGGCCAGTAAGCAGTTACCTCTACCAACTTTCTATGTTAGTCACATATTCTGGGATGTATTGTGACATATTCACAAGAAGTTAAACTTTTTGAAAAATAATTTTTTTATAAATTTCTTAAAAAATACTTTCAAAGTTGTTTATTTGATATTAAGAAATTGAAAATTTTCATAAATTAAGCTCTTATATTTTATTTAGTTTAACTCTAAACATCCTAAGAAATATTATCAAAATAATTAATATACTTTTTAAAATTATAATATAAAAATTATCGATAAATTTTAATTGCACTTAATTATCTTTTATTTTAAATTACAATGTCTTATATATATACATCTTAAATCATCTTAATATAATTAAAATGAAATATAATTTGAATGGATAAAAATATTAGTTAAATAATTAATATAATAAATAAATAATTCTATCAAATTTATATAAAAGTGATAAGAAATACTCAATTTTTTATTTTTATAATTGAATATTAAAATAATAAATATAATAGATATAAAATAATATTATAATATAGTATTAATGATTATATGTATAATATAATATTTAATATTTATTTTATGTAATGCTCATTCTATTTATTATTTAATTAATAAAATAGTTATATTTTATAGAATTAATAATTATATTTAAATAAATATATTTATATTTTTATAATTAATAGATCACTTTTATAATTAATAAATTATATTTATTATAATTTTCAAATAGTAAGAATAACAATGATTATTAATTAAATTAAGTATGAATAATTTTATATTTCTATTTATAAAAGGTATAAAAGAATATTTTTTATTAACAAAATATGGATAAACAACATTCTGTAGTTTGTGGTAAGTTTCACTTTCTTCATTTTTAACATTTAATGATTAATTAAACGACTTAAAAATTTTCTATTTATTAGGAAATTATACCTTTTATATTACTTTTTTGTGAATCAAACCAACTTTATATCTTTACTCACAGTAATAGATATTATGCAAACTAATACATTAGGGTTGCGAAAATTTTTACATAACTTATGAGATTATGATGCTGAAAAGAGTTTTTGTGAAGGAAGACGAAAGAGTGAAACAAAAAATAAACTATGTTTCACATTATTGAATAAAACTAAAAATAAAAATTAAGAATATTGTGCTTAAAACGTATTTTTGAGAGCACTGTCTTTTTTGGTCTCAGCTGCTTACGCTACGATTGATGACAAATCACCCGGAACTTCTACATTAACATTATAGAAATTCAACAACTAACAATCCAATAATATTTCATTCAAGAATTTATTTTAATAGTTCAAATAAGAAAGAGATTAGCAAAAATGATGGAATATAGATTTCTCTATCTCTTTTTGTAATCACTCGCAATTATTCGTTTGTTGATCATTAATTTTTTTGTTTAACTGTTTCAGTTTTAATTATAAATACATTTGAACTAACATATCTTTTTAATTATGTATCAATTATCCCTTAACCATAAATTAATATATTTCTTAATTATGAACTGACACATCACTTGTTAACTATTAAAGTAGTTGATCCAATAGTACTGGATCATTATTTCATCTAACCCTAAGATAATGGATAAGATACATTAATTATATTATAATTATCATTATTTGGATATGAATTATCTTAGAATTCATTAATGGAATCTCAAATTAAGAGAGAGAGAGAGAGAGAGAGAGATAAGAAATATTGATAATTAAGAGAGAGATAGAAAGGTTAATATAATTAAATTATATTTAGATTTAGTACATCGTGTGCAATTGTAATTATTACGTCTAGTCATTAATTAGCTAAACCCTATGAAAATGTAAGGAGTCCTATACATTTAAACAGGTAAATCTAACATTTAATAATTAATTAACATAGACTCTATGCAAATGAAAAGAGTCCCACACACCATTGAAAGGCACTCTGATGGTAACATTTAGAGAAGACAATCAATATTGATTGTCCTACTCTCTCTTTTTTTTTAAGGGAAAAACAGGGCACCTATTAAATCAATAAAATTAAGTATTTTTTTTAAATTTTTTTATATTTAATATTAAATCAATAGCTTTGGAACAATAGATAAGACACATTAATTAAATTATAATTAACATTATTTGGATTATCTTAAAATTTATTAACATAATCTTAAATTAATACGCTCTTTTGTTTTAATATAATATCAAATAAAGAAAAAGGAAAATAAAAGAAATGTTAGCAATTAAGAGAGAGATAAAAAGATATCAATATAATTAAAGTGGATTCAAATTTAGTGTAATATATCCAATTGTAATTGCTATATTTAGTCATTAATTAACTGGAACTTTTGAAAATATTGGGGGACCTATACATTTGGACAAGCAAATCCAACATTTAACTATTAATTAGTATAAATCCTATGAAAATGAAGGCGATTCCATGCATTTGGATAGGGATCACAAAAGGTCAAGTTTGCGTAGACTCGATTCAAATTCGACATAAATTGAACCAGCCAAATCTAAAATATTATATCTATTTTAAACCCAATACTTGAAAAGATTCAATAGGATTCAAACGGGTAAAACTTGATAAGATTTGCTTTGATTTGAAGAAATTACTATTATATTTTTAAATTAATTTTAAAATATGTAAGTTTAACAAAATTGAGCATCAGGTCTTTCAAATTTTAATTTTTTTATTTGATTACTAATTTTAATATCTTACATTAAATTTCTTATAAAATATAAAATTTTTATAGAAAATTTAAAAGAAAGTAATATGTATATCTACATATGTGTATATCCTTATATTTCTCATTGTAATTTTTTCACTGTATAAATTATAATAATTATAATATGTGATAATTATACAAATTAATAAAAATTTATTTTTTCTTATTGATAATAATTATACTTGATAATTATGAATGATCATGTTCATTTTTCATCTACATTTATTTTTATTTTAATTCATTTATACTATCTATATTAGTTGTAAGATAAATATGGATTGTATTATTATTGACTTTACCAAATAAAGATCATATTGAACTAACTTATAGATAATTATTTATTAATTTATATTTTTATGATATGCTTTTATATTATATAATTTAATATTATAAAATAATAAATATTATTTTGAAATATCTTTATAATTTAATACAAATTCAAGTATTTTAATATTATTTTATGATAAATAAAATATTTTAATATTATTTATCTTAAATAAACTATCACAATATTCTTATAAATATGAGATAATATTGATTTTCATATAATAATAAGTTAATTATAAAATATATTATTTAAATAGATTTAATGTGATACCTTATAAAGATATAAAACTCATTAAATATTTACAAAGATAAATTTATGTGTTATATAAATTAATATTATAATAGATCCAATATGATATCCAAAAATGA
Source organism: Sindora glabra (assembly GCA_020226215.1). Taxonomy (NCBI): domain Eukaryota; kingdom Viridiplantae; phylum Streptophyta; class Magnoliopsida; order Fabales; family Fabaceae; genus Sindora; species Sindora glabra. Next base: position 7,405,766 of record CM035236.1, read on the forward strand.
CTTAGGACCTAAGACTCATTAAATATTTAATAAATAGACCCAACTCCAAACCATTAAAAAGTGAGTTTAATTTAGGCAAAACCTATTGAGTAAATATCCATTTGCTTGAATAAGATTTATTGGATATGGATAGTCAAATACTATAATTGATTGTTGATTAGTGTGAACTTTATAAAAATGCAAGAGATTTCAAACATTTAAACAGTTAGATACAATAATTGTTATAATAGTTATTACACTAGATCAAAATATAATGTTGTTAAAAATAGAAAAAAATTATTAAATGAGACCTTATTATTATTTCTACCTAAGAAAAAAATTAAATAAAATTTTACTACTAATATTAAATGTAAGTAGTTAAAAATTATTAATTATATCTTATCCATAATTGTATCTTTCTATTTTCACGATTGGGAGTGAATGTTCATACAAAATAATTTTCTTCAAAAACATATTTTTGACATTAGCTAAATGGGTTTTCTTGGTCAAGATAAGGTGACATTTTGGTTTTTGGACTCTTCCTTATACTGTCGAGCATATTTTAAGGAAATGTATAATTTTTATATTTACTTTAAATTTTAAAAACATAATATTTTCAAAAATATTTTTATTCTAATATTCTTCAAAATATTTTTATGAAGAGATAAGTATCTTATATTCTATGATATAAGAATATTTTAATAATATAAAAAAATTATTTTACTTACTCTTCCATTAAAAGTTTATTATTACTAATATTTTATTTCACTATCACTTATTGTGATTGATTACCACCCTCCGTTACTAGTCATTACTCATATCTAGTGACTTTTATTATTATACTTATCATTAGTAACTATTATTAGCGACTATTTTATTATGATCTCTATTAGCCATCTCATTATTAATAATTGTTATTGTCATCATTCATTATTTATGATCTTCATTGGCTGTCGTCCATTGTCTATCGTCAATGATTGCTATCACCATTAATTGTCATATCTACCATTTATTATTATTAACTTTCATCAATCACTAATGATCATTACTCTTTGTTATTGATAATTCAATTTTTAACAAAAATATTTTTATAATAATATTATTAAAATATTTTTAATTAAATTTAATATGATAATACCATATTAAAAAATAAATTTTTAAGAATTAAGTTCTTAAAAATATTAGAATTTTTAAAAAAGTGTGATTTCCCGACCAAACAAACCAAACGTGAAAGAGAGAAGCATCAATCAAATAGATAAAAGCATCCAACGGTTGAGGAACATCCTTCCGCGGAAACACGGAGCCGCTCGGACCCAACACCTTGGAATCTCACTCTTCCACACGATCAGAATGCTCACTGCTTCAGACGCACATCCAGTATCAAACTCACCTAACCCTAGTTAATTCTGAACCTTACCTCACCCTACCCTGTTCATGCTCTCGCTGTTTATATATTCCCAACGGTACCCCAGTTATCATTCTCTCTCTCTGCTTGCTAAGTTTCCATTTCTCTCTTGGTAAAGACAAAGGTTAGGGGTGTTCGGCTTCTCCTTCTTCGTCGTGTCCTAGAGTTCATGCGGGAGCAATTTATCAAAACACCATCGCTCTGTTTGTGGGTTTTTTTTCTCTCTCTCTCCTGAAGTTAGCTTCTGGAAAGTGTATTCCTGAAAAGGCATGAGTTGCAACGGTTGCCGAGTTCTCCGAAAGGGTTGCAGCGAGTCCTGTATTTTACGACCTTGCTTGCAGTGGATCGAAACCGCCGAAGCTCAAGGGCATGCAACTGTCTTCGTAGCCAAGTTCTTTGGCCGTGCTGGCCTCATATCTTTCATTTCCAACGTCCCGGAAAACCAAAGACCTGGTAATTTATCTTCAGTTTCACTGCCTTCAATGGTGGAATAATAATTCTTCTTAAGGATATGTCTTCTTAATTCCTTTTTGTGTGCTCTATGCAGCTCTGTTTCAGTCTCTCTTGTTTGAAGCATGCGGGCGAACTGTGAACCCGGTGAACGGCGCGGTAGGGCTTTTATGGACTGGAAACTGGCACGTGTGCCAGGCGGCGGTGGAGACGGTGCTCCAAGGTGGCACGTTGAGACCCATGCCGGAGCTTCTCCGCCTGGATGCTCCAACTCTGGCCACTGACGAAGCATCTGAGGCGGAGGTTACCTGCACGGGCACGGGGGCAGTCCGAGATCCGAACCTGAATTTCCGGTTCGCAAATTCGCGATCTAACAAGTTGTCTTCCGACAAACGCAAGCGATCAGATGATTTTCCCACGGTCCAAATGACCGATCTCGATCTCCGGTTGACGCCAAGTTTCACGCAGAAAGTATCCGGCTACATTTGCAGGCCCGAAATCCGAAGACCCGGTTCACCGTCGATGAACTCGGAGGAGTCCATCACGACGACGGCGTGTTTGGAAAGCGCAATGGGAGGTCAGCACGCGACCGGCGGAAGCCTGAAACTTCTCAACCTTCTCATTTGAGAGTTCCCTCTATGGCTTAGATTCATGTTTTTCGTGAATCAAATTGTCATACGCGTCCCGCAATCGTAGTCCTTTTTTTCCGGGAAGAGTTTCGCTGGAATTAGAATCCGGCTAGTTTTGTGAGACATCGACACAGGATTTCTCTGTCTGAGTGTTTATAAACATATGAGAGAGAAAGATGAGGGTTCGTCTGTGATCATTTCTAGTGCTTTTGATTTTCCTTTTTGCCTACCAAAGATGTTAAGAGACTTGTACCGTGTGACATTAATAAAATAATAAACCCTCATATCTTTTATTTTTTCGCATTAGTTTTTGATCTTGACTGAATATTTGGGAAAGAAAGTGGATAAATTTTGGACTTTGGTCGTGTCGACTGGAAATATTTTCCAGAACCAAAATGGCATCCAGGTTTTCGGCTACTCCGATAATATTAAAAATTGGGAGGAATTTGTTTTGCAATTTGACTTCTTAAACCTTGTCTTTCTGCAGTAATGATTCAGCAGCTAGTTAGTAACAATGTTATGGTTGTTGCGATAATATGAATTTCTTACCAAGAAGGTGTTGTCTTGGTTTAAAAATATATCGGTTCAAAGTAGATTTTACCCGATAAATTTGAATTTTGAAAATAATATTTGTTAAAAAAAATTTATTAATTTTTTTTAATAAATAGATGGGGCCTAAGCCCAAAAAAAACAAATAAAACTTACAAAGAAATCATATGTGGGGTAGAGACCCCTAAAATATCATTTAAAAAGAAATTATTAAAATCCACAGGGAAGTGTTCATCCGTTGCAAATCTTAATCCTTAGTTAAGTTATAATTAGCTAACCAATCTGTATATTTGTTCCTTTCCCTGAATGTGTGTTAAATAGAAGTCTTCTAATTTTCTTCGGAGCAAAGAATGGCATCGTAATAGGAGAGCACCATTTTTGGACTTGTCCTTCGTTTTTTGCACCAGCATATCCACCAATAGCTTAGAATTAGATTCTAGTAGTTGTTTAAAACCCAACTCCCATGCTATGATTAGGCCTTGATATGCTTCCTATAATTTAGTTGTAAAAGCCGAGCATGTTCCTAATTTCCTTGTAAGGCCATAAAGCCATCTTCCTTCTGAGTTCCTAAAGATCTCCTCACATCCAGCCTCTCCTGGATTATTTTTAAATGCTCTATCAATATTTAATATTTTAATTATTGAAGTAGATTTTTTCAACTTAAGGAATCATTTAATTTATACTAAAAGTAAAATTTTGTGAGAAGTTAAATTTTTATATAAATTTTTTAAAAAATATTTAAAATTATTTAATTGATACTAAAAATTGATACTTCTTAAAAGATAATTTTTTATACTTATCTGGTTTAATTTAAATTTTCTAAAAATTATTAATGAAATAATTATTATATCTTTAATATTATTTTAATATATATTAATAGATTTTAATTGTCTTTAGTTAATTTTTTTTACATATTATATTTCTAATCTTCCTTTGTATCATAATTTCTTTAAATAAATAGTTTATTATTTTTTAATTTATTATAAAAAGTAAAATAATTTAATCTAAAATTTTAAGATTTATTTATATATATCTTAAATTATTTTAATATCATTAAAATAAAATATAATTTAAATGAAGAAAAATACTAATTAAATAATTGATTTTATGAAATTTATATAAAATAGGTAAAAATGTATAATTTTCTACTTTTATGATTAAATATTAAAATAATAAATATAAAATAATATACTATATATATAATAAATACAATTATATTTAGAATTAATTTTTAATAATAATATTTATGATTATATTTATAATTTATATTTCTAATATAACTTTTAATATATATTTTATATGATACTCATTCTATTTATTATATAATTAATAAAATAATTTTATTTCATATAATTAATAATTATATTTAAATAGATATATTTATATTTTATCATTAATAAATTATATTTATCATCAATAAAATATATTTATTATATTTTTTAAATAATAAAAATAAAAAAATTATCGAAAAGATGTTAGTAAATAACTTTTAACAATTTATGAAAAGTAAAATTTTTAATTTTTAATTTCTCCACTTATTATTTTTTAAATAAAAAAATAAAAAAAATTACTTTCTCCACTTTGAAATACAAGAACTAATCAAACAACTCAAGTATTTCTTAATTTTTATGAAATTCTATTTCTTATACTATTTTTGCGAACTAAAACACCTTTAATTAAATCTTGCAAAAAAAATCTAGAATTTCTTATTTCTTTTCTTTTTCTTCCGAAATGAACCGTAAACTAAAGTAACATATCACGAATTTAAAACCATTCACTAAAAATTACCTAGTTTAATCATTGATGTTATATTAGAAATTTGAGTGTCTATTCTTGAAATTTCAATCACTAGTCACCAAATGAGCCATAGCTTGGGCTTATAGCTGGAAGTCATGTTTAAGGTACTCCAGAATAGAGAACAACATTGCTGGGAGGAGTCCTAGCTTAATTAATCAAGAACTGAAGTTGGGTCTCGAAAAGATAATTATTTAGTCGTTTGCATGCATTAGTGATGCGGTCATCCCACTATACGGTCAATATTGGTGCGATCGGAGACAGCATGGATTAGAAAGCCAAGCAAGAAGTTAAAGCTACAAATGAATTAAAAGTATTAAAATTGTGAACTACTATTTTTATTTTTTTACAAATCAAACATTTTGATAATATAATAAAATGAACATTAAAATTAAAAATGTTAATTTTTATTTATTACAAATAGTAAATAATATTATTAAAATTTTTAATATATTATAATCAAATTAAAATTAAAATATATTTTTGAGAAATGACTTTTGAAGTTGGCCAAGAGGCGGCGTACAGAGAGGACAGAGGAGGTAGAATGGAGGGGTCAAATATTTGCAACGCATTTAACAGAAGGGGCCTACCACTTGCCATGGCTCATAAATCTGCTTCTGAGTTTGGCTGGGCCTTGCAGCAGCATCCGAAAGCCAAAAACGTACGGCTTTATGCCGCTCTGTGTCGCCGTGCGGCCGTGGAGATTTGGCTGTCTTCTCTTGCACCGGTTGTGTTGTCCATTTCTTGCCAGTTATCCACCAACGCTAATGCCAAGGCCATCCATTTGTTTGGTGAGCTGCTCCGTGCATGCATCGTGTTTTGTTTACCCGTTATTTGATATATTTAAAAATAAAATTTTACTTCATTTTTAAATGATTTTGTAATTAATATTTAGTTTTAAATAAAAATTATTTTATTTATAATTTTTATTTTAATTATATTCATATCATTACTAAATTTATTAAATTTAATAAAAATTTTATTAAAATTTATTATTGATATAGAATACATATTATATTAAAGAATTTATCATCCTTCTAATATTACATTAACTATGATATCATTAAAATGCATTTTTAACTAAATCTTATAAATTTCTGAATACATTTCAAATAAATGAATTTATTTGTAAATAAATTGAAATTATTACTTTTTATAAAATTTTTAAATAATAAAATTTATTTATGAATAAATTAAAATTATTTTTATTAAAATAAAATGAATTGTAAAAAATATTGATGCCATTCTTGATATATAAAATCTAATAATTTACATTAATTTTTATATTTTCTATAGATAGCTCACAATCCATCCATGAAATTAATTTATATATACGACAGATTTTGCTCGTTCATGTTAGAATACTCGTTTCTTTTTGTTCATTTCTCCTACATTCCGGTAGGGTTAATAGTTCGCATCATTCAGCTCATTTTATTTATTAAATATGTTAAATGAATTAATTTATTTATTAATCTTAATTAATAAAATGTATATTATAAAATAATTTAATAAATATAATTAGTTATTATTTTTATAAAATTTTAATTACTAATAGAATATTATTTGAATTTTTTATTATTATCTTATTAAAATAAAAAAATTTATATTTTTTATATATAATTATCTATAATTTAATTATTAATTATTTTTAAATAATATTTTAAAATTTAATATAAATTTTTAAATAAATTTACATATCCATCCAAATTCATTTAAGTGCATCGAGCATCGTACACTATTTCCGAATACATCCTTCCCACTACTATTCTGAGTACAGCGCAGATTCTTTTGCTGACTTCTTGACAATTTTCTCCCGCACCTGTAGATGTAGTCTGAGGCTGTATATTGTTTCCCACTTTCAACCACGCTGCGTGATTATCTTGCTCTGCTCAAGTTGGTTTGATTTGCCTTGAAGCTTTTAACTGCAGTCTCTTCTAATTTTGTAAAGCAACCATCAAACTTATTTGTAATATCTTTAAAAATTAAACTGAACAACAAATTGAAACGTCATTGAATAATAGTCTAATTAATTTAAACAATTAAATTAATAATCGGATTGTATAATGTCATTAATAAAAATTAAATAATAAATAATTTATAGTATAAAAATGAACTCATAATTTGTAAATAAAATAAAAGGTAAAATAAATAAAGTAAGTTAGTGATATTTATTTAGTTGAGTAGTAATTGTTTCAATAAATTTTTCTGACATATAAGTTTATTAAGCAAACTCAATAAAAACAAACATAAAAATAAGAACTCCATTTACCAAAAAAGAAACTAAAAATAAGAAATAAAATAAAATTGATTTCCCCAATTATTTTTAAAAAATAAAATTTTCGCTTTTGACAATTTGAATTGGTTCGATCCAGTTTCCCCTGTTAAAACAATTTTTTGGATTGAGTTGGGTGAATTAGGATAGCGGTTAGAGATCAAATCATCTGATATAACTGATTTTTCAGAACACAACATTAAAATTATGATCACAGAAAAATATTTGACTTCCAAAGTTTAATAAAATTATACACACCTTTCCCCTAATTCTTAAATTTAATCAGATTTTCCATAAAATATAAGAAAAATTTTACACATAAACTTAGATTTTAATTTGAATTTTATATCAATAAAATGATTAGAAAAATTACTTTTAAATTCAAATCAAGCAATATAATACATTTCAAATATTTTGTGACAAAGATATATATATATATATATATATATATATATATATATATATATATATATATATATATATATATATATATATATATGCTTTTATTAAATTCAAATAGTTAAAAAAAATATGTATTTACATTAAAATTTAAAATCAATACACATATTTGATCACCAAATATTTAAAATATTCCATAGATTTGAATTGTATAATTATTTTTCTCACTATTTCCTTATGAAAAATTTGAATTTAAGCATAATATATTTTTATATTTCAATAAAATGTTGAGTAATTTTTAAAACTAAAAAAGAAGTCCTCTTAATTTCAATGAAACTCAGGAAGAGTGAAATTATTATTATTTTTTTCCTTATGATTACATTTGCAAACATAAGTTAAGTTACAAATAGTATGCATTACGTTTAAACTTTTAAAATATTATTTGTGTATATAAGTAAACTCAATTAATCTTAGCTATCCGCAATTCATTAATTATATTATTTTATACTTTTTGTAATTATAATAATTGTAACATAAATGCAATCACATTTTAAAAACATGATGGTGATAAAAAATAGGGAAATGAGTGGGAGCCACCTCATTAGTCATATGCGGAGGCAGAAAGCATCGTTACAATATGGGGAATCCATTTGGGAGGTGCATAATTATAATCTAATGGAAAGGAGTTCCAAATTAAAGAAAGCAAAATCTTGAATGAACCATTTGGAGGTGCAATGCGTGTGGTGGGCTTTTCTCCCGTTGTTTTGTTTCGCTTACATGCTGCGTGCGTCCCGCCGCATTCGGGACATTCGTCCGTATACGGTGAGATTCCCATAATACACCTCAGCTTCCCACCGCTTTGATTCTTTTTTGATCTTTTCATTGTCTCTCTCTCTCTCTCTCTCCTCCCGGAAATTATGAGACTTTCTTTGTACAGAATTGGAATTAAAAACAAATGGATGAGCGCAGAGCGGAATGTGTGACGAGGACGCCACCAATATTAGCTCTCGTCCGTTGAAGTTAAATCTTGTTGGCGCTCGTGCTCACCCGATAATCCAAAAAAAAAAGAGTTTCAGATAAAAACAAAATTTTTTTTTTTAAATCATGGTTCTTAATAACAATAAATTTTAAAATAAAAATTATATCATTATATATTTAGAAATGATAAAAGAAAAATGAACAGTAATTATTAAATTAATATATTTAACATTTAATTTTGAATATTATTTTCAATACATATAATATTATTAATAAGAATTTAATTGATTAGCTTAAGTTATTATATGAATAGTAAAATTTGTCTGAAAATAAAAAAATAGATAATTATTTAATTAGGGCTACTTGACAAAATGGAATGCAAAACTTTTTGCAAATCTTATTTTTTACAAAATATAAAAAATTATTTATTTAATCTTCTTTCGTAAGTTACACTTTCTATTTCTTTTAATGGATAGAAATATAAAATCATAAAAATATGAAATTTCTTATACTAAATTTAACTAATAACAATATCGTTTTCTCTAGAATACTATATGTATTTTAAATGGATTTTAAAATTAATTTCTGAATTTTTTTATATTCATTGAATTGAATTTTATATATTTACTTTATCATTCTATGTTAATGAGAACCTTTGATTCTTGTTTGAAATCCAATTTTGGTACATATAACGTTACTCTTTTTTTATTTTTCATCTACTTATCATAAAATAATGAACTTAATATCAACTATCGGCAATAACTTAAACAATTTTTTATTAAGGATAATTTCAATTTTATGTCAAATTGAAAATAAAAAATTATAATATATATATATATAATAGTTTAACCACTCTTATAATTAAAAAATAAAAAATTATATTTTTTAAAATTACAAACATTTATGTAATAACCAAGAATTTCAAAAGAAATACACAATAAATGTGTCATTCTAATTTTATAAACATAATTTATTAATTTAATTTAAATTTTTATGATACATTTAAAATAAAAATTATAATTTTTATAATTATATATATATATATATATATATATTACGTAATCATTATATTTGAAAACATATTATATACAAGTTATTTAAAATTTTTATGTACAATTTATTAAGTTAGTTTAAATTTTTATGATAAATAAAAAATAAATAAAAAATTAAAAAATTATAATATAAAAGAAACTAGAGACATAATTTAAAAAATAAAATTTATTAATATTTTTTATTCTTATATTAAAATTTTAAAAAATATAGTAACCATTTAAATAATATTTATTTTAAAAAATAAACTAAATAAAACATAAAAAACAGTATTAATTTTTTGTTATCAATTAAATAATTTTAAATATTTTTTTTAAAAAATTAACTCTTTCAAAAACAATGTAACTTCTCACGTAAAATTATTTTGCATGCGAATCTTATCCATAACTGTAGTGTCAATATAAAGGCTCAACATTTATGCCATACGATGACTGAAAAATAATACCTAACTTATTTATTCATAATTTTGAAATTACGAATACAAATATTATTATAAAATTGTAAATAGACATCAATCAAAACTAATAACAAGGTTTATTTTAATGTTACGATAATTTTGAAATCATTTCAAAAACTTAAAACAATAAATCATAAATATAATTGATATTAATTTAAATATAATGATATTTTTAAAATTTTTAAGAAACTTGCAATATTAATTTTGTATTTAATCAACAGGTAAATCTACAACTTTTAAAAGGTTGTTCATCAGTCTTATATATAACTGACGTACGAAGATATTGCAAAAAATTTGGTAAAAAAATAACAAACTTTAGTACATCAATTTTTTTTAAAAAATTATTTTTAGCAAAATTTTTATATCAATTTCTAAAATAATTAACATCTAAAATTATTAAAGTAATAATATTTTTAAAAATATGAGAAAATATTAGATATATATTTTTTAAATGTTGTGTTTTCTTTTCGTGAGACTTTTGACATCAATTTTTTAAGACAATCAATGTCTAAAATTATGGGGAAGTAACATTTTAAAAAATATAAGGAAACTTTAAATATTAGTTTAAAAAAATTGTTGTATTTTCTTTCTATGAAACTTTTGACATCAATTCTTTAAAATAACTAATATTCAAAGTCATGAAAGCGATGATATATTTACGTTATAAATAAAGTAAATTTTATTTTATTTTCCTTATACACATTTTTCTCCTTATTTATTTCTAACCTCAATCTCTCCCTCTCAATATAACTCTTATTACAGAGCACTAGATCTCATTCTATCATTCATTATTCATTAATAAATTATTAATACTCCTTTAACTAATATTAAGTATAAAATAAGTGCCCTATTTTAGGTCAATAATTCAAAATATAAGAGCTGTCATTCTTACTTATATTTGTCTGATTTGTACCTCTTACATTTTTTCTGATGTTTTGCACAAGTTTTTCTAAGAGATTTTTATTTGTATATTTTTTGGATAACTTTTAAGGTTATATTTAAATTTTACATACTTATTATGTGTGTAGATACTCTAGCTCTAAAAAAGCTAAATACATAAGTTAACCTATAAAATGGGGAAAGCCTCATACTAAAGTATACTTCAAAAAAGGACTAGAAGGAAATAAATTAAGGCCTAAAATAAGGCTAATTTATAACAATTAAAAGAGAGGGGATCTAAAATAACCAATATAATAGGGCTAGCTTAAATGCTGAGTTTGAAAGTGACTAAAGCACACTACTGGCACCTAGATCGTTATGGAAGTCTAAACAAATAGGATCCTATAAAGGCCTAAAGTCATCTAATTGAGGGGAAAAGCCATTTCAATTACAAAGAGTATAAATTTCTCTTCACCCTACTAGGAACTCTTTTAGGGGTGGCTTGGTTGGATTGAAATAAGAATCATATCAATGGTAAATAATAGTATCAAACATATTATGTCTAAATTTCATCACTGCAAACCTTTTGTGTAAATAAGAGATGCATAATGAGTAGAAGAAGCCAAAATTGGCGAAGCTTGTGTAGGCATCTACCAGTATAGGTTTGTAATTTTAATGACTAGAAAAAATTAAGGCTACCCCACCCCACGTACCCAACCACATAAGCCTACTAACCTAGTCACATAATTTACTATCTATAAAATTACATTAAATTAAATTATTAAACTTTTAAAATTTTGAGTCATTCCTACTATAATTAAAAAATTATATATTTTATATTTAAATGTAAGTTTGCAAATTAGCTTGCTTAATTTATAATCTATAAATTGCATTGGATTAAGTTATTAAACCTTTAATATATTATGTCATTCCTATTATAATTAAAAAATTATTATAAATATATAAAATAAAATGCTTGTGAGCTTACGCACACCCACACGAGTTTTAGCTTATGTGCGCTCATCGATTTAAGCCTGCAAAAAATATAAGCTTAAAATTTTTTATTTGCCTCACCTTATATTCGTCCTATACCCACATTGCTTGCAAGTGGTAAGCCATTTCTACATCTCTAGCATGAAATGAACAAGAGAGTCGTGTGATTTTGACCCTTTAATCCCAATAATCTTAACCTCTTATGGCCCTATAAAAGTGTCTATATCAATCCCAATCTATTGTTATAAATATTCTATCATATTATCTAATATCTCTTATCAATTATCATTTTATTATAATTATTTTACTATTATTCAAATCAATTATTATGTATTCCATGATATTGTTAATCCTAATCCAACCCAATAAATTATGACTTATTACTTATGCCATCTCTTCCTTATGTATATAAAAATCCTTGCATACACCTATAAAAAAATACAAAAAATCTGAATTAAGAATCATAACCAAAAAGTTCTTTTTCCCTTGCTAAAATGCTTCAGAAGGAATGGTTATTTCTTTTTCCCTTATATCACTCTTAAATATCACATTATTGTACTTATGCTTTCAACCTTGTAACCCCTAAGAATCAATAATGTGTTTAATAAAATGCCACTATAAAGTCTGAAGCCAATCAAATAATGACGAAAGATGAAGAAAAAAAATCAATGAAAGCAACCATTTTTATTAATTTTGGGAGGGTAAATTTACAGCAGGATAGATATCAAAACATTACATAAAATTAAAAAAATTGCTTTAAATGGATAATCAAATCCAAAGTTATGATTTTTTAAAATTTTTAACTCAAAGTATATATTTTTGAAAAGGATGTTAAGTTTATTTAATTTTTACTATAAATGTTCTAGCGTGAAAGCTAAAAATTGATGTTAAAAAATATTATATAAATATTTCACATTGATTTTTTTTACTAGAAACTACCATAAAATAAAAAAAATATTTAAAAAAATCAATTTTAAGTAAAAAAATGGTATGGTTTGTAAAAATTGATGTAAAATATAAGTAAAAAATTGACATGGTAACCTTTTTTTTATATTGGTTATATAAATAATGTCAAAACTAATATAGAACAATGCTTGATTAGACATTTAGTTGAAAACTAACTTCTAATCCTTTAAACACTTAATGTCGATTTATAATTCTATAGTAGTGAAATAAGACAAAAATCAAAATGAAATTCAACAATGGGTATTAACTTAAAATTTTAAAAGTCAAAAGAAATAAATTTAAAAGATGAATATGTTTGTGCATATAGAGATTAGCAACCTTTATTTTTCATTTATACAAAAAAATTATACTATTAATATGATGATAATAAAATAATAAAAGGTATTTAAGATGTCTTAATGAAGAAATATTAATTTAAAATATTTAAGTTAACTCTATTCATTTTATTTCATCTTTGCAATAAGTATATTTATTAAATTAAGAAATTAATAGAAATGACCAATTGATTATAATATATTTTATTAATTAATTATCATTAAATTAATAATATAATTTTTTTAATTCAAATATAAAAGTAAAGGTTGCTGGCATTTATATGTGGATATGAAAATTAGTAATCCCATATATATATAATCATTTTATAGTTTTAAAAAATTTAGGAACATGATGACTCTGATCTTGCTAAAGCTACACCTCTGGAATTTCCCATTTTAAGGTGTGAGATTCATACGCGTAAATTATTTCAAGATTAAAATGTTATTTTAGTTCTCAAAATATTAGGTTTTTATCAATTTATATGAATTAAGACTTATGTAGCTTATATGTAATAATTTGGTTACGTTACACATTACCTCAAATCTAGTTTTTTACGAAAGGATTAAGCATGTTAAATTCGAAGCCACTTGATCTGGCAAAAGATAGTCTCCAAAGAGATTGATATTGTTTTTATGAATTCTAATGAACAATTAATTAACTAATGTTTTTACCAAATTTCTTTACGGATCGAGAGTTGATCATAAATGCATTTGAGAGGGAATGTTGAAATTATATAAATTTTAAAAAATTATCCTAAAATAATTTACAATTGATTTTCTAATTTGATAAATTGATTATTCTTCCCTTTGTAGTCTAATTAGGATTAGAATATATATATATATATATATATATATATATATATATATATATATATATATATATATATATATATATTGGAAAAATAAATCGTAGGATGATTTTAGTTAATTTTTTTAGACCGGTTGACTAAAGATTGTCTTGCAAATTTTTGTATATAATGATATAAATAACATAAGTATTGAGCGATTTGCTTAAGTCATTCTAACAAATTTAAGAGTAATCATATTTTAATAACCAAATCGATAGAATTCTAATATTTGGCATATTAAAATAGGATTTTAATCTTGTTTCAATTTTCATCTGAATTTTAAATTAATCAACTATTAACATAATTTATTTACCAAAAAAAAAACTATAAACATAATTTAAATTTTGGATAAGTTCCCAATTATTGAAGTTGTGGAAAGGAGTGGAGTCAATTCAACAACCACCTAATGCAGTTGCGTCTGTGGATCATTTTCTTGGTTGATGGCTGACTGCATCATTGCTCTTCTGATGTAACCTGTATAATGGGTGCAACTTTCACTACTAGGAGTAAAAGAGGATAAAGTTTGTACGCCAAACGGCTAACATATATGTCAGGACAAGAGCTAGCAACATTTACACCAACAACTCTCCCCTCTCAATTTATACAAGTGTACTTTAGGCACATTTTTCCTTATACGCTAATAAAATAAAAGAAATTTAACATCGTCGTAGTGGTCTATTCAGTACCAAAGTTCGCTCCCATTTCACCGATTGGAGAAGCACTAAAACTCAACACTATTGTATGTCCTGCATTTTTCCTTTTATTTTCTAAATTTTTTATATATTTTAATTATAATATATATTTTTATTAAAAATTAATTGTAATTTTTATTATTTAAAATTAAAAATTACAAATACAAATTTTAATATATGTAAATAGATGAAACTAATAATTAAGTATCTCCTAATTATGTGTTATAATTGAAATATATAAAACTTTTTTCCTTATTTTCGTGGAGATTGCTTTTGCTCCTCTCCGTTCAAAGTGTTTGAGGGCTCGTTTGGTTCATACGGGAACTAAGTTCCCATGGGAAATGAAATTTCACAGGAAGTTGATTTTCCGTACGAATTTCCTAGAATATCTCAAATTTTATTTAGTTGACATGCAGCAAGTTCCATTTTCCACTAAAGAACTTCCTATATTTTTGTTTGGTTCAACTCTGTATTTCCTACGATATAACAATGAAATGACTACAATATCCTTCAAAATAGTACATTAACAGATATTAATTGATTTCAATTTTTTTATATGGAAAAAACTGTTCTCCGAGGCGGGAAAATGAAAGGACATGACATCGAAGTGACAAAACGCAATGGCCTGAATACGAAACGACGCACGCGATGGGCGTTTCGGCAGGTACAAAAAGGCCGAAACAATAACAACACTTCGCATTCTATCTTAAAGCTCAGTACCAGTGATCTCAAGATGCAGGAAGACACTGTGCAAATCATAGTCAAATACAGCAAGAAAAGACACCAAACGACTGTAAACAACCGGGTAACATCATTTATCGACATCGGACGCCTAAAACAAGATCAAACAGTAACTCGCACAAATGAGTCGTCCACAGGTAAACCCACCTCTTCTTTATAGCATTGACTCTAATACAGGCATTATACTTCAGTTATAAGTGCAACGAAAATGTCACAGTTTCCTTGGATTTGTGTTCCTATGTAAGTTGATGGGAAACCCTAGAAGTTAGTACAACCACAACATGCCAAATATTTTATTGCATGTTACTGTCACTTCACATAATATCTGTTTGCTTTTCCATCGACATTGCCTTTAATCACGTTTGATTTGTAAGTTTAACACCACAATGTGGTGGGTGTTACTGTTATCAGGGAAACAATAATATCTCATTTCATTAGTCTTTGATAGGGTAATCATGTTGGTTTTGTCAAGGTTTTCCGTTTAGTCACGAATCATCTTATCTATATCCTGTGTTTTTTGTGCTGGCGTTTCTGTTTGCGGGCCAAACACTACCACGTCACCACGGTAGAGGTTCGTAAAACAGTTATGTTTCGATTTTTGGCTCATCTTACTGTTTCTCGGTGAAACAGCAACACACCACTACCACGAGGTTTCATTGTCACTTATACAACATTTTTCCTGCTCATGGTTGTTTTTTATCGTTGTCAACACCGGAGAGTTTTGTTAAGCATGCATCTCTTATTTTTTATTCATGTTACGGTTTCGTTGTGGAACAGTCACACATTATTTCTCGTAGGTTACACTATCAATCATACATCACTTTGTCAACTTATGTTCCTTCTCCTTGTTATCAACGTAGTAGAGATTCGTAAAACGGTTATTTCTCAAATCCTGGCTAATGTTACTGTTTCTCGGTGAAACAGCAACAAAGCTCTAGCACAAGGTTGCATTGTTAGTCAGATCTCATGAAAATTACTTGTGTATGTTTTGATTTTTTTTCAATATAGTAGAGTGCTGTTAAACTCGCATATCTCGCTTTTCTGGCTCATGTTACTGTTTCTTGGTGAAACAGTAACACATAATTTCTTCAAAGTTCCGCTGTTAATCATGCCTCACCTTGATAACTTACATTCCCTGTAATTCGTAAAACATTTATATATTAGCTCTTGGCTCTTGTTACTATTCCTTGGTGTAACAGTAACACATCTCTGCCACGAGGTAGCATTATTAGTCCTACCTTATATTGTCCACTTGTACATGTTCTTGTTCTTTTTCAACATAGTTTATTGATGTCAAACTCGCATATCTACTGTTTCTGGCTCATGTTGCTGTTTCTTGGTGAAACAGTAACACATGTTTCCTTGGAAGCTCCACTGTTGATCACACCTCACCTTCTCTACTTATGTTCCTATTGCTCGTTATCAACGCAGTAGAGATCCGTAAGACAGTTATATTTCGGTTATTGGCTCATGTTACTGTTTCTCGGTGAAACAGTAACACACCATTGACACGATGTTGCATTGTTATTCATACCTCACAGAGTAGCACTTACCCACGATGTTGCAATGTCGTTCATGTTTTTGCTCGTTGTTTGTTCAATAGAGTTTTGTTAAACATGTATATCTCATTTTTTATATTGTGTTACTTTTTCTTGTTGAAATAGTAATACACTAGAAAGAATTGGATGTTGCATTATTAATCATACCTCGCTTTGTCTATTTATGCTTGATTTAACGCTTGATTTGACGTTTACCTGAGCAGAAAGGCGCTAAAGCACTAACACAAGCAAATGATTCTGATGAAGAAACCCACAAATTCCAGCAATATAAGTCCAATTTGTTGGCGTGCATTAGGTAGGTTGACCAGCTTTAATTGGATGACAGGCACACGATGGTGCTGCGACATAACCCATTTTGGGTCCTAATTAATGCAATAATAATAAAGGAATTGAATCGCAACATGTGTCGGAAGAGCGATATTGAAATTCAGTCCATAATTGCTACCTTATCAGAAAAGAATAATCATTTCAATATCGAGGGCGAACATCTCAGAATAACACCAACATCAATGAAGCTGATATTTAGAATAAGAGATGGAGACCAGCCCATCCAGACAACATCTGGCAAGAGGACACTGTCAGACTTTGACATAAGGTGTTTCCATGGCAAAGCACGGATGAGTAAACCAATAATATTCAACGCACTCGAAAGAGCAGTGCGAGGAACATCGGAGACTGATGTGCATGATGTCTCCCGCCTCATGACGTTGATGCTTCTAGTTACCCTCTTCGTACCAAACAGGGCCCACACATTGGGCTGGTCATATATCAAATATGTAGAGGATGTAGATGCAATAGCACAATATGGGTGGTTACAACACATTCACGACCAACTAATGAATTCTCTCAAAAAGGACAACACCTCCAATATAACCGGCTGTGTCATGCTATTGCCAGTAAGTTAAAGATGTCAAAACTGCTTTTTACTTCGTGTCCGTATTGTTTACATTGCCTTCATTCATCTCCATTCATTTGAGTGAATGTTCCTGTCTCCTTATTGTATGTTTGTTGCAAGTCTTGACTCATGTTACTATTTTAGACTAAAACAGTAACAAGTCCCTACTTTGTCTGTGAATGGTCACCTAAAGTTTTATGGCATTTTGATTATTAATGTGATTTCATTTAACAGTTATTTGTGAATTTTTAGTTCATGTTGATAACTGCGTACAAGAATAACTTGTTTACCTCTAGTTATTCTTACTCTTTTTGTTACTCCATCTTGGATGCACCCTCCTAAGGAAATTAATGTGACAAAATGTACGTTTTATTGTCGACAGTATTGGCTGTGTGAGATTACAAGCGTGCTGAACGGGCATCACATCGAAAGAGTTCCAAGATGCCTCAAGTGGGACCTGAAGCTCCTCACACGTCAACTGAGGGATCAACTTATCTGCCAGCTTTAGGTAACAGTCTGAAAATATCAACTTATTATGAAGCCTGATACATATCAGTACAAGAAAATATGTTACTGTCATGAGAAACAGTAACATCAAACATGTTACTGTTTATACGTGAAATAGTAACATGTTCGATTCTCCAGGTTTCTATTGTTATTTTGATACCCATTCCACTAATTTACTTTGTTTTATGTATGGTGTTGCTGTTTCGTAACAAACACAAGCATACCATAGTCACAATGCAACATGTTACTGTATTTTTTGAAAATAGTAACATGCTCCCTTCATCGGTTTTAATAGTCAGTAATATTTGATTTGTCAATTTTTCCCCTTTATTGACATTGTGTTAGGGTTTCCACGTAACATGCTCCCATACTTATTGTTACACTGAAATTTTGTCCTTTATTTTCATGTTTCTGTTTCTCAGCGAAACAGTAACATGCCCATTTCCCACACTAACAGAGGAAATAATATTATGCTTCAGGTCGTAAACAGAGAAATTAAGCTCACTGTACATGAATACGACCTCCTCTACACAGAAGAAACAAATATACGTTTAATTGAATTTGTTGAAAAAATAAAATCACACGACACACCCTTCCAATCAGAGGATTCGGAGGGCAATACTGAGACAACATCGGCCCAGTACGTGATCCAACCCCAGGCAACAAAGCTGGACTAATTTGCCGATATTGCACTGTCCCAGAAGGAGCAACAGCAACAAAACAACGATGAACTCCTACGGCTTAGGGATCAACTCTTCAGTGCAAACATAGAAATACTCAAACTGAAGGATGAGTTAACATCCCTCACTAAGAAACTTCAGGAGTCAGAACAACGGACAGAAGAAAACGCAGGGACAATAGCTAAACTCAAACACGATAACGTCCAGTTACAGGAGCAATTGTCCACAGCAATAAGTGAGGCAGAAAACCTCAGGGTGCTCAACGAGAGTTTGGAAAATCATAATAAACAGCTCAATGCACAGCTATTAGAACAAATTGTGCAAGTGGTTGAACAAGATGAGGTAGAAATCACCAGAGCTGATGAGCAACATATGGTCGAGGCAAAACAGCGCTCGATGATAACGAATATAAAAAAAAACTAAGAAAAATAAAACGAGACGAGGAGTTCACGTACTCGGGTCCGTTGAAAAAATGAATAAGACAAACATGTGCACGTCAACATACAGCAACTGCTGAGGAGGTCTACGGGCAGAGCAAAGAGGCTCCTGTTATAATTGAAGATGACACACCAGCAGATAAAACAAAGAAAAAGCAGACACTAAAAGGCACCGAACAGTACAAAGTTTCCAGCTGCAAAATACTTGACCCAAGATGTCAGGAGTAAGATGGTGCAATTAAAATTGGCAGGAGATCCACAGTAAGTCATGTCCTATTTTCTTCTGAATGCTTTGCATTTACTAGAAAGTTTTGCCTATCGCCTAATCTAATCCCTTTGCCAAATCACCATATGCAGTATCTTTGTCTGGTCAATCCCCGAGCAGGGTTTGTTCATAACATTTGAGGATTTGGTGGGAGTCATGAAGGAGATATCAATCACGAACAATGTATGTATCATCTGATCGTTTAAATGCACTGTTGTTTTGTCTTTAATCACAGCTCTATTCCTGTTACTGTTTCTTCCCTAAACAGTAATAGGAATAGAGATGCCACCCTTATCAATCATCTAACAAGAACTAAACAATCAATGTAGATCATAGATGGCCATGCCTACACTCTGAGCCTGGCTTCCATGAACAGTGAAAGGAAGATATTTGTATTCGATAGCTATTGCTGGATAAGATTCTGAATCCATTTCCCATATATGAATCACAGAAGGCAGCATTGATTCTGACTTAGGTTAAAACTATATTGACAGTCTTACATTGTGAGCGACGTCAAGTTACTCCAGGAAGCCAGGCAATTCAAATTCGATGTACATATGGAAGAGGCAATGGCTGCAGATGTTGTTATCTTCCCAGTGAACTCCACGGGCATGAATGACTTCACAAACCCCAACCACTTCACACTTCTTGTCTTAGATAATAAAGAGAGCAGATGGACACACTATAACTCGATGCGGCCGAGAAAAGAGGGGACACTGGATCCTTACTTTCGTGATGCCACGATGGTGGTAAGTGATATTACATGCCTTGTTATCTTATTGACGTTACTCTTTCCATCAGACATAGTAACATATCATACTTACAAAAGACAACGTTGTTAACTCTCGTATGTAACAACAGAAGGACTATTACGAGAAAAAGATGAGTGAAGTCCTTGCACAGGGTGGATTGGATAAGAGGGTGGAGCCAACCACCGTAGGTCTACCTTTCGAGATAATATCATACGAACGGTCTCCTCAACAGGAAGAAACGTCGTAAGTAGCAAGTTCTTTTCTTATCCAATGTTAACATGTCTAGGAGGTACCAAACTAACTCGTTACTATTTTCTAGGCAAGACTGCGGGATTTTCGTATGCTAGCATATGGAGAATATATTCAGCAATAAAGAATTTCAGGAACAATTTCTATTGGAGGAAGTGAGAAAATACAGAGCAAAATTAGTTACTAAATTCCTCCAAGATTTCAGTGTTCCTAGCTGAAATTGATTAATTTGCACATACATATCCAGATTATGTAATTGTAAATGTATAACTCAATTGTAAATGCAATTCTTCTGTAAATGTAATTTTTCTGTACAGTTGTAAATGTAATTCTTCTCAGTGTTCCTAGCTGAAGTTGTTCCTAGAGAATATATAACTCAATTATAAATGTAATTCTTTTGTACAGTTTAATCTTATATCCAGTTTATGTTAGCACTCAGACATCAGGTTGCCATATGAATTACGAACACCTATGTTGATGTTATTCCTTTTTAACGGATGCAGCAACATCCAGTTGTGTGGTACTATTCGTAAGACCTACCACCAATGTTAGTATGAACAAAGGATAATCTTTGAAACAGTCATCAGCGATTGGACATTCACCTCTCACACGCACACGGGGCAGTTTCCTGGGTGTTACTGTTTTCGTCCAAAACAGAAACATCACATAAACTGTATTTTCTTGGTTCTTATCCTGAGAGGAACTTATCAAGTGATATACACAACCACTCAGACTCAAGACTAAACAGCCCCGATGATGTTACTGTTTTCGACCAAAACAGTAACATCGCATATGAAGACGTTTCTTGGATATAATCCGGATAGGAACCTGTCAAGTGACGTCAATAACCACCCAGACCCGACCTCCAGCCAATCATAACCCCCAGGACCCAAGACTAAGCATCCCCGATGATGTTACTGTTTCCCACCAAAATAGTAACATCACATAAACAATATTTTCTTGCTGCTTATCCTGAGAGGGACTTGTCAAGTGACATAAACAACCACTCAGACTCAGGACTAAGCAGCGTGGATGATGTTACTGTTTCATACTAATACAGTAACATGCAAATTGTTAGTGTGTTACTGATTTCATCCAAAATAGTAACATCTAAGATAATGTGTAATCATGAGCGTTCGATGATGCACGAAATGGACTGAGTTGTACTACAGGAGTATCAATGGAATTGCCATGAGAAAAAAAAAGAATGTATTGTTATATTCCACCAAAAGCTTTAGAAAACCCAGTTTAGTTGCTCATGATTTAACCGGAAGCTATATCATCTAATACATAATGGGATCCAATGTCAGATAAGTGTCCAAAAAATAGGTGCACATACAGAAGTTCAACAACATAGCATGAGTTTAGTGAGTGTGTTAACTCCTATTGACTACTAGTTTTCCTAGAACTTCACTGATCTGGAAGTAACAAACTATGCACATAAGCAGCTCTGAACTCTTCTGGAAGGCTAAAAAAGAAATTAACTTCTAAGGGGTTGAGAGCAATTTTTCTTGCCACATTCATAACTTGGGTAGGAGTTAACCCATCAATTTTCATAATCTCACTAGTCACTTGCATCCTTCTCCTTGCAGAATCAGATTCATGTTGGAAACAAGAAGCCAAGCGGCCTATATGTTTACTTGCATCCTCCATCACATCACTCATTCGTGCAAATCTAGAAGAGAATTCTCTCAGAACTTCTAAATTATCTATCTTTACCTTTTTTTACCTACGATTTACTGAGGTGGTTAAGGAAGAAGTTCCCATCGGGGCATATAGAGGGACTGGGTAAGTGTCCTCAACGGAAAAGGCAGGAACATTTTCCTCTTGCTCTTCTTCTTCTCTATCCCTGACTTCGTCTTCTATCCCTTCTAATGCATCTTGTGGATTTACAGTCTTGTCTCCAATGACTCTATCCTTCCCAAATATTTTGGCTAAATCATCAAAAAATGGAAATGGCTTGTTTTTTAACCCCACAACATTTTTGTGGCTCTAGCATAAAAGAAAGGAAAACATAATGAGAGAAGGTAAAACTTTAAAAGCTGTCACTAATAAATAGAAATATACACAGACACACTTATGTGCATAGAAGAAAAAGAAAAATATAAAATATTACCTTCACCCACTAATCCCAGACTGATTTTGAGCAAGTT
Source organism: Sindora glabra (assembly GCA_020226215.1). Lineage (NCBI taxonomy): Eukaryota > Viridiplantae > Streptophyta > Magnoliopsida > Fabales > Fabaceae > Sindora > Sindora glabra. Next base: position 7,428,658 of record CM035236.1, read on the forward strand.
ACGAACTTCTTTTCATCATTCCATCCAAATCTGCTGGCAACTGGACCAAGCATCTCCGCAATACTATTATATTGATTCCTCAAATACTTGATACGGGACTCGATGTGTGGTTTAACCTTCATACCATACCCAGGAATCTTCTGATCCATAAGTTGTTCTAACCTGTTATAAGCACCATTCTTGAACTGGCTATTGTCCGTTTTCCAACCATCCAGCTCCACAAGATCCATCATTGCACTAATTAGTACACGATCCTCACTGCTTCCCCATCTTATGCATCCTCTAGATGGGTTCGCTTTATCAAATTCGGAAAGAAAGTCTTTTTAACAGGAATGATTATATAATCAAGACTGTTGAAGAAACTATCAAAGTAAATCCGGATTATGAAAATTTTGTACTACTTTCTGGCCTAAAGGCAGAAAAGCTTCGAAAAAGGTATAATTATATACATATTGGCTGTATTCAAATTACAGCTATTTCAATGCTCCGAAGAGGCCTAGATAATGCGATCCTTCTCTGTCTTCGTGACGGGAGGGATACAGATTTTAAAAATTCTCTTCTTGGAGTAGTTGAAACTAGCCTGTCTCAAGGACCTATCTATTTTAACTGTTTTCCAGATATGAAAATAGTTCTTGATACAGATCAATTTCCCCAAGCACTTTTAAAACTTCAAGTCAAGTTGTATAATTATACCATGGAACCTGGCCAGATTCCAGTAGTAATTATTTACAGGATCCATTATAAATTGCACAATTCTTACGCATCACTTTGCGTAAAACCACCTTCTCTGAAAGGAGAAACGATCTTCTTTCAAACTGACGCGACAAAGGTAAACTTATCTATCCCTTTGGAAACAAATTGGGAACGGATAAGTTGGCCTGATAATTGGGGTTTTAAGCAAGCTATTAAACCCCAAGAGATTGCCGCAAAACCAATCTCAAGAATTGAAACCATGCTAGATGGTTCAGTCTCTATTTCTTTTGAAAATAGAAATAGGCTTAGTAACCTTATTGAATCTAAGTCTTTTCAAAAATATGAAAGAAATCTGGTTGAAGGACCAAGGAGATCTTGTTCTGCAAGGATCAGTTCAAAACCATTTTCAGAAACTGACTCCTTAAAAGGATCAATTTCTTCAAGAAAATCCTTCCAAACCATCAATGTTGATTTACGAGGCATTGATAATAGTTCACAAATTCCTAGACCAGTATATGGTCAAACCAGCCAAACTCTTGAAAATGAGAATGAAGGCGAAGCAATCGATCCAGAGAATGAAACTGGTGGATCAATTGGCTCTCCTACTGCCTCACAAATCTGCCCTGATCATCCAGTTATTTTATGATGAATCAGAAAACTAATTTTTTTATTAACAAGGAATCTTTGAGAAAGGAGTTTTTTTCTTATGAACTCCTCCACCAAAGAACCTGGTTTTTCAAAAATTTCAAAGGACAGGAAAGGCAGAAAATTCAAGAAGATTTTTATGCTGACCTAAATCTTATTAAACAAAATATTAACTTCTTTGACTGGTTTGTCTATTATGCTAAGAAAAACCAGATTGATTTTCCTTTCAAAAATATTGGATTTATTAATGGTGTTTCGGAATGGACAACAACTCAAGGCGAAAAGGTCTCTTCTGAGTTTCCTCCAAAAAAGGCGTTCCAAATTCCAACCACCGATCCAAAGAAACCAGTGATAGCCTCACCTTTCAAAACTTTGGAGTCCAAAGAAGGAGAAGTTGTTTCCACAAGAGATATTGCTGCTGTTATTGAGCAGAACAATTACACTAATAGCTATCTCCAAGCAATTGGTACTGAGTTAGTATCTGATAAAAATAGTCATATTTTTACTAGAAATATAGGTTCTGGTGTTTTTGTAAACCCTGCAGGTGAATCCTCAACCTCTAGAACCTAAGATAGGATTATAAATCCTTTATTCAAACCTCATCAAATACCTGCTGGAAAACAAATCCTTAAAACTAAGCATTCTGTTACCCAAATGATTACAGAACTCACACAAAGACTAGCAGACCTCAATAGTGATTCAGATACTCCAAAGTCTGCCAAGTCTAGTGTTAAAAATCTAGGCGCCCTTGATAATTGTTCAGATTCATCTTCTGAAGATTATCAAGCTTTCCCTGTTAAAAGAGAACCTAGGGAACACCCTCACCACCTTGGTTGGCATTTCTTTGAGCTTTTGGTTGACTCATCTGTGAAGAAAGAAAGATAGATAGAGAGGAAACATAGGAATTAGTTAAAGCGGCATACTGTTCATGATTTAGCAATTTAGGATGATCATACTACTAGGTTAATAAAAAGCGAAGTCATTACTCTTGTCTTATTATAAGTTCAGATAAAAATAATATAAGAATAAAGTGTATATTGTCTACCAATCTATAAATGCAATACAAGTGAAACACGCTACATAGTTTTTGCTAAACCCTGTTCAATGATGTTGTGTCATGTAACCATGCATTGTACATCTCATTGGCAAGATCATATCTGAAGGTAGTCCATGCAGCACTAGATTCCATAATCCCAATATTAAGTTCACCATTGTCTTCTTCCTCACCATCCACAAGCAAGGGCTCCATGGGATCCACACTCATGTATGTTCGAATGAAATTATGCATCAATGCGCAAGCCAAGATAATTCTACCCACGGTTCTCCTAGGGTACCAAGTTGTACATCTTAGAATGCCCCATTTCATTTTTAACAATCCAAAACACTTCTCGATAACATTTCTTGCTTGAGAATGCTTCATATTAAAATATTCCTCAGTAGATATTGGTTGAGCACCACTTTTCCACACACTTAGATGATATCTCTGGCCTCTAAATGGTGTTAGGAAACCTTTACAATTCATGTATCCGGCATCACACAAATAGTAGTTGCCTATAATTAACCAACATAAGTGTTAAGTACTTTCATCTCAAATAAGCTCCTTGGTTCAGATTGACCAATGTCAAGGTACCTATGGTGTTACCTTGTGGAACTGTCAAAGCATTTTTTCTACAAAGTGCATCTCGAAGCACTCTATTGTCATGTGCGGACCCCTCCCAACCAGACAATATATAAATAAATTGCAAATCCCGTGTGCAAGTAGCTAACACATTAGTAGTGAGTTCTCCTTTTCTATTCCTGAATCTAGCTTTATCTTTATCCCCAACACGAACCTTAATATGACTTCTATCCAAAGCACCTAAGCAATTCTGCAGTGTGTATATATATAACTTGTTAATAGATACTGTATATATTTATAAATATTTACACATTCATCTAATCTTCCTGAAAATATGGTATTACCTTAAATCATTTCCACCTCTCATCTTGGCAATTCTCAGTCACTGGCTTAGGTTTCTTTAGTAGAATATCATGGCATCTAAAGACAGCGAGGAGAACTGAATTGAAATGCCTAGATATTGTCTCACCACTTCTCCTAAAATACAATTGAGTTCTTCGATTTTTTGTGTCATGAGAAAGTATGAATATAAATAAAACAACCATCTCCTCTAAACTAGTATTCCTATTTCCTTGTAACTTACCGACATCTCTAAGCATATCACATAACTTAGAAAAACAGGCTCTATTCATCCTAAGGTTGTCCAAGCATGCTAAGTCACTTTCTTGAATCATTGGCCTGAGATTTAAAAGCTTAGCATAATACCTTTCTTCAGCACAACTGTCAAATATATAGGATATAGGGGTAGACAATCTAATGTCCAAAAAGGACAGAAGATACAAGAATTCAGAAATAACCTCCAAAAATATGAGCATCATCTGTGTGTATAACACAATACATGTAGTAGCAATCTTCTTCTTTTTACTCAACGGTAAGCGAGTCATAGCTGTATGACATAGGCAAATTACATGCAAGAATATTATAAGTTAGAAGAGCAATAAAAATATGGTCAGCCACTTTAAGTAATTTGAATTCAATAAATACTATTCATCTTTTTCAAGGTAATCAACAGACAAACAACAACGATATCATATCCAGAACCTCTTAGAAGCTCTGCCGTGGGGGTTGAATTAAACATCCCAATTTGCTAAATCATAAGCACACCCTTTTTTGTCAAATTCTACCATTATTTTATAACAGTTCGTATTCCGACGATACAGCTCCTATTCTTTCACAGAAAGTCGGGAAGGAAGTCCAATTTTCAAATATGGAGGCTATAGTTTACTTAATACAAAAAGAGAAAATATAATGAGCAAGGTCATCAAGGCTTACCAGAAATTGATAGTGCCATTGCCGGGAACTGTTGCTAGGGTTTACAGGAGATGGTAGAAGCTCGAGAACTAGAAATCGCCAGTATCGTTGCCGGAGATTGCTGCTAGGGTTGAGAGGCGACGGGAGATGTTCGAGAAACAACGGCATACATGAAGAAGTGAATCCTGATATTCAAATTATAAGGACAAAATTGGTATTAAGTAATTCTAACAGGGTCATTTTTGTTTATAAATTAATTGAAAACGCAGGTAATAAAACTTACCGAGGAGGGTGGGTAAGTAACCTCCTGCGTTTTATGGGAAATATAAGTTCTCGGGAAGATTCATTTCCTCCCATTTGCACAACCAAACAACTCGATAGTCGGTTATTTCCTGTGAACTCCAGTTTCCCACATAATTGTTGCGAACCAAACGAGTCCTGAAGCTATAAAACCTTACATTGCCGAACAATAATTTCTCTCTCTCTAGCAAGTAAAAATCTGCCACGGCTCCGAGTTCACTTTCCCCATGAACAGCAACACACACAGGGAAATGTAATCTTGGAAATTTGGTGTTATTTATTTGTGCTTTGTGCATTTCCTATTTTCCAAGCCGTCATGTCTCTGTCTAATTTTGTTTTAAGTGATGCTATTCTCAAGAAAGGAGAAAGGCAGGGGCATCAAACAAGGAAGTTATCAAATAAAGATGAAATAGGGTGGATTTTATGGTACTATAAGTGAAAGTCGGAGTTTCGATGTCCTGAGTAATGTGATAATGTGTGAATCGTCTCGATTCAAAGGGAGAAATTTTAGCCGTTGGATGGAGAGGAGGTATCTTTGTTTTGCTGGAAATTGCAAAGTCTGCATGTCAAATTGAGAAAATCTTACTTTTAATCTATTATGGTGTTACCATTCCATGCTGAATGGATCCATAGTGGGATGTTCCCTTTGATGACAATAATGGTATGATGACTCAATAACAGGTACACACTTGGGTTGGAGAATCTAATAAGGCCTTATAAATGGATGCAGGATTGTTATTGTGGTGTGGATTGTTAATGTGATGGAGGTGCATCGATCATTTGAAATTGGTAATTATTTGAAAATTTTACGGATGTGGCACTCTATATTCATATCAGGTTAGCTTGAAGAGATTCTTAAGTACATACAATGTATTACACAAAGTCCTTTTAACTATTTTTTAAATATTAAATTATTTATAAATTTTAATCTAACGTAACAACTTCAATTATAATTATTAGATGTAATAAATAATTACAAATGTTACACTAAATTAAAATTTATAAATAATTTCTTATTTAAAAATAATTTTAAAATAACTTCATATAATACATGATGTATATCTAAGAATTTTTTACAATTCATGTAAGGGGAATGAAATTTTTTTCAACTAACTAGCATGGTGTCCCCTACGATGCATGGAAAAATTTATATTTCTTTAAAGTATAAAATAAAGATATTATACTAAATTTTATATTATTGAACATAATCACAATATTATGTATCAAAGTCTATCAAAAATAATAAATAATTCAAATCTCAATATAAAACTTGAAATAATTTCATAAATTACTAAAATATGAATAATTAAATTTTACATAAATTATGAAACATGGTATAATAATAAATATTGTAACGAGGGAAGAATCATTGGTTTGAGTGATATTTGATATTTTTTAAACACTTTATCTTCCATTAAATTATGAGTTCGATCTTAGGTTGTTACATATGCATATCTATTGTCGCTAATTACTATAATTTAATTAAACCCATTTAGATTGAGGTATTCAAATATATTTTAAAAAATGATTATAAAATAGGATTTAAGTGAAAAAAAAATTATTTTATATCAATTTTTTTTTATAAATATATATCATGCTGTGAATTATCAAAGTTTCATTATTTTCAAAATAATTTTTATAACATCCATACATTTTTAAAATTATTAAAATTATATTATTATTTGAAAATAATTAGTAGATATTCTCCTTAAATAATTATATGTTAACTTTTATTATTTACAATTTTAAAACATAAAAAATTTTGGATTGGAAAATTAACAACTTTGTCTATTGAAGATGGACACAAGATATTCTAATTTTAAAACGAATAGAGAACTTTATTTGAAAAGTTGAATTAGAAAAACTCAAAGTGGAATACCTTTTGTTATTTAAATATTAAATAGTCAAATTAAAATTAATTTATGCCTGACCATAAAATATTTTAAAATATCTCATTTAATTAAAATTAGTTGAGCCCTTCAACATCATATCGTCAAGCCACTTATCACACAGATGTAAACTTCATTCTAGATGAGATCCGTTGCTTTGAACACGATTTTTCCATAAGGGGGTTTGTTTGTCATTTCATAAAGTTATGGGGGTAACCTTTCAAATTCGACCATTTACTCCATTCGCCGCTTTATCCATGTGTCATCAGCTTGCTTGAATATTTGAATTTTGTGGCACATTAATAAATTAGTTAATAATTTATAAATTAATTGATAATTGATAATTAATTAATAACTGATAGTTGATAAGTTAATTAAAGTATTTTACACAATTAATTGTTAAAGTAATTGAAATTGTGAAATGATATAAAATAATATATTAATAGAAATAGATATATAATTAAAATAATTTATATTTATCTAAAAATTAAACTATATTAATATAATTAAGAAGTTTAAAATAAAAATATAATATTTAATATTTAATTAATTATATTTCATACATTTATATATTTATTTACTTACATAAATTTTATTTTATTATTTATTATAAAATTATAATTATTTAAATTTACATATATATTTTTATATATTTATAATTTAAAATTAATATATAATTATATTAAAATTAAATTAATTATATTTTATTAAAAATATTTAGATTTATATTAGAAAGGGGATAGATTGTAAATTAATAAAAAGAATAAGAATAAATTTAAAAAAATTTAAAAAGATAGTAACTTATAAGTTATAAGTTATTTTACATAACTTATTAAATCAGAACTTATTTTTTTCAATAAAATAGTGTAAAAAATATTTCTAAAGGTTAGTTTATAATTTATTAACTTATTAATAAGGTTAATAAATTATAAGTTAACATATTTATTATGCAAAATAGAACCTTGGGTTTCAAAACGCTTAAAAATTTAAATGCACCTTAGAATTTATCATGTAATAGGTTTCGAGAATAGATTCTAAATTAAATTGTAGATCTTTCATATTTTTTAATTAAATTTTATAAATTAGCACTATTATTTTTTATTTAATGATAATTTTATTTTTATTTAAATTTAAATTTTAAATTTTATTTTCAATATATAATATTATACCAATATCAAATTTTAATATTTGATGAATATTTCTTAATTCATATTAGAAAAGAATTAAATTAACGGTTAATTACTTTTTTTAAATTTCAGATATTAAGTATGGTATCGATTCTTTTTGGTTTACGTGAGATATATCTCTAATTAATTTTTTTCAACTAAATATCTATTATAAATTGGATTTTATTTTTTTTAAGGAAGCAATGGATTGACTAAAAGAAATATAATTTAATCAATATTTTATGCCATTTAAAATCAATTGCATCAGCTATTAATTTATCATCAAATTTTTTATTTTTATTCTTATTTTCTAAAAATATAATTATTTCCAACCTTTAGAGAGTACCTAATAGAGAATATTAGTACTCACCTTTTTATTTTCATTGTTATTTCAAATTATCATTTTAAATCGTGGCTTCCAATTTGATTATAATTTTAGATATATAATTTATATTTTTTAAAATATCTTAGCTGTATTTTAGTATTCTAATATAATATCTGTATGCCCATTTTATATCATATTCGGTACTCGCATCCGTGCTCGTGGCAGTCAAAAAGCATGAAATCGGGTAAAAGATGCGGGGCCCCGGAGTCAGACACGGGATGGTGGACGACATCTTAATTCACGTGCTTTCACCCTCAAAACGACGCAGCATCAATCTTACAGCATAATGGAAGGGCCGAGGGTTCTTTACCCTTTGGAGAAAAAATAGAGGGCATAGAGGAGAAATTCTTCAAATTTAAATGGGGGAAAAAAGGAGAGAATTTTTTTTAATTTTAAAATTTAAAAGGATTATAATTACATATTTCATCTTTTAATTTTTTTTCTTAATTAAATAAGAAAAAAAAATAAAAATATAAAATTTTCCTTTTTTCCTATTTTCTTTCATCTCTTCCAAACCAACCCTTCAGTTCCAACCAACGGCGCCGTTGTTGTTGACTTTGTTTTACGTGCTGGCTGCACCCAACTCCCTGGGGCCAGGCGGATGCGGGACCCCAGCTTACGTCCGAGAATGTTCTCTCCCACGTGCCTTTGTCAGAGGATGTACAGAAGCAATCGCACCCACCTCAGTTTCAGACTCGGATGCACGTCATATGCTTTCATCCTTTTCTGAAATAGTAATCTACTTTCATAATGTTCTAGGTTAAGGGCATGGAAATTATCAAATTTTAAATATTTTATAGCATACTCATGTTGTATTGTCGTCAATACTATATTCTCGTAAAAATCATTACCGCATAAATATCTTCATATCATAAAATTTTGGTAAAAGCACCAATTTATCCTTGAAAGTTTTATTACATTAAGAGGAAAATATAAATAAATTCCTTATAAAATAATTTAGCATCACATAATTTTTTTAAGTTTCAAAACTCATAAATAGTTCACTTAAAAATTTTAAAATAATAAAAATATTGAAATTTTAATTAAAGAAATAGAAAAAGGCAAAAATGAATCATTTATGATTTTTTAAAATTTTCAATAAAATAAAAAAAAGAAGTAATAAAAAAATAAAAATACATATTTCAGCTTCTCAAATACAATTTAGTTAATTTTCAATAATAATTTATTTTAATAGAAATCACATTCAAAATCTAATTAAATTTATATTAAAAATAATTAAAAATAGTTATCGGTAACTTATGCATTTTTTTAATTTTTTTAATCAAAATTTCCATATTTTCACTTTTTAAAAAATTTCAAGGGATTATTTGTAAGTTTTGAAATTTTAACAAAATTATATGACACTAAATCATACTTTAAAAAATTTATTTATATTTTCCCCTTATATTTATTATCCGTATCTGTCATTCATATTTTTACACATTTACAATTGAATCTTAATACAAGATTTATCATATTATTAAAAAATACACAAATTTCACATTAAAAAATAAAAAATTATATTTTTTCCACATATAATTTTTATATTTTTCACTTAATTCTTTAATTTTTATAATTTATCTATATATATTTTCAATCATTAATACTTTGTTCATTTTAATTATAGAAGATTTATGTACTTTATATGTAATTTATACTTTTTCAAATTTGAAATTAATTTGACCTTTACTTAAAATTAATTTACTTTTAAAAAAAACTCATTTAACGCTCTTTATTTAATAATTATAAACTAAATTATAAAAGATAGATTTTCAATAGAATTAAGGCTTTTTTTGATAATTTAATTCAAAGTAAAGATCAAATTAAATTAAAATTTGAGAAAATAAAGATCGGATATAATGTATTATAAAATTTTGAATGAAAAATATTTTAAATAAATAAATTGTTAGTAATTGAAAGTATAGGTGATTTAAAATACTTAAAATCATAGATAGATTAAATAATAAAAAATAAATTCACACGTGCGTAAATTATTATTTTTCTTTTTCTATAAATAAATGAATTTATCATTTTTGTTACAAAGTTGTTTGAAAAAAGTATAATTCTTTTATATAATTCTTCTAAAAGTTATAATTTATTCATGATTTTAAACTTTTTTGTATTTGAATTTTCTAATTGAAATATTTAACCTTACTATTATATGTGACTAATAATTTTTGAAAATTTAAATAAAAACACTTTGATACATTAATGAGGAAGATGTTACAATTAAATTCAAACTCATTTTCTATTGACGAAAATATTATTTTTGCTAATTCATGTGGAATACTGTAAAACACTAATTTTGAAGGGGGCCATCTCCATTTCCTAGAAAAAGGATCAGGTAATTGTTGGAAGGAGATGAATAAAAAAATATTTTTATTTTAAAAACGTAAATTTCGCTTGGTTAATTTTACGATAAAATTTTTTATCTTTTGAAAATTAAAGATCAAAGAAGGAATAGGAGATGATGCACATCCCTAATTTTGAGGATCGTGATTGTTATATAACCATCCATTTCGAATCGGGCCACGTTCTCTGTCTATGACCCCTGCCCGTATTATTTTCTAGTCCTAACTCTAAGCCGACCCAATTTCCTAAATAATAGTCTGGGTTTGGCCCAAGATATGGCTATTTAACTCTGAGAACGAAGACATGGGCTTGGGAGATATTCAGGATGCTGGAATTGGCAACATTGTTTTGCATCTCTATTAGGAATATTTTGGATAAAGTGAAATAATTAGGGATTGTAGTTTATATTTAAAAAAGAATTTGGTTAGACAGAAAGAAAGAAATAATCTGAACCATCAAGATAGTTGACCTAGTGGTATCAGATCTTTACTTTATCTTGGAGGTTATGATTTGACACAAGAGGGGATTAATTTATAACCAATAAATAGGGTGGAAAACCCATAGAATTGCTATCACTTTAGTGAAGGTGTGGTGATAGGTTCATCTTTTGAATAGTAATTATAACTCAAATTGAATATTTATGTAATGAGGGAGTACTTCTATGATAATACTTAAGGAGGGTAGTTAATACTGATTATTGTTACTCTCTCTTTTTCATAGCAAAAAAGAAAGAAATAATTTAGGATGATATTTTATATTAAAAAAATATGATTTCTTATAAAATTTTAATGCTCAAGTTATAAAAATTATAATTTTTCCATCAAAAGAATTTTCAAGTTGCAAGATTCTTAAAAAATTATTTTATACATATATATATTCGAATTTTGCAAGTTATATATATATATATATATGTAAATTTTTAATAATAAAACTAGGGCTCAAAAATTGCCTATCAATCATTAAAAAGGGAAGAATTATCCACCGAAGGAAATAACTAGTATGATTATCCACCAAATAGAATAATTAGTACTGAGGTATTTGAATCTATAATTTAAAAAAGTCACGATAAATTTATATGAATTCACGCAATCAATTCAATCCATAAATTGATAAGCAAAAACTACGAATATTGTGATCTCCATGATTACTTGAAGAAATTCATCATGGAGTGGCTGCTTCATAATGGACAACATTGTCTCATTCAAAACGCTACAACCTTCGCTCTCGACTTGGTGCCCTTATTCGAGGGATTGGATCTTTGTTTGGTCATGATCTTGTTCTTGTATTTTTCTATCACTGTGGATTCTTCTGATTGATGCCGTTGGGCTTACATATTGCACTCTTTTTTTGTTATCTGATTCATATATCTCCATTGAACTTGCAAAATTCATGTCACTTAATGGATATTATTCGGAGGAGCGAACTTTAACTTGCGATTCTCAGCTAGCATCAATACCTCCTCAACTATTTCGGTTCTGTTTTTGGATTTTTTTTAACCACACGATATAAATATAATACTTCTGTATTTATACATAAAAAAAATTTCTTCGTACAATTTTTTTTTTAAAAAATAAACGTAGCTTTAATGATAATTGATTTTCTGTGAATTGATTTTAAAAGAACATCTGAATTATTGAATGCTTCAATTTCAATTTTTGAGGTCTTGTTTAATGTTATATTGTGATACTAGATTATGCATAAGTTTTCATTTACTACATGATCAATAGCAAGCAGGAAAAAAAATATGAATAGAGTCATATTCATAAAATACTATACATCTTGATATATACATGTCTTCAATTAAACTTTTATAATTGCTCTCACATTTACCTTACCTTAATCAGTTCTTTTTTTCTTGGGTATGAAGAAATAAATGGTTTGCTGGAAAGTACTAGGAAAATGGAAGGAAAGATGAAAGAGTAAGGAAGAGAGGGAAATTGACTATTAAATCATGACTTCTCTTAATTTGATCGTTGGGTGAATTTTTCCTAAATTTTCTAAAATAACAGAATAAGAAAGGGAGCAATAAAATGTGGTGCAAAAATTTGAAGGATTAATTATAAATATTTATTTTTTATATTTTTAATCAAAATTCTCGAACAAATAAATATTTATAACGTAGTGTTCTTTTAGGTCTTATTTCCTTATGATCTTCTTCTAAACATAATATATTAAATGGAAAAAAAATTAAGCATTAGCAAAAGTAAGGGACCCCTTCTTCTAAACACATAACATATTAAATGAGGAAAACTGAGCATTAGCAAAAGAAAAAACTATGCCGTCACCCAAGAGCCGATGCAACATCAGGAGGAGAGGATCCAAATCTTGTTGACTTCTACTTGAGAAGAGCTAAGTTTTGCCACAGTCAATGACGAAGTTTCACCCACCAAGATTATGCCTTGTAGAATCGTCTTTGGAGTGCACACAATGCTATAAAAAAACACGAGTAGAGGATGTCTCTCACTTATATCTTAATAATAATACAGGCTAATGCTTCGTGTTAAGGGTAAATATCTCTTTTTTAAATTTAATGTGAAAAATGCTAAACTTTAGAGGAAAAACTATAGTAGATCCACTATATTATTAAAATATCATAGGATAATACGCGTACAAGTTTTCAATCATAAATTCACAATTTTTTAATCATTATTCCTATATTTCTCCCAAATTTTGATAAGGGTTTTTTAATAACTCCCATGAGTATTCACATCACATTTTTTTTATATCTTAAACCTTTACCCAACTCAAATATTTATAATTCATAGATATTTATTTGACAAAGAGTCTTAATCTTATTTTAATATAAAAACTTAACTCAAATAGGAAAATAACTTACAATACGAAATAATTAATAATTAAAAATAATTTAAATTTAAATTGATTAAATTTAATAATTTCTATCTTGATACAAATTCTACATCTTCACATTAATCTTCATGCTCCACACATTACCAAATGAGACAATTATAAGGCACTAATTATAAGAGTTTTTTATTATCGTAATTTCTTTAAATTGCAACAACCATCTTCCTTTTGAGTTGCTCCTCCTTAATCAAGCTTTATAAGCCTTATCGAAGTTTATACATGACCTCCTCATATATAAAAATACCAGACCTTGCAAACATTTTTAAGTCATTATAATTTTTGTAAATCATCATCATCATCAACTTCATCCATCGTCTTTATATTGCACATAAAATCAAATCAAATTCTTACTCTATTAGATTACTCCTCTCCCATGGGACAGAATCCGTTTTGATACTAGTTGTGAGGGAAAATATACCCTTTCCAAATACATAAGTATTAGGCAATTAAATCTATTAGAATGATGTAATAAAACACATGAACAATTTAACATAAAAAACCCTAACTCTTAGATAAAAATTACAAATAAAAAAAGGTCCAATATATTATTAAATGATTATAAGATAATGTGTATAAAGGTTTTTAATTATAATCTCATAACTTTCTAGTCACTATCCCTAGATCTATCCCAAACCTTTATAAAGATTTCCATAATCCTCATAAACATTCACATTACATCTCTCTTATATTTCAAACCCGTAATGAATACAAATATTTATAATCAAGAAGTAATTAGTTAAGAAGAAATCTCAATCTTACTTTAACATGAAAACTTAACTTGAATATAAAGATAACAAATAATAAGAAATAATTAATAATTAATAATAATTTAAATTTTTTTCAAACTTAACGTTGTGGTAGGTAAACTTGAAAATTCTATGATTTTCATGAAAATGTAGCATAATAGTCATAAAAATTGTTATTTTCATATAAAATTTTGTAATTTTTTTTACAAAAAAATGTAAATATTAACAAACAAATACACAAAAATTGAAATTATGTCATTTATAATTAGACTAAAACCTTATTTTGATCTTTGAAGTATTAAGTTTATATCAATTTCCTTCTTGAGGTAAGATTTATATCAATTTAGTATTTGAAGATTTAATCCTAAGTAAAATTTTAGTCCTTGTAACATATTAACTGTTTAAGACAAGGATTAAAATTTAACTTGAGTTTAAATCTTTAAAGATTAAATTAATACAAAATTTATTTCAAGAATAAAATTGATAAAAACTTAATACTTCAAAGACTAAAACAGGGTTTTTAATCTTATATAAAAATTGTTGGGAAATGAATTTTGGAAACAATGTATCTTTTGATAATTCTAAAGTAAAAAAATAAATAAGGCTTACACTTTGAATGAAGTGGGACCAAGTGTATTTGCATTCTAAGAGGAATAATTAAGACAATTATGTATATTTTCTTGTCAAACTTTATTTAAGATTTGTTTAATTTTTATATAGAGTAAGTTCATGTGAGAAACTAAACTTTATAAAAATTAATTTATTTTGTTAATTTTTTGAAAAATTTTTAAAATTACTTAAGTAATACTAAGAAATTAACACTTATCAAGAATTAACTTCTTATAATTTTTTTTGGTTTAACATTAAACTTCCTATGAAATAATGTTAAAATGACTAATATACCTTTTATAAAATTATAATATAAAATAAGGAATATTAATAAATTCTACTTATCTTTGATTTTTATAAAATGTATTTCTAATATCTCTTTTGATCATAATTTTTCCAAATTTATAATTTTTTTAGTTTTTAATTTACTAAAAAAATCAAAACAAACTTATAAAAAGTAATTAAGATGTGTTATATAAAATTATTTTTATATAATTAAAAAAATAGTAGAATAATTAATTCTATAAAATCTATATAAAATATATAACAAATATGAATTTTTTTAGTTATACAATTAAATATTGAACAATGAAGATAATAAATTTTAAATAATAAATAAAATAATATAATAAATGTAATTCTATTTCTAATTAAATTTCTATTATAATTCTATTTATGCATATATTTACAAATTATGCTTATGATATAATATTTAATATTTATTTTGTATAATCTAATAATACTCATTACATTTATTATGTAATTAATAAAATAATTATATTTTATAGAATTAATAATTATATGCAAATAATCATATTTATTATAATCAATTTATTTGAATTAGATTCATTATATTTTATAATTGATAAATTATATTTATTATAATTTTCAAATAGGTCATGGTGATCATTAGTTAAAATAATGGTAATTTTGTATTTCTATCTATAAGTGACATAGAAAATTCTTTTTATGAAAGAAATATAAATAAGTAAACTTTAAATATTTATGGGGCATAGAATTTTTTGAAAAGTTTTGCTTTTTCCATTTTAACAATTAGTTATGCTTCCTATATTACTTATAATTTCTTACTTTCTGAAAATTGTACTTTCTATACTACTTATATCAATTAAATAACCTTATAAAGTTGAATAAGTGACTTGTCTCCAAAGTTACCCACTTGGAAATGCTTATTTTCTAGAAACATGATTTTTTTTTCCATTTTTTTGCTTGGGTACATACATAAGAAACCTCAAATCATTAAGTTTGTTGGGTATAGATATAAGAATTTATGGATCATTGTAGCTGTTGGATGTAAACATTAAAGTTCGTAAATCATTATGTCAATTGGGTATAAACATAAGAGTTCATGAAATAATGCCTATTGGGAACAACAGTTAAGGTAGATTATTCAAATGGCCATAAATAGTATAAATGTCTCACTAGTTCAAGAATACCATACACTGAACTTAGAACAAATGATGTTGGACAGAAAGGAGAAGTAGGGAAAATATACTTCTAATACATTAGAAATAAATAATAATATTGGAATAAAATACTTTATTAATTTCTAAATGAATTTTGGATGAGTGAAACTTTTAACAGGGGTTTACACACACACACACACACACACACACACACACACATATATATATATATATATATATATATATATATATATATATATATATATATATATATATTAATTTTAAGGAGATTACTCATAAGGTTTAAGTGATGTGTGACTTAACATATTTATACTAATATCTTAAATTTAAAGCCTTTATTCTACCTAATATGGATGTTATAACAATACAAAAAAGTAGCACTTAACTATCGATAAAATCATAGCTATTAGATAACAAAACTATGCTTAAAAACTAGCACACATAGGTTATTAAATTGTGGCTAAATGTGGCATTACGAAATTTATTTTCCATGGTTAAATGGGTGTAAGGTAATAAGAAATTTACTACAATAATAATTGTGGCTAATCATTATTTACTCACAATTACAAGCATAAATATATTTTCTACAAAATCATCAAAATATTGTGGCATTTTTTAGCCATGGTTGAAACTATGGCTAACAATTATTTATTGAAAAAAATTAAAATTTGTTAGCATAATTATAACCGTGGCTAAGTATCTAGAACCTATGAATCATTGTGAATTTAGTTGCAGTTATAATTGTTGCTAAGTATTTGGAATTTGTTAATCATCCCAAATTTAGCCACAGTTATAATTGTAGCTAATATTTAATTAATTATTTTTTAAAATAAAATGCATTATAGTTCTTATATTATAAAACTTGAACTTGTGAATAAAATAGATCAAATTACTAATATACTTCATCTATTATAAAACCTGAACCTGTGAGTATAATAAATTAAAATACTAATAATCATATTAATAGTCAAAGTATGTATCCTCTTGCAAAGAAAGAAAATATTCAAGAATAGGTAATAATGTTTCAAAAGTCAACAACTAGAATAAAAAAAAGATAAGATGAATGTAAGAACAACTAAATGTGAGATCTATCATGCTCTAATGTGGAAATTTTTGAACTAAATTTATCTTGCAAGAATCTCATAAGGTTGTTGAGCCGAGTTTGAGTTTATGAAAATTTTTCCTTAGTATTATCATAACCAACAAGTTTTTCTTTCACAATTTCAACTTGCTTTGCTAACTTTTCAACTTTCTTTTCATCTGCATTATTAGTTGAAACACCAAAAACTCTAGAGGTACCTTATTGCGTAGGCAACTTAAAAATGCTAGAAGGACAACCTCTAATTCCTAAAACTATGTACACAACTAGAATGCTCATTTTCAAATACTTTTCTTATAGCATCATTTGGTTTAGCTAATATTACTGAATGAACGCTTGAAGTAGTAGCATGTTCTTAATCTTGTGATAAATGTTTCAAAATTTTATCTTATACATAAAACACTAGCATTAACAAGCCGTAGTTAAATTAAAAATATGCATTTCTAAATATAGCTAATACTTTTAGATAGATGAAAAAAGAAAAACTTGAATAGCTTAATCAATCTACATTAGTGCTTACAGTCAAAAACCAATTTAGAATGTGCCAAAAAGATTAGTTTAGTTATGATTGTTAGCAAAGATCCTTTGCTTAAAACAAACACATTATTAAAACTATCATAAATTGCCATTAACCTAAAAGTATGAAATCTTGAATAAAAAAACTTAGGCATGTATTAAACAATATCAAAAAATGAAACATTAATGCCTTGGGAACTTTAAAACTTTATTTATCCATTGAAGTATATATACTAATATAACAATCCATGCATAACAAGATAAGAGATTCTTCAAACAAAGTAAAAGTCCAATTTAGTTCATATATACTAGTTGTTATATATATAATTGTGATCTTTCATCATAAAGAGCGACTCAATAAATGTAAAGAAACAGAATTAGGGAGTTTAAATGATAAGGCTCAAGAATGCCTTCCAACCATAATACAGAGTAATATATATTTGTATATATAAGCAAGTTATATTAGTTAAAAGAAAAAAAGACCATTATTTTAAGTAAAATAACTTGTAGACTTAATAAATGCATAGTAGTAGAATTAGAGAGTTCAAGTGATAAGGCTTGAGAATGTCTTCCAACCATAATATAGAGTAATATATATTTGTATATATAAGCAAGCTATATTAGTTAAAAGAAAAAAACCATTATTTTCATTAAAATAACTTGTAGACTCAGCAAATGCATAGCAATAGAATTAGGGAGTTCAAGTGATAAAGCTCAGGAATGTCTTCCAACCATAATACAGAGTAATATATACTTGTATATATAACCTGTAGACTCAATGCATAGTAGTAGAATTAAGGAGTTCAAGTAATAAGGCTTGGGAATGCCTTCCAACCATAATATAGAGTGATATATATTTGTATATATAAGCAAGCTATATCAGTTAAAAAAAACCATTATTTTAAGTAAAATAATCGTACCACTAAATGATTTTACAAGTTCATACTTTGGAAAACAACACTCATCATGTATATATATGTGGTTCCATGGCTTAACTTAATTGTAAGGGATAATTACTTTGCCATGGTGAAAAATCAACATATAAGCAAGGATAAGATTATAAAGACATGTGATACCAAGCTTAGTCTAATAACATAAATCAATCTTTTTTATGTAAATTAACACAATGAACATCTACTAACATATAACTCTTAGTATATAAGAATAAAAGACTAAGAGTTATAAAACTAAATACACATTATTATAATGATTTTTCCTTAATAGTAACTGCAAGGTAACATAATGGACATCCATTAATATACAGCTCTTAGTAAACTAGAAGTTGTAGAATTTAAATCAAATTATATGCATGAGGAACATTAGTGGAAGTCAAAAGGCAAATAAAATAAATACTTATAGCTAATATCTTCCCTTGTTTATTCACATGGTTTCCGTCCCTTTTAAACAAATTTGACAAAATAACTTCACTATGGCATACAAGCCTTCCTAATTGTTTCTCTTAATAATGACATTATGAATGAATTGGAAGAAAATTAGATGAATAGTAACAATACCAATTGATGTATGTTTATAAGAAAGAACTGAAAGGCATGACACTAAATTTGGAAAAATAAATATCCTTTGTAGTTCTTTTGTTACTAACATACTATTTGACAAGCTTGTCTTGCATTACTCTTACTATGACTAACATGAGAAACTTTGAGCTTCTTCTAATTTTCAGTATTTTGCAAGCTTTTCACCTAAAAATTTAAAATATGGTAATCATTATATGTCACAATTTTATTTGAAAGATAACATTATATAAACTAATCTAGTTAGAAAATGCAATGTAATAATTACTATAAGAAATTATATACCTTCATATGTTCTTGATGGTAATGTGACATAGAAGTAGATCACTCACAACTATCCACTCCAAGAAGAGGATTTGCTAACAACTCTTTCTTGCTTTCAATAGGATAAAAATATTTACATCTTAACTTATATTTGTAAGCTCTCCATTTATCTCTTAAGACTATCATAGCTTATTTACAGTTAGTAGTATAATCAAATAAAAAGTTACCCTAAACATTGTTGAAACAAATAGTTAATAATCATAATATGCATAAAATAAATAATATGACATGTAAGTTAATTTTTTATTACCTCAATATATTTTTTATTATTTTCTCCTTTTGTCAATTGGCATCTGATGCCAATGGATAACATTTATGGGATAAATATTTGAGTTTTAAGTCAGTTTTTCCAAAAACTTCACAAATAAGTTTGAATCATTATTATTTCCTTACTTATCACCCTTAAGCTTTATAATAACTTTTTGATCATTTGTCAAGTGCTAAACATCATTTGCTACCATTTTTCAAATTGTAATTTTCTTAGTTTTCATGTTTACCAACCATCAATAATGTAGAAGTTTAGATAATGAAAAACTCAATAAATTTTGAAAAGTATATAGGAAAATTTTTAAAAGCTTACCTATTAGGTTCATAGGCGAAGGTCCCTTCTCTTCTTGAGGTTAATTTCCATTAGAGTTAGAGGCAAGAGTTGAATTCTTAATATTAGATGCAGTTGATGTACCATGAACATTTGGAGATTTAGATTTATTATTATCAATATGGTTTGGCTGTAGTGCATTTTTACAAATTATGTCATTACTATTGCTATTTTGTCCATGGTTTTCCTATAACAAATCTTTATTAGAAAGATTGTTAGCATTTGTATTTTGGCATTATAGGTTAGCCAATATTGTAATTGCTGATCTTTTGTGCCTTTAGCTCATTTTAAACCTAATATATGAATAACTCAATCTATTTAACATTGAACATTGAAAAGCAAAGAATTATAACTGCTAAAGAAATATAATTTTTATCGTAAGACATTAACTTATATATTCAAATATAAAATAAAAGTAACATTACATTTTAAATGTAATTGATGACACAAACATTCAACATAAATTTACGGTAAATATAATTATTGAAGAAATTAATAAAATATCCTAAAACACAAATGAAAGTAATTTTTTTTACTAAAAGATAGGAAGTATATATTAAAATATAGTAACACTAGTCAGACATTGTATCATCTTCAGTATCACTATTAAGACTATGTTCTTCAATGAAACTTGAGTTATCTAGTTCTTATTCATTGTCATCATTAATATTTTCCAAATGTTTGTGAGGAAAAGGCAAGTCTTGCACAACAAATTATTCTGAATTAATCAAGTACTCTTCTCCCATATCATATATGTCTCTAAGCTTTATGTGGCAAACACAACTCTAACCTTGATCAGTTGGATCATCAACATAATATACTATTTGAGCATCAATTATAAGAATGAAAGGCTCATCTATTTCTTGTTCACTAGTATAAATTAAGCATGAAAAGCTAACACTAGTGATGCTAAAGTCATCCATCTTAACTCCTTTTTTTTGGAGTGGTGTCTACCTACTCACATTTGGACAACACAACCCTTAACATGCCATAGTAATACAATTCAATAATGTCAATCAATCTTCCATAATACATAAGATTAACTTTTGTTGAAGTTTTATTATCAGTATATGTATATCTTTTCGTTTAAGCAAACATTACAACATCACTATTTTGTGTTCTTATGCCTCGCTTTCTTGACTTAGTTTGAAACTTAAAACCATTTACATTAAATCTATTAAATCTTCTTGCAATTATATTTTGCCTTTATGCAAGTAATTTAATTTTAGGTGTGATATCTAGATCATCTTTTCTTCCAACCTAAGTATAAAAGGATAAATTATATAATTAATAATCATTTTGAAAATAAAAATAAGGAGTGGTAGAGTTTTATATGATTTTTAAACCATTTATGAAAATATTTGTGCACATATTCTTTAACATACTTGGAGGTAATTCTTTTACCCCAATTCATCTGCTTCATTTAAATCACAAACTTCCTAAGTAAATAAGGTATGCTTTACTTCCATTTATCCAATTGGATTATAAAAGTAGATAAAAGATAAAATTAGAAGAATGTTCACTTACTTGCAAAATTTATTAACTATGACATAATTACATAACACATAACAATGAGCTTGTGTTTTCTCAAAAGGTAAGAGAGTGATTATCTTTATAGCACCAAATGGCTTTCTCAATGCAAGAAATCTTATTAACAAAATGATAAAGTCACTACTAATAGAAGACTCATTCCCATTATTATTGCATTTAGGTTGGTTGAACCTTGTTTCAATGCCTTCTAAGTATTTAGAATAAAAGGTGAGACATTCCTCTACAATATATCCTTCCGCTATACAACTTTTTTCATGCAACTTTATAACAAACATATGATTTCAATGGCTAAGGGTCCTAAAAATATAAGGAAAATAAATCATGTTTATAAAAGTTATAAAGTCACACTTAAATAAAGCCAAGAAAAAAATAAGTACCTTTCAATTGGATACATTCACCTAAAATATACAGGGCCAACAATCATTGCTTCATCAATGAGGTGACTAATCAAATGAACCATAATAGTAAAAAATAATAGGGGAAATATCATTTTCATATGGTAAAGTGTTAATGTAATTATTTGCTGGGACTTTTCCAAGCGCTTGACATCCAAAACTTTGCACCAAAGTTCTCTAAAATAGTTTGACAATTCAATTAACACTGAAGTAACTTCTTTAGGAAGAGATCTTCGTAATGCAATAGAAAAAAATATACTCCATGAGAATATGTGAATCATGGCTTTTTAAGCTAAAGATTTTACATTTCTTATAATCGATATATCTAAAGATGTTTGACAAATAATCATTAAAACTATCATATTTTTGAGAACCTTTAAAAATAAATCTCTCTTGGTTTTCATTTTAAAACATGCAAGAGGAAACTTGCAAGAATTAAGATATGGATAAAGTTTTTTTCTTATCCCCATGGCTTTAAGTCTTCACGAGCTTGAAGTTTTTTATGTTCTTTTCTTATTATTAAGCATTGTGAACAAAGCATTGTCAAAAATAATTTTTTTATATGTATCATATCAAGAAAATAGCGAAGATAATTATCCTTTCAATAAGGTAAATTCCAAAATATGCTCCTTTTTTCCATTGTTTTAGGCTATTGTCACTTGTAGTCTCGTTATAAGGCCTTTTCAGGCTTTGCTCAATTTGTTTAATGACAACAAAAGTAAATAATGGAATATAAGCTTGGTTAACCTTAATTGTACCATCAAAAGCTTTTTTATTATACTTAAATTTGTGGTTAAGTGGTAATCTTTGATGATAACCTATGAAACAATTTTTCCTACCAAACTTGAGTTTTTTAAAATCCATCTCAAAATTACACATTGGGCATGCTAGGGGTGTATGTGTATTCCAACGAAACAAATTATCAAGTCCTAAGAAGTTACTAATAGTCCATATAAGTATTGTACGTATTCGAAAGACTTAATTTGAAGAGGAATCATAAGTATCTACACTATTATTTCATAATTGTAATAATTCTGCAACAAGTGGTTGTAAGTAAATGTCAATATTATTACCAGGCATTGTAAGACCTAGAATTACCATTAACATGATAAGTGATGCTTGCTTTATAATTATCCATAGAGGCAAGTTGTAAGTATATAACATAACAGGCTAAATGCTGTTATTAGAACTCAATGTACTAAATAGATTGAAGCCATTTGTGGCTAAAGTAAGTCTTACATTTCGAGGATCTGATGCAAAGTTAGGATATAAGAAATAAAACTCTTTCCATGCTTTACTATCTCTAGAATGCTTTAACAAGCCATTTGAGTTAACTTTCATTGCATGCCATTTTATATCCTTTGCAAATTTAGAAAACATGTATAATATTTGCAATCTTGATATAAGATGGAAGTAACGTAATATCTTTCTTGGTTATTTCTTTTTTTCTTTTAGTTGCCTGTAACACTATTTATAACCCTTTTTGTCTCAACTAGCTTCCACTTAGATGTATAACAATGTTTGTACTTATCCCTTCCTTCATCAGGACCTTAATATAGCATACAATTTTTTTAAGCATGCATAAATCTTATCATAACTCAAACCTAATTGCTTTATCATCTTTTTCACCTCATAAAATGATGTTAGAAGCCTAGCATGCTCAAAAATATCTTTTAAAAATTCAATAATCATTGAAATTGTTTTATCACTTGTACCACACAAAACTTTAATGCGATATAAATGAACAATAAAAGTTAATTTGCTATATTTTGTACAATCATAAAAAAGTGCTTGATTCCCATCCCTTAATAATTCATTAATTTTATTTAACTTATGATTGTTCAAATCTCTTGCATATCTAGCATTGTCATTTCTAGGTTAATTTAATAGACTAGGTTTTTGATATCCATTATCCTCAAAGACACCAAATGTATCATTTAACAAATCACTTATTAGATATTGCCTAATTGGTTCCTCATGAACTTGCACTACAAGTTCCATAATGGATTCATCACTTTTTTCCCTATACAAATACCATCTAGTGTATTTTTTTTGGAAAACCCTTTGTAAGCAAATGATAAAACATTCATTCCTATTTCTCATATAGTGAAATCCATAAGCAATACAAGAACGCATAATTTTCTCATTTGTAGATGCTTTTGAGAAAGTGAAATTAAGGAAATCCATCACCCCACTTCTATACTTCATAGAGTTTATTGATTTCTCAATCCAAGTCCTATTTGCCATAACTTGATATATCTACTAGTTCATAATAGATAGTCATTCACATGATGTTACTATTGTATATATTATTCATCATTTTAATTTACATACAAGACAATAAATGATGTTACATGAAAAACAATCATAAAAGTTATGCTATTTTGTTATTCTTGTTTTGGTTCTAATGTTAATGAAAAAGAATTAACAGCATAAGTATCTAATTTTTAAATAAAAAAGAAGATTAAGAGCATAGGTATCTAATTTCCTTATTATTAATGTAAAGTTAATCACAATGAAGTTTTGCATATTCTATTTCAAAATAGGTTACCATTATTTCTTAAAACTTTATAGTCTAGAACGACACACCTTCAACTAATTTTAGCTTTAAGATGTAGAAAAAGCAGGTTAATTGACTTCTAATATGTTGCATACTTTATATTTTATTATTGCCTTCACTACTAGTTACACATGCTACTATAGTAATGAAAGGAGCTTTTTCATTAATGAAATTTAATAAAACTATGGCGAATAATTTGATAAAAGATTAAAGCATGATTAACATTAACAATAGCATCTAGGATATGCTTCCAAAACTAACAATAAGCATTTGTTATAAATAATAACTACTTTAATGTTGACAAGAAACTTTATGGCAAAATAACAAATAAGTTAGAGTAGGGATAGGTTTTGCTTTCTAATTCAATGGTGTTCTACATATTCTTCCTCCAAATAGGTTCCATAAGTATATAATTTTCCTATTATCTATGTAAACTTAAACACAATGAAGTCCTATATAATCTTCCTTTAAATGGGTTACCACTATTTCCTAATGCTTCAAAGTCTACAACAATCAATCAAAAACTAGTTATTTGCAACTAACTACAATTTTAGGAGAAATTTGATTATATCTTTCAAGGAGTTGTTTGATATAAAAATTGAAGTTTTATATACTTATTTGATATAAAATAAACTTTTGAATGGAATATGATTGAGCATTTTTTTAGAAACTAATTTTGTGATTTACTCTTTTTTATTTATAAGACACACAACCAATATTGCTTTGTATATAGTGTATTATATTTGATTTGAAAGTGTGTCAGATAGTCATTTTACTTATAAATTCAAATATTTCATTATCTGATCTTTCACTTGGTTATCTTTCCAATTTTTAACTAACTTTACAAACAGTAAAGTAGTTACCTAATTTTTCATACATGAGTTTTTCTTAGTTTATCTAATAGCAAAGTAACCATAAAATAAGTAAGGAAAAGAGTGAAAATAAAAGATACTTGGACATTCAATTGATTCAATTTAAAGTAATGCATACCTCAAATATAAAAGAAGTCTTCTATTAACTAAATAGGTATGCATTTCATTCTTTGAATTTTTTTATTCTACGATGATAGTTACAATGGGAGCCTAATGAATATACAAAAAATAAAAAAATGAAATGGAAAGTTATAAAAGACAAGAAAGATACCTAGGACCTCACATAAAAGACAAAAAATGAAATAGGAAGCATGTGAGAAAAGGTTTAACTTATGTTCAACCTATCACTTTAAAGTAGTCATTATTATTAAGGTAAATTACTTGAAAAGAACAAAAACAGGGCCATAACCTAGTTGAAATGGAGGACTAAATGTAATTAATGAAACATTACTTAAATTGAAGGTCAAACCTTTAAACTTTGAAGTTCAAAGAAGGAAATATATAATAAACTAGATTGAAAAAAGAGGACGCTTAATAGATTGGGAAAGACTAAAGTAGTAATTATGCTAGTGTGAGTCTACCAACCTCAAACTAGTTTTAAAGGATTTAGGCAGGCTTTTTATATATCATGTCACTTTTTGTGCACTATATAGAAGGAAAAGGAAAATAAGTAAAAAGCTGGTCCAAACTAATAAGAAACAATTTGTATATCAAGTCACTTTTTTAAATAAGGGATGACTTTTGGTGCATAAATATTACAAGAGATCCAAACAGCACATATTTTTAAACAATTAGGAATATTGACTATGTTAATCTTTGAAAGAAAGGGAAATAAATTTTAATTTCGAACATTAGCACTTTTATTAAGGGAAAATGAAAAATCATAACTAGTAACTCCTAATATAGTTTTAATAGATGTAGCTAACTATAGAAAATTAAGAAAACAACTAGTGCTAGCAATAAAAGCACCATTAAATGATGAATTGTACCCATATTATTGTTAGCTACTAAACTTGATAATAGCTTAGACACATACAGATTCCCATGGAGAAATTGATTATTAACATGAAAGGGAACCTATGTATCTTAATTAATATAGGGGACCATAATAAAGGGGACTATAAGATAAATCACCTATGTAGATGTTCTAAAATAGGATGAGGAGTTAAATAAATGGATTGTCATCAACTTGGTTTTCAAAAGAAAGAAGAAAAGCATGGCTAGCCTATGCTTATGCTTGTATTACCATCACTTATAGACCATTCTTTGATTAATATAAATATGTAATTTTAATTATCCTCCTATATAAGTGATCGCCTTATTCATCTCATATTGACCTCCCTTTGCTACTTTGTCAAAAAATGTGTTTGACCATTTAATAGAATTATTATTATTTTAATACATTATTAATTTCTTGCCTAAACTAGACACACACTTATTCAATTTAACTCATTGAAGCATTGAGATCCTTTTCTTAAGTAAGTCCTATTGTGCTTGCAATAGCTTATTGATAAGGAATTCTTCAATATTTCAAGTAAATAACTTGATAATAAATGATGAAATAGGGCTCGCAATTTTACAAACTTGGAAAAGGATAATAAATAAAATTTAAAAGCAATTTAAGCCGAGATAAGGCTACAACTTGGTTGAAATAGAGTATTAGATGCAATCAATGAAACATTACTTGAATTGAAGGTCAATAAAGATACCTTTAAATTTTGAAGTTCAAATAAGGAAAGATATAATAAATTAGATTGAAAAAAAGGGCCATTTGGTATATTAGGACGGACTGAAGTACTAATTATGTTAGTATTTTCATGAGTTAACCAGCTTGAGACAAAGTTTAGGCATTTCATCCTTTTAGTTTATTTGCCACCTTAGAAATAATTTCTTAAAACAATTAGTCTCTATCCTTTCAGTTTATTTACCACTTTAGAAATAGTTTCCTATAACTAGAGTTGAAGATAATCATAAAGCTATACTTGAATATGGTCTTGTACAAAGAATCCTTTTTCTATTGGCATCACCAATCAGACATGAAGGGTGATATAGTGTGTGTAATGACTTAAATAGACTCCTTTGAAATATCTTTCTAAAAATTAGGTTTTTATTTACGTTATAGAATTCTACCTTACATCAAATTCATTATTCCCACATGTGAAACAATAGTTGAATTCTTATAGCAAGTTCAGTTGCATAACTGAAATCTTGATTTTGTGCTTGGATTTTACATAGGATTTTGTTTTAGATCCCACAAAAGCTTAATTAGAAATTAAGACGAAATCAGCTAAAATAGTATAAGTTGACATCTTTTTTTATACCAGTTTGCCAAAAATCTTTGAAAAATGTTTACAATAATCACTAAGTTTTGGAATTCTCCATTCATTGACCTATTTTTTTAGTTAAGAGAATTGTTAATTATTAATCAAAGAGTTTTTGAAAATAATCAAAAAAGGTTTTGAGATTGGCTATAGCTAGATTGTTAACAATAAATTTCTAATTCAATTTTACTTTTCATTCTTTTCTATCCACACATAAACTAATTTAAAAATTAGAACAAGTTGTATACAGATTATAAAATGTTTTATCAAAGAAATTTGACAAATCTAATCCATAAAATTTATCATCAATAGAAACCAAGTATCAAAATTAATTAATAAATAAAAAACCTAAATCTACCATCAATACCTAAATTCAGCTCTTTTGTTTCGTACCTTAGCTTTGTTGCTTTTAGCAAAGGTATCATAAGGAATTTGTAAGTAGTATCATTGATTCTTCAACTCTCCAATGTCGATGACAAAACTTTCTCAACTTTCCAGACATCAGAGCTTACACATGTTCATGGTTTGTATTTTAGGAATTATAAATAAAAAGAGAGTAGTTAAGTTATAATTTCGAAGGAAAAAATGAGAGAACATGATAAATGCTAAAATTTTGTTTGGCTATGAAGAGATAACCATGGTTTTTTAATTGTAATAAAAAAAGTAAATTCTAAATAGGTTAGCCATAACTAATTAAGCCATGAAAAAGAAAATATAGCTAACAAGCTTATTTTTTGTAGTGCAAAATAAAAAAAATAGCATTAAATAAATAACTAATAAAAATATCTAATTTTTTAACTTCTTCTTGGTCTTTATTTAATTAATCTTCTTTATAAATTTAAGAGATTTAGTATTTACATCAATACCTCTCACTTGAGAAAACTTAATTTCGAGTTGATATTTGGATATATTGACTATTCAAAAAGAAAGTGCTTATACAAATCAATAACATTGAAAATTTTTAAAAATTTTAAGATAAATTAATAATATAGGCATTATCATTAATTTTCTTTAAAATCTTATGTGGTCCATACTTTTTTAATTATAATTTGTTGTATTTTTCAATCAAAAGTCTCTTTCTCTCTCTCTCTCTCTCTCTTGAAAGAAAACCATAAGCATAACTCCTTCTTGAAATGTCTTGTATCTTCTATACTTATTTGCCATTGCTTTGCATTTTGCATTCGAAGCTTTAATCTTTTTAAATAAATTGGACTTACACTAGGAACTTTTGGAAGTTGAGCTAAATTTAATGTGTGTTTTGGAATCTTTCAATAAATGATGAAAAAAGGTAAGAGTCTTGTTGATTTAGTTTTGCATTATTATAGGCAAACTTAACTTGATCTAGTGAAAATTCCATTGCTTTAGATTATTTCTACAAATACTATAAACAAGACTTTTCAAAGTTCTATTTGTTGCCTCAGCTTATTCATCAGTTTATGGATAAAATGTGCTACTAAAATTTAAACTTACATCAAAATGCTTCTACAGGATAAGTAAAAACCTAGTATAAAATCCATTAAAAACTTTTCCCAAATGTCAAATGGTTTAGGAAGTGGCATGTAAAGTCTTGTATTTTAAGTATGCCTTTTGAAAACTTGACAAATAGGATATTTATGCACAAGGTTTCCCATATCTTTCTTTAATTGAGGCCAATAGTATTGCTCTTTTATGTTGGCTATTCTCTTTGTCTATTCTAAAATATTCATTAAGATTTCTTCCATAAAGATTGCAAATAATCTTTTCATTAAGACATACCTTTGGCATATAGGTTTTATTTCCTTTGAATAAGTAACTTTCTAGCACATAAAAGTCATTACTTGACTACTTCAATAAGTATTTCTTATATATCCTTGAAATCTTCATCCATTTGGTATAATTCTCTTAGGCATTCAAATCAAACAACTTCTCTTTTAAGGTTAATAAGTAGAGTTACTATTTTACACAAACCATCTACAATATGGTTAAAAGCTATGGACTTGTGTTTGATCACATATATAAATTTCTTTAAGTATGATATCTACCTTGCATGCATCTTGTTTAGGTGCTTTTAACTCTTGATATGTTTCAACGCTTTATGATCTAAGTAAATGACAAACTTTTTAGGAATTAGGAAGTACTTCTAATGGTGTAGTGTTTGTACTATTGCAAATAGCCTTTGCTCATATATTAACGATTTTCTCTATGTTTCATCAAGTTTCTCGCTATAGAAAATGATTTATCTTTTTTCATATAAAAGAACTACCCCAATTCCAACTTTACTTGTATTTCATTTAACTTTAAACAACTACTTAAAATTAAGAAATGCTAATACTGGAGTTGTGATTACCTCTTCTTTTATCATGATGAAACTTTTTTTAGCTTCTTTATCCATTAAAACCTTTTTTTAAACAATCAGTGATTAATGCAATAATAGCCTAAATGAGCAATCATTTCTCTATTTTTTGTAGTTCTTAATTGTGAAACTACTGTCTATTAAAGGGTTTAATCCTTCTCAAACACTGTTTTAGCTTATATCCACTCATTAAAATATGAATTCATATTACATGATCTTAGAATAACTATTTACTACCATTCCTTTGCACTCGTTTATGTTATTCAACTAAAATCTAGGAAATCCTTAACTTGGTGATACTATTCACTTAATTTCAATATATAGAAAAAAAACCTAAGATATTATGCTAATATACCACTCACTTGAGTTAAAGAAGGCAACGAGACACTTTGTTCACTCATTCAATATATGATTTCTTAAAGATTTTAAAATAAAAGATAAGTTTTACTTTTATTTTTCTTATGAGTTTAAAATGTTCAAATAAAGTTTTGGGTAAGAGTATTCTAGGTGTTTACATGATTTCAATAACCTTACATTGCCTTTACCACTTCCTATTTACAATTCTTACTTTCATCTTTCGAATCCTATAGCTTAATGTTGGGTTTAGGTGGAATGAAAAAGGAAGAAGGTTCTAGATGGCCATTAACTAAAAAAGGAAGAATGAGTAAATGAAAAGGGTTTTGAGACTAAAAGGACTCAAAGGCATTCTTATCCTATGTCTTTAAAATTTCTCACTCTATTCCATTACTTCTCAAGCCTTCCACCTTTATAGTTATGCCTACTTAGTACT
This sequence comes from Sindora glabra, assembly GCA_020226215.1. NCBI lineage: Eukaryota > Viridiplantae > Streptophyta > Magnoliopsida > Fabales > Fabaceae > Sindora > Sindora glabra. The sequence goes on from CM035236.1 coordinate 7,459,512, forward strand.
AATCGACAAAAATTGGATTGAGGTATAATATTTAGAGAACAACAGACTTTATTTGAATTGATTCATGAATGGATTCAAGCTTTCCAGAATTTAGCATTAAGCAACTTAAACTGATTCGTAAATTAATTATGGATTTCTAGAATTGCAATAAATGATTTAAATCAATTTAGGACTTATAAAAAGTTATCAAAAGTCTATAATCAATTTTCCTAACCAAATTTTATATTTTCAAACTTGAATTAGATATAATTGAGTAATTTAAGCATGTATATATATATATTAATTAAACTAAAGGTAATGAGGTGAGTGTTTTAACATCTTTTAAATGCCCAAATGGTGATTACAGTATAAATTTTATTTTAAAATACTTATAAACCTTGTGCACTGATATTGATTGTATATCTTGTGGCCATGCAATGAGGAATGAAGCTAATTTGGCTTATGAAATGTATTACAAAAAGGTTCTTGTAATATTTAAACTTAACTTGATTATGTTATTCATAAGAATTGAGATAGAGGTGATATGATACCATTACAAATTAAATACCAAATTCAGTATATGCATATGAGGCATATTGATGACTTGGAAAGATAAGGACAAGCTTGTAATGGATAAGAATTAATGAGAGTTACAAATATATTTACTTATTTTTTATTATGTATTTTGATGAATGGTAATGATATACTTTAAATTGAAATGCAGATTGGTGGAAATTAATAGTACATGAGTAGGAGTGTAGAATATGATACTAGTGCTTTAAATTGCTATGTTGTGTAAACTCAAAGATAGGTAAAAAGGAGAGCAATTCGATCATTAAGGCTTAATTTATTATATATTATTTTTCTTTTCTAAATATGTATTCACTAAGTTTCAAACTTACATTTCTATATTTATTTTATAGATTCTCATGCAAATGCACCACCACCACTGTAAAGATAAATCCTTTGGAGTTATCACTAGTTAATTAGCTATCAAATTGATATTTCATCTATAATTAAGATTGAAACTTCAAACTATTTACTAAAAGCGTTGGTTATTGAAAAGTATATATATTTCAAGGTAGACAATATAAGTTTTAAGCATTTGTATTAGGAGTGTTAGTTAGACCCACTTATGCTCTAATAATAAATAAAGATTATAATCAAGTCTAACTTCTCACTTGTATCCAAACTAGCCAAGTTAATTAAAAATGCCATAATGTGATTATCTAGCATATTCTTATTCATTTTAGTATTAACTTAGGTTGTTTAAGTAATGTTTTAGAGTAAGGGCTAGTAAAAATTGATAATCCTATTCTATGCCAGTCAAGGCATAGGCAGGGTTGTAATAGATCATTTCATCTTTAACATTCAAATAGAAAATTCATATATTATTGTATAAAAAATGCTTCATAGAATGCTTACGTTTATGACTAAAGCATAGGTACAAGTCCTTAAAAAGAAAAACAACACATTTGGGATGAGGGTAGAGAATTAGTTTGTAAATGCATGATTCATGATGCTACTTCTTCTCACTATAATTTATCATTAATTTGCAACTCATCTTTGTGTTTTCACATAAACTTTTGATAGATTCCAAAATCTTTTCGATAGCCTAGTAATGTTAAATACAATGATCTATACTTTTTAACTTAGAAATCTTCAACAATATGAGAAAAAAATGTAATTCTTTAAGAATTAGATTTATGCAAGGATGTCATATAAAAGAATTATAAGCATATGATAATTCTAAATATATATTAGCCTTTTTAAATGTATGTTTACTTTAAATAAAAAGCCTATTATTTATTATAAATTATAGTATTTTTAGTGTTATGTCAATGTACTAATATGAAAATAAATAAAATTACAGAATATAGTGTCTCCTTTCTCATTTATTTTTATATTTACATTTGATCTATTATTATTTATATTTGTTTAATTGCGTAAGAAAAATATCATTACATGAAAAAAAATTAATACTATTAATTTTGTAGAGTAAGTTAAATTAAAAATTATGATTTGATCAGTTCATAAAATGATGTTAGTGTTCTGACTAAATTTATACTTCATTTATAAAATTGTTGCTTGAAGGATTATAAAAAATTACCTAAACAATAGATATTGATTTTTTTAACTGACATTAAATTATTATAATATCATTATTTTCTAATAATTGATATTAAATACTATTTAATTTGATGATGTTTTCTTATTACAAATGATGGTGTATTTTGAACTTAAATAATGGTGTAACTACATAGAAAAGAATGGGGTCAATTGACCCACTACCTTTTCCAAAATATTCATAAAAAATATTTTTTTATTAAAAGCAATGTAGGGTAAATATTGATCCTATTAGTTTAAAACTAAAGTTAAATATTTATGAAAAAAATTAAATTATACATTAAAAATGAACAAGCATACAAATTTTAAAGTTTATGTTCAAATTCTTATATAAAAAATTTGCATGTTTTATGTATTAAATTTATTGACCTTATTCATTTTATTTTTTGACTTTATCATTGGACTTACCCAACATCTAATGTTTGACATGGAGATACCTTTACATGTTAATGTTTTTTAGTAACTAATATAGAAATATCTACCTTTTGACGAGACTTGAAAATGTAAAGAGTAATGCATGGTACCAGTTGAAAATGAAAAGACTAAAACTACTTTAACCTAAAAATGATTTTTAATCTAATGAGATATGCTTACTTTCTAGTTTTAAGATGATTTTTTTTGGTTTTATGTCTATAATTACTAATTATTTTGCATAACTGAAAATCTATTAACTTGTTGCTAAATATATAAGTTTTAACACTTCTTAGAAAAATAAAGAAATGTGAAGATTTATTTAATTTTTATGTTTATTCTTTAATATAGTTTCTAATTTCACAATCAACTACATTTTGTTGCCTATTATTTTAACATAACTTTTATAATTTTATATAGGTAAAAAAATTTAATGTCATTCATCTTTTTTGGTATATAGTTTCTAATTTCACAATCAACTATATTTTGTTGCCTATTATTCTAACATAACTTTTATAATTTTGTATAGGTAAAAAAATTTAATGTCATTCATCTTTTTTGGTATTTGGTGGCATTATTTACTATTTATTTATATTAAATAAGTAATATCAAATATCAAACTTTAATGAATGCTCATTGCATTTGCATGTATTTGATTCAAAAGTGTTTTTTCTTAAAAGTGCAAATGTCATATATTAAGTAAAGAGTATTAAGATAAATTTAATGAAGCATCCATATCTAATTTGGATATTAAATACAACTTTTCACCATTTTCAAAGTTTTATTATTCGATTTGTTCTTTAAAATTGTTGAAATGAAAACTCTATAATATTATATGATATGTTAGTTTCTATTTTTGATTTGAATGTTTTATAAGAAGAAATACATAAGAAATGAGGAGGATTAGTGAGGAAAGAACATAGGGAGTAAGTAAGGGTTGGGAAAGGATATAACATACCATCTTGATTATTTAAAGAAATTGAACTAGTATTATGGACATTACACATTAGTATAAAAAAATCAATGTATAATATTATTTTCTATAATGCTTGAAAAGAAATGATACCAGTTGTTTTTAATATAATAACTGACATTATTATTGTTTATGTCAATTATAAAAACATGTTAAAATTCATATAGAACAACATTTGATAAGACATCAATAAAAAATTGACATGTAACCTCTAAACACTTGGTATTTATTTGTAATTTTGTAGTAGTATTACCCATCCTTGAATTTTCAGCATCTTAGACATTTAACATCTTATATCATAACTTTATGCAAGATTAAATTATTTGAAATGAGTTCATAAAAATAATTAACTTTTGTGAGTTATTTTATTTTTAATATAAATAATTATAAGTATTTTCTAAATACTTATTTTGCATAAAATTAAATAAATATTTGATTAATTTAAAATATATACTTAAGTGATCATAATATGAGTTCGTAGGAGATATGAATATAAGTTATTTGCAATTAATAAAATTATATTTAGAGTGCATTAATAAATTTGAACGCTTTATTAATGCTATTATAAATTTTAAAATATATGACTTCTCTTGATTATATGAAATTTATAGATATAATTAGTATATTGAATAGGATCATAAATAAAATTCATATGACTATTGCTAAAATAAATGAAATTTCATAGGCATGAATTTGCTTTACTCTAAATCTTAAGTTATATATTATTATTTTTTATAAATATAATCACATTTAATTATAGGTCAATATACTATATAATTTAGTATTGATATATTTATTAAAAACATAACTATGGTATGGTAATATAGAATTTAGTGATACAACAGCCTTAGTGAATTTTAGTACTTAATTATAAGTCTTAACTTAAGCATGCTAGTTTTAATTAAATTAGAGGAAAGCTGAATGATGATTACTAAAAAAATTAAAAAATACTAAGATAAATTTAATTAATTTTATTAATTTAATTGAATATTATGCACAGAGGTATAAGCAAAGAATTAATATAGCATTAGAATACAATTTAGGAAAATTGCCAATTTGTTTGAATTTTAATCTAAACAAAGATGTATATAGTTAGAGTGTAGTTACAGTCCTATAGTAAAAGGATTACTAAAATTAAATAATTAAAATATTTAATTATTTAGAATTTAATTATATTTGTACCTAAAGAATCCTTGGACTACTTCAAGGCCTTGCACATATTACTATTTGATTAGGCTGACTAAGAAAAAATTATTAGATTAATATATGGAAATATATACATGACACAGTCATTAGGTCCATGGACCATGCATGTGGCCTTATATAGTTAAATAGTGAGAGTCAATTTTTAAAAATGCCAATTTCTATAATATTCTTTTAACTAATGATTTAAAATTCAAAAATATAATTTGAATTATTTATTTTATCAAATAAAATCATATCAGGATTCTAATAAATATAAAATTTAATTTTTAAATATTTATTTGAGATATATTCTAAATTAGGAATACCTAATAACTGGCTTTTAATGAATCAAATATATTTCAAATACTAATTAGAGATATATTTTTAAGTAGGAAATATCTAATTAAAAATATTTGAAATATGAAAATTGAGAACCTTAATGATGTGTTATAAACCTTAATAAACATTATTGAGCTTAATGAGTTATCATGAACCTTAATGATACATTATGTACCTTAATAAGATTTATTAACTTAATGAGCTATCATGAGTTTTAATGGAATGTTATTTGCCTTAATAAGACATTATAATTCTTAATATGGCATTATGAGGTTTAATGTGACATTATGAGCAAATATATTTTAAAATATGAATGGACATTATTTTTTATCCTAATCTACCTCTATAAATAAGGTCCTAAGATTCCAATTTTTAAAGAGGAAAAATGGAATGAATTCCAAACCTATCAAAATTTTAAAGTTTCAATTTTTGAAGGAACTGGAAAAGTTTTAAACTATCAAGAGTTTTAGTTTTTATAAGAATATAGAAAAAGTTTCAAACCTATCAAAACTCTAGAATTATAATTTTTTAGGGAAAGTTTTAGGTCTATTGAAATTTTGTCATATTTTAAAGCAAAATTCAAAATTCAAGTAAATAATTTATTTTCTATATTATTCTTAGTACTTAAGTTTGAATACTTAAATTTGAATTTTCATCCTTAAGACATAGCCTATAAGATTTTATAGATAATAGTCTGAAAATGTTGTATTGGCATCTTTTTCCATAACATCAAATAATCTTCTTAATATATATATATGATCACAAGTGCTCAAAATTAGTAAGAGGTTGTAAAAGAATAAATTTTTTAAAAACCCTTTTTCTTACCATTTCAAAACTATTTTTCTAAATAGTAACTAACACAAATCACATATGATATTATTTGTAAGGAAAAGTATTTTTACTTCCAAAATTTGTAGATATGAAAGAGAAAAAAAATAATAAAATAGGCACAAGATTTTACGTGAAAAATGCGAGAGAATTAACAAATCTTCATTATGATATGTAAAAGTTAGAGGTACTAATTCTCTTAGAAATTCAAATTCTAATTACACCAAATTCAATCTCAAATAATCTTCACCATAATCTTATTTATTTACCAAAATACCAAACTTCCCTACTTTGATTTACATGGTACAAATATTTATGGCTTTATTTTGCGTAAATAACTAATAAGTTACTGATAATTAATAAGTTAGTTGATAGTTAATAAGTTAACTAAATATTTCATAAAATTAACTGTTAAACTAACTGAAATTATAAAATAATAGAAAAGAATATACTAATAGAAATAGATATATAATTAAAATAATTTATATTTATCTAAAAATTAAATTATATTAATGCAGTTAAACATTTAAAATAAAAGTATAATATTTAATATTTAATTAATTATATTTTATAACTTATATATTTATTTACTTATATAATTTTTATTTTATTATTTATTATAAAATTATAATTACTTAAAATATAATTAATTATATTCTATGATATTATTTATCTACATACATCTATTTATATATTAATAATTTAAAATTAGAATATAATTATATTAAAATTAAATTAATTATATTTTATAAAAATTATTTAGATTTATATTACAAAGGGTATAGGTTGTAAATTAAGAAAAAAATAAAGATAAATTTGGAAAGAATTTAAGGAAGTAGTAGCTTATAAAGCTTATTAAATCAGAGCTTATAAATTACTCTAAGTAATTTATTAAATCAAAGTTTATAAGTTATTCAAGATAACTTACTTATAAGTTAATGCAAGAAAAACTAATTTATAACTTTTTATTAGATCAATAAGTTATAAGTTAATTTATTTGTTGTACGAAACGAAACCTACATTTCAAAAGAATTGATAGACAATCAACTATAATTTTTATATGTCAAAATATCTAGCTTAATTAAAATAATTTACAAAAAATAATTATATATTAATATTTATTGGAATTTGAATAAAATTTTAACATATTTAAGTTTCGTGTATATAATGGCTTGACCGTACAATTACATGTCCCAGAAATTCCAGATGAATCAGAATCTGAGTGCCAGAAAATAAGCATAAGCCATTGTTGCCGCATTGCATGTTCTTAAAATTCCAGATGAATCAGACTTTGAGTGACAGGAGATGAGCCAATGTGGTACGGGGATTTTAGTGGTAACTTAATTGGGCATTGTCACCATTCCATAATCTACATCCACTCCAGCTATGTGGGAATGGGAGAATTAGGACGAGTTTCTGCCCCAAAAACAAGGCCTTTTGTTAGAGCTAAACAAGGCCTCCTAAATCCATGTATTAATGTCAACTCTATATAACTCGAAAATACGTAGTTATTCCCGCCAATTTTTTTATTTATTGTTTAAAATAAATATAAAAAATTAAAAAATAAACAGCATCAATTTTATAAAAAAATATAATTATTAATATATTTTCTATTAAAAATTTATTGATATATAATATTAAGGAAAATATTAAAAAATAATAAATACAATTTTAATTTCTTAAAAGATTGGCAAATAAAGATAATTTTTTAAAATGACACTTAAAAAAAATAAAGACAGTATTTTTTTAATAATAATAAAAGTGATGAGAATTAATTTATATGCTCTTGGCATGAGTGCAATACTATGCTCTTTAATTTATTTTTTAATAATGGTAAAAGTGGTAAGTAATTCATTAAATATACATATATGATTTTGAGTTTCAACCTTAAATATGAGGAGGAATAAAATTCATAAATTAATATTAGGTGTCATTTATACCATTAAGATGTTGAGTAATTTATTTCTTTTTTATGTGTTTCATAGAGATAAATGATAATATTTAGATAAAGTTTTCTAAGTGTTTTGTAATGAGATTCTCTAATTAAGTCATGAAATATTTATTAATTGCCCAATTTAAAATAAATAATTACTTTATTGATAATTATTATAATTATTAGTGGAAGAATTAACATACATGTCATAAAGTGGATTGAAAAATCTCATGTTAAATAATTAAGCAATTTTATTAACAAAGTGTTTGTTCAATAGAAAGCATACTAGCCCTAGATGAATTGATTTATTAATGGACAAAGGTTCGAATCTTGAAGAAGGTCTTTGTTAAAGGGAAGAAATTTATTAATGCCCTAATTTTTAAGAATTATTATATAATCACTAGAGTTTAAAGGGTCTATTTGAATATTTTTTTTTATTTTCAAAAATTATTCTCAAGATTTTTTTAAAAAATTATTTTTAAATTTTGAAAAACTAAATAATGGAGAGTATTCGAAATAGTAAATAAAAATTTATTTCATTCAATCATAAAATTGCATAAGAATAAAAGAATACATTAAAAAATATTTAAAAATTATTTTTATTTCTTATTTTTAAATTATATATTTAAAACTATAATTTTTAAAATAAATTATCAAAATAGTTATCAAGAAGTTCTGTTTTAAAAACAATATACAAACTGATCGAAAGGCTGTCTGCGACCAACTCATACTTTGATGGAAAGTGATTCGTCAAGGTCTAAACTTATGCGGGGAGTGCAAACAAGAAAGCCCCTTGAATACTGCAAATATGGAATTAATCATCATATACAATTAATTGATCATTTCGTCCACCAATTTGAAATCAAGGACTCAAAATTAGGCATACTTTATAAGTTGTACCCAGAGAATATTGATCACAAATTTGGCGAGCAGCCCTTACGAATAGTTAAGTAATAAATACAACACAAAGCATATAAAAATAGAAATATATCCAAGAGGAAATTAAACAAAAATCCTCACGAATGATTGATTGGTCACTGTGGATTAAAATCGATCTTCAGAATCCATCACATGCAGCTCGACCTAAAAAGAGAATAAAACATGAAGAATAAATATTGTACTTGCTCAATATTCGAAGCCATTGTCTTGATACCGTCATTACGATTTGGGCAAGTCCTCTTCCTAAAAAAACCAACATAATCTGACCAGCGTGCACACACTAAATATGGTTAATTTATTAAATATGCTAACAACAATAGCTTTCAACAAAGCACATGGTTTCCTTCCTTACTTTCATGCTTGCCTTCTTTGTTTTTAGCGTTGGTTCTTCATCAAAAAATTAAGAAAAACCAAAGCTCCAAATATTTATATTTGGATGCCCAGAGAATTCTGTTGCGAGAAATTCCAAAACACTTGTTCAAAATGCTTGCTTTATCCCATGTGTCCTCTAGTTCTTGTACATCAAGTTTAGGAATCCTCCTCAAAATTCTCATACACACATTTATAACTCAATTCCCTTAACTTTTATGCTACTCCTTATTTGCTTCCTTCAGATTCTTCTCATTCTCTTCTTTGGCTCTGGCATTGCACAAATATTAAGGCAATAATTATATCATGACAGATATATACTTAAAACTATATAACTAAAGGGAGGAGGGAAAAAGTTGGTCAGCTTTTCTATAAGATTCCATTCTAAAGTTGAATACAGTGAAAATTCGTTAGCAAAAATGAGGCTACATGGTAAAGAAACATACATGGTGAAGCTTTTCTGGGATTTCTCGGAGACCATGATTGGGCAAACCAAACGTCTAGGTTATTTCTATTCCTCTGGTCCGAAATGATTTCAACGGCACATTATCGTATATTTGGTAATATATGAGGGGCCCATTTCATAATTTTGAAATCACATGATCCAGTTAAGCACTGTGCCATTGAGCAGCCTTTTTCATGACCCACATTGCTGAGTACAAGAAATATCACTGATGCATGGAAAGAATACCATTGTGTAACAGCAACCTTTGAGTTGGGAGAAGCAGGAAGTAGAAGGAGAAGCAGAAAAGAAAGAAGTGCAAACATTAAAACCCCATTGCATAGTACAGAACTGAAAACTTGGCTACTTTGAACTTACTTGGTGCATGAATTAAGTAGTCAGATCTGTGTACTCTATTTAAGAGATTTGAATTCAAATATCATTAAAACTAAATGATAAGAAAAATATAAGTTAAGTTCAAAGTAAAACGCAACACTTTATAATGCAATAATAAATTGAAAGCGTTAAATTTTATTTAATCTATGCACTATTATGTAAAATAATAAATTCAAAATTTTCAATCTATTAATATATCGAAGTGTCTTCCGAAAAATTAGCCCCGCTTATTTCTGTACTTTGGACATTAAAGCAGGGTTAGAGTAGTCCCCACAAGAAGAAGGAGTGGGGTTAGAGGTTTGGTGTGGAAAACAGGGAACAAAAAGGAATTGTAAGTACATCACGCCGTGGTGTTACCATCAACAATCCTTCGTGAGAGCAACGCATGATGCTCGTGTTTGATGTACGGGGCACTCCCACGGGAGCGTGCCTAGCACGTGATGCACCTTTCTTCTTCACGCAACATCCAAAATTCCTTCTGTTTACATACATATGCATATGAATCCACAGCTAGCTAGCCGGCCCTCCCAGTCCCAACAAAGATCACACAAATAATGCACTACGGATTCCTATCTGTCTCTCAGTGAATGTGAGTGTGAGTGAGAAAGAATGATTGGAATTTTTCTGTTTTAAAGAAATGTAGCATTCCCTATAGTGCTATAGTCATAACATGCTATACATAAAATACAAAAACTTTGGGAAGTTCTGGTCTGATCCATCAAGATTTTGATAATATAAATAGTGGGGAGGGGACCAATTAATGAGATTGGGAATTTGACAGCGGACTTTATACAGTAAATTTTGACCATGGATTCTTATATGGTTCTGTCCATTCTTCATTTTAAGCAATAGGAGGTAAAGTTAAAATGACAAAACTTTCTGAGCTTTGTTGTGCATTGTCTTTCTTAAATTTAGTGACAATTAAGTAGCGTTTTGGTATATTTGCGCTCAGGTACTCGAACTTCAATTCTATATTAACTAGCTTCTTCTTTATTTTCGAAATGATAAAGAGCCCTCCTATTTTATAATGGTCGGAATGATTAAATTACTAGATACATGATACAAAAATCAAATATCAAACCTTAAATATAATGCAAGATACGAACCCTTCAAAAAATATATGAAATATTATTTGAACCAAAAGTTTTTAACTATAAAGACTTCCTTTGAAAATAAAAAAAATGCATAAAATTACTATTGACTGATTTAAAAAGCAGTCACTTTAATTGATAAAAAATTTAAATTTAGACTCAAATATAATTTTTTTCTTTTAAAAAAAAAGATTTGAATAAGTTTTTAAACTAGTGGGCAAGTACCATAATTTTGTCAAACTCCAAGGAAGGCATAGAGTAGTTCTCTTCTAAATCAAACAATATTTTCAAACAAGTAAAGATATTTAATCACCCAAATAAAAAAATATTTTGGTTGCGTGTGAAAATCAAACTTATAGTCTATCTGGTTAGGCTTCATTTTTTTTTTTTGACGGAAGAACAGTCTGCAAAAATAATTTATTCACTTGTATTTATAATTATAAAATATTACAATAATATGTAAAATATTATTTAATATTAAAAATAAAAATGTGATGAAAAATAACATTCTATATTAGATATGAAACTAATTCATATTTCTGTTTTTACTAAACTAATTAATTATTAGTTGATATTTATTTATTCATGTACAAATAAATGAAACCATCAAATGAAATATGCATTATTTTTTAATTAGAAAGTATTTAGGTGATATGACAATTCTTTACTTATATATAAACAAATAAATTTTCATATAAAATATATTTTTCAACAAAACAAACAAGTGAGTTGACCTCAATTTAATTGAAAAAGTAAATTGTCTTACAATTGAGATTACGTCAAATGCATGATCTCTATGTACTGTAGACTCGATATAATACATAGTCATGCTATTCTTAATTAGTGAATTAATTCTACGATTTTTGTTGTGATTATTCATGTAGGCCAGGTTGATGTGCAGGTCATTAGTAGAGAATATAGTCCATATACATAGTCACATCATATAATAATTAAAGAATAACATATTATAGTATATAAGGTAGAGTCCAATCGGATTAGAACAGGAAGACTCCAATTTCGAGTGAAGATAGATAAAGCAGGAAAGACGACAGGGGCATTAAAAAATGGAGAAGCATATAGCAATTTAATATAGATGTCATGCGGACTTGAGTGTTTGTTTATTCCGACATTGCTTCCATTCCTTTTCGCTTCCGTCCAATTCCTTCTGTGTCTGAGCTTCTTCTGTCTCTCAGTTTTTTCACCCGCTTGGGTAATTCAACAATTACCAGCAGCACAAATTACAGATTTCAAAAGTCTATCTGAACAAAAATTTGTGCCTTCAGCTTTCCTTTGTTATTGAGTTTATTATATATTACAATTACAATTATACAATTTCACTAACCCCATAAGCTAATTTCAGTTTCTTGATATAACAAGTTATTCAGTGATTAAGCATTTATTTTAATAATGTTTCTTCGTTACGGTAAAAATGCTCAAATCATTACATAGGTACACTTAAAATTCTAATATTGAGATTTTCAAATAATGTCATAAATTATTTGAGTTAAAAAAATCCTGACATTTATTTTGATAATATTGGTAAATAAAGTAAAAGGTTAATTAATATTGAACCAGCAACATTAATACTCCTGCGTTGGTGTTACATTTTCATGGTATCTTTATCCAAGAGTACCAACTCAAAGTCCTTGACTCCTAGAAAGTTGTTCTTGAATGACTGCCGGGGAAATCAATCAAGAAATGGGAACAGAAGCAAATATTATCAGCATACCAAACATGGAAACAAGATCATAAAAGGTATATGCATGGAAGAAGAAGAAAAGAAGAGAAGAGGGAGGATAACTGCCAAAGAATGATTTGGCTCATTGATTTAATAGTGTGGCCCGACCGTGAGCTGAGTGAAAGCCAAAAAGCTCAACTGCCTCAAATCCCCTTCATACTGACCAGCTATTACATAATGCCAAATCCAACTCACAAACAGACAATTTGCAGGCCGGCTCTCTTCACATGCCACCAAAATCCAATACACCCCTTCTCTCTGTTATATCAGAGATCCCCTCTCTCTCTCTCTCATACTCTCCCTGACGAGGCAATTTTTTCAGAAGAACAGTAAATATATATACATAGATGAATAGAGAATTAGGGAGGCTTTTCGTAGGCACGAAAAAGGGTGTCGTTCAAATCCCTGCTGCTTTAGCCTTTGGGTGGATGTGGCTGTTTTACACCAACTGAAAAAGCCTGCCTTTTGCCCCAAGAAGGGTCTCTTTTGCCCAATTTGACTTCAAATGAGTTTTTTTTTGGGATGAGTGTTTGCTTCTCTATTCACCGATCAGTCTCTTTTGGGAAGAACCAACAATAATATCATTCTTCACAATAAGCTGAAATGTCTATTTTCCCTTTGATTCATTTCCAGAATTCTCCCAAAACTCCACTGCTAATTTCACCCACAAATTGGATCTGTTTCCCAATAGCCAGAGGTACCCACTACTAGTCTGGTCCCTTTCTCCTTTCTGATTTCTCTTTAATTCCAGTTTCCCCCCTTCCTTTTCTTGTTTTTGCACTATCCCTCTTTCTCTCTCTTCTCTTATTAATTTCTGTACTCTCTCTCTCTCTCTCTCACACACACACGTACGCGGCCACACACTCAGCTCTGTCTGTCAATGACGGAATTTACACCGCACTACTTCCCACACCATTGCGCCAGAAAATCGCAACCCTTTTCGGAGCCTTGTTTCCATGAACAAGAATCAAATTCCTCGGACAAGGCCCTGGCTGAATTCCCTACATCAAAAGCCCTAGGCAACTTTGGCGATGCCAATTGCATGGAGCAATTACTGTTCACTGTGCCAACGCGATCGAAAGCAACGATTGTAACCCTGGCGCAGCAAATCCTTTGGGTTTTGAACCAACATAGCTCCCCCGGACGGCGACTCGAATCAACGCCTCGCATGCGGCTTCCTCCGGGCTCTCACCGCACGCGCCGCCAAAACCGGAAGCTGCAAAATGCTGGCTGCCGTCGCTGATGCTCAGAACAGCAATCTCGCCATTGACACCCACAAATTCTCGGTCATCGAGCTTGCCAACTTCGTTGACCTGACTCCCTGGCATCGCTTCGGCTTCACGGCGGCCAACGCCGCCATTCTAGAAGCTACCGAAGGATTCTCGGTCATCCACATCGTGGATTTAAGCTTGACACATTGCATGCAGATTCCGACGCTGATTGACGCCATTGCTAGCCGATATGAAGTGCCGCCACTGATCAAGCTCACAGTAGCCGCTTCCACAAGAGACATGCCACCTATGCTTGACCTTTCTTACGAAGAATTGGGTACCAAGCTGGTGAATTTCGCAAGGACTAAGAATGTTATAATGGACTTTAGAGTGGTTTCTTCAAGTTACGCAGATGGATTCTCAGCTTTGATCGATCACCTTCGGGTGCAACATTTAGTTTACGGAGATGGTCGTCTTGGTGAAGCTTTAGTTATAAACTGTCACATGATGCTTCATTATATGCCCGACGAAACCCTATGTGCGATTCCTGATACAGCTTCAAGCCAATACAATATATATGAATCATCTTCTTCCGCTAGCACCGTAATTTCCACTTCATCCCTACGATCAATGTTTCTCAAAGCTTTACGGACTTTAGACCCAACAATTGTGATTTTAGTGGATGAAGATGCGGATTTAACATCAAATAATTTGGTTTGTAGATTAAGGTCTGCGTTTAATTATCTGTGGATACATTATGATACAGTGGACACGTTTCTTCAAAGAGGGAATAAACTGAGGCAGTGGTATGAGGCGGATATTTGCTGGAAGATTGAAAATGTGATAGCGCATGAAGGGATTCAGAGGGTTGAAAGGCTTGAGAAAAAGAGTAGGTGGGAGCAACGGATGAGAAATGCCAGCTTTCAGGCAATTACTTTCAGTGAAGATGCTGTTTCCGATGTGAAGGCAATGCTGGATGAACATGCAGCAGGTTGGGGCTTGAAGAAGGAAGATGAACATCTTGTGCTCACATGGAAAGGTCATAATGTTGTATTTGCATCTGCTTGGTTGCCTGCTTGAACGTGTACTTCATCACGAGCAATAAATTTTTCATATTTGCTTTTTAATCTCTGCGTCTTCGTCTTCCTGGTTCTTTCATTAATTGCCTTCTGTATTTTGATGAGTGAGTAGGTAGTTCTTTAGCAGTTTTTTAATTTAATGGGAATTTACCATTTATTAACTAATTTGGCTAATTCATTATGTTCTCCAGGTTTATCAATGAGGATGTTTTTTCTTTACACCATTGATTTTATAGATAGCATTGAATTGCGATTGCATTGCAACGATTGCAATTACAAATTAATACAGAAGAATGCAGTTGTTACAATGCAAAATTGTGATAAACTGTGATTACAGGTAGTCCGACCCCAATATTACGTGAAATACACCATCATTTAGAAGGAGGATATGATAAATTAAATTTGAAACTTCTACTGACGGTACTCTTCTTTCTTTCGATGCATAGATTAATTTCTTTATATAAATGATATGTTGTGTTAATTTAAATACTACACACATTATATTTGCTTATCATCTAATGCTGGCGTCTGTGCTAATTAGCAGATGTGGTTAATGTCATACATTTGATTGACCAGAACAAATTTTTTTAACTTCATAAGCGTATTAACAAGTATAAAGGCGACAATGTCACGAAGTTACAAACTATATAAAATTTTGCAAATTAATCTCAATTTTCAGCTTGTATACTGATAGAGAAATCTCATTTAGGTCTAGTTATACCCCCCCCCCCCCCGTAAGGGCGTTGCCACAGAAAGCAACATAAGGAGCGGACAGTATCCCTAAATAATTTCATCCATAGTCATATGGGAGTAATTAGTGTGCAACTAGCCTGAAAAGAAAAATAGATTGCGAGAATGTATTATAAATTTAAAGTCTCTCATATTTCATCGAAAAGTAATTATATTTGCTTATATATAAATAATTAAAAGAGTTTTCTGCCAATTAAATACATTGTGATTAAAAAATTATTCATGGTGATACACTAACAGAAGGAAAATAACTTCCACAAGTTTACAGCAGGACAAGAGCATCTTCAGATGGAATGCCTTACTTTGTGACGTTGTTATCAGTCCTGTGGTAAATCGGTCTGTAAGATGTCCTTTACTGAATGCTTGTAGAAGGAGAGGCCAATGTTTACTGTTGTTAGGATCACGTTTTCTTGGAATTATAATCAAGTGGAGCTTACATGATATGTTGCATCAGTTGCTTAAATTTCTCATAATTAACCTCTTTAATCACTTACATCCATGTGGGATAACTTTGCTTAAAGTTAATTCATGTATCAAATATTTAGAGCTTTCACAAGGTGCATGATAATGAGGATAAGTTTTTCATAAAATTCAAATACAAGGTATATTCTATCAATATTTTAGTAGTATAATAATATTCAATATTATTTTTAAAGATTTTATATTTTATTATATTTAAAATTCAAATTCAGAATTTCATGTGTATATTTCAAATGAATTGTACAATAAAAAAGTATTGGATATACTCCATATGTATCGATTAGTATTATATGTTATGAATGCTTGAATTAACGCATTGGTACAAGCCTCTCGTTTTATGTCACCTTTGACATTGGTTAGCTAGTTGACAACTAACGCCACTCATTGCAAACTTCCATAAACATCAAATGGTTGGGGCGCAGAGTGGAGGATTATTATGAAACTGTAGGGGAGGAGGAGGATGATACAATTTCAGATCAAGTAAAGTAATTAGCAATTGGGTTCAGAATTTTCAATTTTGGGGCTGAATCTGAGTTGGATTCGTCTTCGGTGGCCTTCACTATAGCCTCAGAAGAGAAATGTCTTTATTGGACAGTGATGTCCGTTTGTGGAATAAGAATGTGATCTTTTTAGGCACAGCAAAGTGGACTTCAAACCAAAATTCTGAGGCACACTGTCACCTTCACGCACATAAAAAGTGGTGGAACTCACGTAAAGTATAGATTCTGCCTATAATGGCTTTAAAAAACGCCTTGCCTCCACAATTCAACCATTCTTCAGAGCAATTGGAGGATTAATTGATGTTAAGCATGTTTTAATAACATTCTTCAGAGCAATTGGAGGATTAATTGATGATAAGCATGTTTTAATAACATAGGGATAAATTAAACATAAAAAATTGAGAAAATTTTTGTATAATTTATCTGTTTAAAATTATATATATGACAAATTTAAATACAAATGATAATTATGAAAATAGTTCCCTATTTTTGGAATATTTTTTAAAAAATAACTATTTGATTTTGGCCTCATCTTCTATTTTATGATTATTTTCTGGTTCAGCTACTGACTTACTGTCTTTGTTCTGTTACTGTCTCACTTGTGAGTGTAAGACCTTATAATTATTACAAATCTCGTGAGAAAAAAAAAAGATTATAGTAAACACACCACCAATGGTGGAAAATCTTAGTTCAATCAAATCAGAGGCGTCCGGTTAAGAGTAATTATATGAATTTTTTTAATCAAATTAATTTTTTCAATTCTTCATTATGACTTCGTTTTAACTGATTTTAATAGTTAAATTTAATTTTCCATATTTTCGAGTGGCTAACATTGGTTTAAAAATATTAAATTTTTAAAAAATTAATTTTGTTATGGTCATTTAACTAATTTATATTTAAATCTTATATTTTTTTTATAACATGAGAGTCTCACTATTTTATATTTGAACATTACTAACAATTATCATATACCGTTATTAAACATAAAAATTATATAGTGTTTATAGATTTAGAATTTTCATATTTACTGTGGGATCTAAATGTTATATACTTACATAATATTTAATATAGAAATATAACATTAAAACAAAAATTAAACTTGCATCTATTAAAAATTTATAATTATTATTAAACTTATAAATATATTATGTAATATTTATTTTACATCACTAAAAGGTAATATAATAGTAAAAAATAAAACATATAAGCTTTTTAAATTATGAAAAAAATATTTTAGGTAAATTCAGCTTAAAATGGTTAAGAAATTGTAAATCTCTTTTAACCATAAACCAATTCTAAATTTTAAACTACTTTTAACCATCTAATTTTGATTTAATACTTTTAACTTATTTATATTAATCTAAGTAAATGTTAGTTGAATCATTATTAATACTGTTATTATATATTGAATCAATATATATATATATATATATATATATATATATATATATATGTACATATACGTATTCATCTATCCACTAGTATTTATAAGGAATAAATTTATACATTTTACAAACTAATATTATAAATAAAGAAAATGCTATATCAAAATGTATCTTTGTAATTTCATGTAAATTTAAAAATTATTTATATTAAATAAACTAAAATAGGATTCTTATATATGTGATAGTAGTAATTCTTAATTAAAAAATAAAATATAACCACTTGTATTAATCTTATTTTAATATTTTATGATAAATTAATTTAAAAATATATTTAAAATACTAATTAATTCTCAAAAGAATTTCAATAAAAGTAATTTCAAATATTTTTATTAGAGCATTGTTATGCATTCCGATGTTATGCACCAAAAATGGGTAGCAAATAAATAACAGTCATAGGATTAAAGTATATAATGCAATTTACATGGATAATCAATGCACCAAAACTTCTGGATCTTTTATTCATCTCATTTTGTTTGGGATAATTATAAATTTTCTTATTGTTAAGATTGTTGCTATGCGTCCCAATGTTATGTGTCGAAAATTGGTAATGAATGCATTACAAA